>CAUJNA010002913.1:700214-732714 GCA_963377175.1 Effrenium voratum | reverse complement strand
GTTGTGAGAACCAGGTTCGACCCTTTTTGGGTCATGCCCCTCTGAACAACGCAGGGTTCCAAAGTGTCAGCTTTCACCCGCGTGCCAGCCGGCAACCAACGTGTTGACCTTTGAACTGAGTCAGCCAGATGTTGATCAAGCCCAAAGCGGTCGCCAGTTTGAGAGGCCATCGTATGAAAACCAGCTTGTGCTTTCATTACTACCTTGTGAGAAAGTAAATCGGCCGCTTAAAGCATAAGATTGCTTCTTAGAGGTCTGCGAAGCTTCGACAGGTGAATGCGGGCTTCTTCTACAGTAGCGCGGAGCAGCGGGAGAAGTTGGTCGAGTGCGCCCAACCCGTCCAAAACTGTGAACCAAAGATGTCTGCAAAACTCCAAATGTGGTGTTCCCCCACAGGCCCATACGGATTTTCATTGAAGGTTGGACTGGAATTCCGACCCTCATTTTTTTTTTCAATGTCTCAGAAAGTTGGCTTCAAAGTGCAAGGCGACTTTTGCACGGCTTCATGGGACCTACTTCCTGCTTTCAGACTGCAACAGTTTTTCCGACTCGGTGAAAGTGGATGACTTGGACCGCGTTTCCCCTTCAAAAGCCATGAAGGATGGAACTTGAGATACAAAGCCAATACATCTTCATCGTCCAGGAAAAAATCCGGGGTGACTGTGCACTCGAAAGATGTACCGCCTGGCATCCCTTTCTCATTCCCCTTCATCATTCTATTCCTGAACAATTCTACATATTGCATGGGAACGACAAGGAAAGATAACGCCGTGTCTCCTGCGCGCAACAATATTTCATCGGTGTCCATGATTGGAACCAAACTGACACCGGCGGAATGAAAAGGAGTAAGGCCGATCATAACCCGCGCATGCTATGAGAACTCATGGATCGAGTAGGTGACAAACCGGTGGAGCAGTGTCGCTGTTTGAGGCCAACCGCAGCCACTAGTTTCGTATTCGACCCAGCTCCGCTTCGCGGGTTCCGCGCCAGCTCGGAGCGGAAGTTCACGGACGAGAAGGTGAAGAAGATCATCGCAGCCTTGGCGATTTGGATCTTAGCTGACGGAAATTGGAGGGAGAAGGGACGCCAGCTCTTCGCAGCTTTTTGAGACGAAGCCATTTAAGGTGTGGCTGAGTTGTTTTGAAACAAGGCCAAGGGGAAGCCAGGGCCCCCGCTTGTAAGGTTTCTGTATCCCATTCGAAGCCACGGATTTTGTTGGTTTCAATTTGTCTGAGCCCTTCGGGGTGGCTTGTGGCCACTTTTCTTGGCTCCCCTTTTTGATCCTCAAGTTTTGAGCCTTTAGGGAAGTTTGGGGCCCCATTTTGCAGGGTGCCGATGCTTTGCTTCTTGTTGGCTCTTGTTGACCCATGGTGGAAAGGACGCCTCAGTGCGACTGAGGCATTAGTGTAAGGTCAATTGGGAACAGATTGGAAACCCCATGGTGGTGACTCTGAGTGGGTCTGCTGAAGCTTTGCTAGGAGGACGGTCTTGGACACTTCAAGGCTTAAAACGCCATCTGAGATATAGTCATGGTTCCCACAATGGCAAACTTTCCCAGCGAGGGGATGAGAGAAGGCCTCGTGGAGCATCAGACCCTAAATGCCGATTCCATATAGGACGACCACACAAACCGGCAGCCCTTTGTACTCACAACCAGAGGGAACGGGCAGAATGAGGGTTGCGGGAATGAGGGCCGACTTCTGTGATACTCGGGAACATTTGTTTTCCTTGGCTTGCTTCACGGCTGGTTTAGGGTTGTCTTGGGGTGGTTGTTGGATTGTTCTCGAGTGGTTTAGCTCAAGCTTAGTAACTAGGCTTAGTTTAGGGCTGGCTCAGAGTGTGGGTGTGGGTGGGAAAAGCAGTTCTTCTGCAAACAAACCCCAATCCAACCTAAAGGGTTCTTTGAACTTGAGGCTTGCTCTGAGCCTCAAGTTTGCCAACAGGTTTCTAGAGGTAGAATTTTCTTTGCCTTCGTTGATTCGTGCTTGGGTTCTTTTCGTTTCTTGCTTCTCAGAAGGACTCCGGTTACGCATTCTGCAAGACACAAATCTCGTTTGGGGCCAAACCCTTGCAAATGGATTTGTCGGTGGGTTTTTGCTTCAGCGCCCCACCCTGTCCCAAACTTAGCCCTAAAAAGAGCTGTTTGCAGCGGGGTCAAACGGGAAGTCTGGGAATGTAGGCCCTGGGAAGCGGAAGCCCGGGGGACCGGGGTTCGGGGGAGCGAAACCGGATCCGTCCCATGGCGTCGCCAGGAGCTGAAGAAGAGAGTTTGCACAGAGGACGGCGAATGAACGGAAAACGAAACCCATGAGCCTCGCAAGGTGCGCATCTGGAGACTACGAATTCATTGGAGGGAGAGGCACCGCCTCAACTCGAGGTGGCTACTCTTCTGGATTTCCCTGGAAGATGGGGAAAAGAAAAAGAACAAGGGGAGATGCAGTCACGTCCAACTGGGTTGAGCAGGTAAAGGCAGCACCACACAGGGCGGCGGGGAGGGGTTGTGATGGGCGGAGTCACCCGATTTGGGGCATAATTCTTGTCGAGATGTTCAGAGATTTCTTGCTGGGTCGGGCTTGTTAACGTCGAAAACAGCAATGAATCTGGACTTTGTGGCACTTTGGTTTGACTTGGCACTTTGATTTGACTTGTTGGGGGTGGGGTGGGGGGGGGGGCCGAACGAGGCGGCCGAGCCGGTTGACCAGCTTCACTCAGCCTGCTGTCCAAGCCGGACTCCACCAAAAGCCCAAAGGCGTTTGTTTGGAGGGAACAGAAGCCACCAGCATGCATGCAGTGGACTTTCGGCAAGGTTTTGTTGGGTCCTGTCTTGGTTGCCACTCCACTCAGAAAGGTTCGGGACCCAGCCGGTTTCAGCAACCAGGGCTGGTTTTGGGGTGAAATGTCCACTTTTCTGTGGGGCGCTTCGGCTCATCTCCGGCTTAACTGTCAGGAGAACGGCAAGAGTTTTGTGATCATCAACCAGAAGGGCATCGACCCGCCCTCCCTGGAGATGCTGGCGCATGAGGCATGGCTGCTTTGGCTTTGAACCTGGGCGGGGGGCACTGTTTGGTGGATGGTCGAATGGGAACCCCTTTTGAATGTTGTCTTGTGCTGCAACTTGCTAGTTTGAAGTGTTCACATGGTTCAGCTTGGAGACTCAGCGGCCGTTGATGTGCTTGTGGCCTGGGACTGATGGCCACATGTTCTTCCGCGGCCCTGGCAGCGGCAAGACCTACATGCTCACCAAGGGTGTTGCCGGTGTGGGAGCAATTCTTGCCCGGTTGTACTCGCGGCATTGCCGCCGAGCAGCACAGCGCGTCTGATTGGCGGAAGCGCCTTCCACATGGCCGGCTTCGCCTGAAGAAGCCCTTGGATGGCTTGACACCGCGCATGGCAATTTCCAGTTGGTGGGTGGGCGACCAATCAAGCCCTTGAACCTTTCTGTCTGCATTCTGAAACCTTTTGGATGTAAGCGGCAAGCTCAAGAGGGCCTTTGCGCTTTATGTTCGGGCGGGCAAGGTTGAGGCCACGAGGCCATGAGGCTATGACCCACCAGGGCTGGTCATTGAAGACAGGGTTGCCCCTATACTTCCTCTTTTGACATGGGTCAAACATCACTTTTGGGGCCGCTACAGTGGGCTCCCTTTTCTAGCAGGGTATCTTTAGTCGGGCGATGCTTGAAGAGCACCATAGGGACACGTGCCAGCATGAAACTTACTGCAGAAGATCACGATCAAAGACCAACCGAATACACCGATCATTTTGAGGGCGCCACAATTTAGACCTGGGCCCAAATCTGGCAATCGCTGCCTTGAGGAGTTGTTCACTGAAACCCGCCACTGGCGTCGAATCTTTCTTCGGGATGTTCAACGAGGCTTCGGCTCCATTTGTTTCAATCTTTCACTATGGACGAGGTTGATAACACCCAATGGATTACCAGAAGGTGAGCCACAAAGCCACCAGTTCGGGAAGTTGAGGACCAGATCATGGCGAGCAACATGAGGAGGACAGACCATTTCAAGGAGTTCACAAGTTGGCAGCATGTTTCTTTTGGGAGGTTCCTTAGGATCAATCAGAGCAACAGGTGACTCGGGCGTCAACCAGAAACGGATAGGGTCGCCCGAGTTTTTTCAAGGGGGTTTGCCAAGGGGTGGGGTGGTGGGGTGGTGGGACCCGTCTTCATGTTGCGCCTGCAGGAAAGGGCCAATTGTGTTCCGAAGCAATGGGGAGAGCGCTGAACTGGTGGGTTTGACCGGCTGTGCCATTGAAACGCAGGGCAGCTGTCAACATGTCGATCTTGGCTTTCTATAGACTTGCGGCTCTTTCGGGCCGTAGAGAAACACACAACCACACGAGCAGGCTTCCCCGTTTTCAGGCTGAACCACCCATGTTTCTGCGGGGGACCCATGATGAAGAACCCTGGAATTCTGGGTCATAGTTGTCAGAGCATCGGGCTTTGTGGAAGCCAGCAGGGCAAGAACATGCCCTTATCCTCCAAATCGCCAATTTTGACCCGGCAACGTGGATTTAGTGACACGCTGCAAAGAGCAAAAGAAAGCTGCAACGAGCCAAAAGTCGTCTCAGCTTGGCGTCCCCCTTTCTTCGCCGTTAGAAGTCACTGCAGTTTGGGGGTACCCGCACGGCGCCGGCGTCAGAATATCATTGCGCTGCGGCGCGCGAAGCGCCGAAACATGGAGCCGGGGTCTCGATGTTCAGGGCTCCAAAGCGTCCAGCCCAGCTCTCTTTACATAAGGATAAGGGTTCTGTCCACGAAGGGTCCCGATTTTGGACAGCGCCCTCGACATTCCTTTTGGTGCGCAAGCACAGTCCCCGTATGTCCCCAAAAAAACGGTCGAGAGGTACAACTTGTGGCGTTCCTTTCTCGCCTGCCCAAGACAGAAAGGTGAGGCACGGACCATCTGGCCAAGACCCTCAGGTAAGAGTTGAATTTGCCGTTTCACCCTGGTCCAAGGTCCTGGAAAAACAAGGTGCGCACATTCGGCACCAATGACAAACCATGTATCACAACTGGCAAACTGAACGAGCAGAGGTCAGCTCTGGAGAGATGAGTTTTACAACGGTTGCAATTAGGAGTTTTTGTTATCCCGCTGATTACGATGGCCAATTTGTCTACTCACCTGTGGTGGGATGGTCCGCCAAGCGTCTCCAGCTGAGAGATGGAGTTGGTTCTTCTGTCTTTGTTGGTCGTTTCAGGAACTCACAAAGCGTGAGCGAAGAAGGAACTACATGGAGTCCATTTTTGAGGTGCCCTCATGGGTATGAAATTTGATTGGGAACCCTGCTGAAAGCATCATTTGTATGGAGACCCATGCCCATCCACAATTTTCAGTGTGTTCCAACCACCAAATACTTGGTCACGCAAGGGATGCTCAAAGGTGGCACTTTCCGTTACCGGCCAAGGGAAGTCTATTTTCCTAAGGCTGGTTTCAAAGGGGGGCTCCTGATTTCCATTCCAAGAAGGAGGGTTTCAAAGCGCCTTTGGGAGTTTTCCTGATGTTCAACCAAGAGGAGGTTCAAAAGTCCCACGCCGCTCAGGCGGCTACCGCTGGTGTGCGGTGGCCAGGCAGTCAACTCGGTGGATGACCTGGATGTCGACGATCTGGGCGCCGGTCCCAGAAAGCAGAACAAAGACGAAGATGACGCCAAGGGGGAGCAACACAGCCCCACTTCCTTAACCCCTCCCGTTTTCGTGAAGAACCTACTCCCAGTTGGTTGCAAATACGACAGGCACTGGGGTTCGAAGACAACCTCAGGTCATGCCGACCTGGTCTACGAGCAGAGCTTAGAGGCAGGCCATCAAAATCTGTCGTTGTGTTTGTTTTGACTCTTCGCTTCACGGGAGTTTCAGCATGTGCCGAACACAGGTCCCCAACAGGGGCGGAGACCGTTTGTGCTCATTTGAGTGAACGTTGTGTTTGCAGTGGCCGTTGCCTGGGACCCTGGCCTGTCATTTGAAACTGTACAAGCAACATTTTCCGGCATGCAACCCCAGCGCGGAAAACACAAGCTCTAGGAGTTTCCTTCTTTTCAACGTGATGCACCTTTAGGCGCGTTCTTCCTCAATCGTGTCCAGCACTAAGAGCGCAGCTAGGTTTTTGCAGGATACATCGCGTCAACTACGATTTTTGTAACGGCCAAGGCCATGACGCCGGAAGTTGCAGCTAAAATTTGCAGGAAACATCGCGCCAAGCGCGACTTTTGTAAAAGCAAAGTGCATGTTTGAAAGCAGGTCCATGACGCGCGGATGTTGCGGCTATGTTTTGTGCTTTTGTCAACACCAGGCTCTCGCTGTGCCACGTCGATTTTCGGATTTGCGTGCTGAGGGCTTGATGTGTGGCCAACGGAGCATTCTATGAGCCCAGCGCGTGAATTTGATGGAAGCCGCAGCATGCTTACTCGTCGTAGCTGGCGCAGCATTTTGATTCATAGGTGCAGTGAATTTTGTGGCAGGCGCAGCGTTTGATGAATTTGCAAGGCTTGCAAGACGACAAAGAAACCCTCTGCAGACTTTGGGCTGAAGGAGTCGCTGGGACTGTTGCGGCGCAATTTGTGAAAGACGAAAGCAAGCCCTCTGCGGACTTTGGCCGGTCGATTCGCTGTGGCTGTGGCACATGTCTTGCTGGTTGATGGAGAAGCTACAAGGCTACGACACCTCTGCCTATGCCCCAACAAGTTGAAGGTTCAGGGTCCAACCAAAGAGCAGTCAAGTCTCACAAACTGTCGATATTCATCGTTTTCCTAATCTGCTTTGTCGAGGCCCTCTGCAATTTCCAATGGCGTCCGCTTGGCTTACTTGCAACATTTGGTGAATTTCTGAACAAACTCCCGTCGACCCCCGTGAGGCTTTTGCATGTAGGGCGTTGCGGTTGCACCATCGATTTCTCAGGACGACAAGTTTACCTTCATCGAGGGTGTCCGGGCACCCAGGCCATTGACAGGCATGGCTCTGACTTCCCCTCTGAACTCACCGGTGACTGCCACCATTGGCCATTGAGGCCATTGGGAAAATCCAAGATGGTGTCCACCCCCAAATTGTTTCCTTTTTACCGCTACGGCTTAGGAAACATAAGGTATATATGGCTAACATAGGTGTTATATGCAGCATTTTTCTCAGAGGAGTGGAACCCCTCTAGGAGTAAAACAAGTCTGGAACCTATGATGAAGGTCATTTGGTTAGGTTTCTGTGACTTATGGTGATTTGTGCAGATACTTCGGCAACTTTCCTCCCACTCCCCTCCCCCGAAAAAAAACTACGTACTCGCATGTCAAACTTGTCCCAAGGCGGCAAAAGGGCGACCCTATGGTGGGCTATGCGGTTTCCATCCGCGCGTCCCGAGGTGAAGAACCCTCAAAGCTGCACGGTTTTGATCCAGGGCTCCACGGATCACGCCATCGCACAGATGAAGGCGCCAGTGCGGACATCATCTTTTGATTGCCGTGATTGCCCAACTTCGCCTTTTTTCGGGTAGCTTGCCCTTCAGCATGTCACTTGTCCGTGGCCGATATTGGCGGAGTTCCAATTAGATAACGTGTAAAGGAGCATAGGGGACCCGCTCGTTTGGATTGAAGTGGCTTGATCAGGGTGAATCTGAGCAGGCTTGGTGGGCGCCAGCAAAGAGCCGTTCACGAATGCGGGTTCCTTTTCTGGAGAACCATGGGGGTTTTGTCTGACTCAATCAGATCCAATGCTTTCAAATTTGAAGGTTATTTTGAATGGAGCCCCAAAAGTGAAAGGTTTAATATATCTCGTAGGGATTTGGAGGAGAATCGACCAGTGATATGCATGCAGATTCTGGGTTTCGGCCATGGGTGAAACCTGCCGAGTTTGAACCGGCTGTATCAGCGTGCCAATTACTTGTACAACATAGCCAACAGAAGTGTCCATGACACCCCCCACTCCCGCCTCCGCTAAACCAAGTACCACTGCGAGCTATCCCCACAAAGTACAGTCGGCCATCAGTTTCGAGTGATTCTGAGGCTTTCCAACACCTTCCCCAATGGGCTCCTAATTTCAGTTGACGCAGCTAGTGGCCTTTGTTCCTTGTTTGCCCCCCCGCAGCAACCGGAGCAACCAAGAGCGCCAGGATGCCATCAAGGATGGACTGAGGGCAGTGCAAAACACTGTAGAGGATGAGGCTGTTGGGCGACGAGATACGACAGGATTCCACAGACCCCGAGCCCCCAACGATGCATTAGGTCAAAGCACTATCTCATGGTTGCTCTTTTCAAAAAGTATGTGTCAACTTTGTTTATCGTCGTTCATCTTCAATTGTGCAACACCAATTCAATGTTCGGGACAACACTGGAGCACTGTTTAACTGTGTTGAAAGATTCTTTACTGTTTATTCAAGTTATATAGCAATAGGACTTATATGCCAGTCATCCGAATAAGGGTAAATTTTAGGGTGGTGTCTGGAGTCTGTAAAAGCAATTGCGGTTCAACTGTCAGTACCTATCGATCAACTTTCCCTTCGATTGCACATACAGATGCATGGATGGGTTTCTGCCAGAAAAGGGGGCTTTCTAATTTTTCTACTTGGGTTCTTCCGCCCATTGATCAAAGATGTTCTTTGCTCGGTGTGTTTCTGGGTGGAGTGAAGTGTTTCTTCTTTCCTTTTGTCCTTCCGGGCCTGATCTGATTGCTTTGGCCCATTTTTGGTACACCCAGGGCACTTTCTTTGGGGGTGCTAGTTTCGTCATAGGGATGCCTCACTTTGGCATCACAGACATACTCATTGATGGAAATATCCACTGAGGAATGGCTCACCATTGGCAGTACATGACAATCTACCGTTGCAAAGGGGACGACATTGGCTGCGCTTGCCGACTTGCAATTGGGACATGGAGGTTCCTCGCCAAACTCCAGTGTGAGGAGCCAGATGGGCCCTCTGCCGAATATTGACTGGCTCACATGCAAGATAGTTTCCATGGAAACCAACAGAAAGGGAGTACCCTGATTTTGGAGACGTGCCCACATGCAAAACCTAACCAACCCCTCTCCTCCTTGTTTCCTTCGACCGGAATAGGGTTTTCCTTTCGATTGGGGCAAAAGGGGACCACCAGTAGAGGACTTCTTTTCTTTGAGGGGCCTTTGATTTTCAAGGAAGGGACATGGTCCAAAGGCAAGCCCTGGACCCAAACACATCACGCAGGATAGCCAAGTTGGGCTGTAAACAGCCAGCTGCCATCGACGCCTTTGAAGGGACGCCTCAAAGAGGATGTCAAAAACCAGAAACAAACAAACAACAACAACACACAGCTGTACACATATTGAACAGGTAGTGGGCCGCACCCTGACGGCAAGAAACATAAGTCCAATTACAACATGTTCAATACTAATCATTTGATTGTTCCGTGAATCACAGCAACCCGCGTGGGCATCAGCAGGCCAGATTTTGAATGGACAGCTTCGTCTTTCCGCCTTTTCGATTTGGTCTTTGCGTTGTTTAAATTGCATGTCCATGTCTTTCACACAACGTGGGTTGCTGGAGGAAGGATCAAGCAACTACCATGTCCAAATCTTGAGTTCTTGCTTGAAGGCCCTTCCAAAAAGGCCAACCTGTTTTGGGCCGTTTCGTGATTTCCCCGCTGGGGGTCGCCTATTCTTGGGCGAGTGGGCCGCGCTGCAACATGTGGTGTTTCTGTCCTCTTGCGTTTGGGGCGAATTGCTGGAACCTACACATAGGTATGTGTCAAAACCTCTATGTTCCATTCTTTCAGCAACGACTCAACTTTGCTTGTTCTCAGTGTGGAACCTGAGCATGACTCCATGCCTAGCCGTATGCAAGTCTGTTCCCTGAGAACTCATGATTGCACATTCAATCTTGACGAGCCGGCAATGCCATTTGAAATGCCCTCCAGGCACCTTCATTCCCATTATCCTTGCGATTCTCCACAGTCTATGGGCTACTTGCTACTTCTGGATATGCCCATGGCCCGTTTTATGTAAGCAGTGTGGGGGTACTAGAATACAGCCCCATTCTTCTGGGCTGTTCAAAGGTAAGTCTGAATCCTTGCCTTAGGCTACACAAGGGCTCCCCTGTTTAGACATTCTTCAATGGGGATTATGGAGCATCAGATTGGCCAATTACAATATATTATATACATACAATTTATATACATGTATTTGTATCTACACATTCTGTCAAGTCCCATTGCCTATCCAGTCATTTTCGGGTGTACATCAGGGTCACCGGAGTCCTTTCAGGCCTTGGTCCCCGGCGCGGGCGCCTTCGAGGCGTTTGGCACCGAAGTTTTCGTGTTCAAGAGCTCCCAAGGGCCCCAAGGGTACTGCCTCACTGTAATTGTAGGGCACTGCCCCACTGTTCTACTTGTTCTACATGTTCTACTTCTCTTTGGTTTGAAACAGGGACCACACACACCAAATCGGCTTTCCATTCATTGTTTCCCATTTAACACAATCGCAAAAGGGTATCCAGGTACACTCAGAAGCGAACGCTTTTTGATCTCTTTCGGGCATTGCCCCTTGTATGTGTTTAATGCTACAGTGCACACTCCATTTCCCCTTGACTCCATTTCCCCTTGACTCCCTTTCCCCTTGACCAAAGTTTTCACCGCGGACTCGCCAGTGGCAGACTTTGGGCCAGGCCCTGTTCTTGGTAATTATTTGTTTTGGGTCTTCTTAATCGTTTTGGGTTCGGTGACCAACATTCCCGTTGCTGGCATACCATTGCTTGGGCAGAACAGTGAAGTTTCATGGATATGTATATGTGTATACTGCTAAAGCAGACACCAACACGAAGCGAGCCATTCGGAGGGTTGCGACTTGTGACTTTGACACCTTCAGCTCGCCAGAGCCATCTCTTGTCCACGGCACCGTGGACAGAAGACCCGCGTCGAATGGCAGCACGCAGAGCTTGCTCGCAAGACTGTATATACTGCAGTCACAAACGCAGTACATCTCGAACTCTGTTTTCCTGTTTCTGTGAAGCCAGAGCAAGCCCAAGACGTTCAAAGGTGCCCATTTGGAGTGGGGGCAAGGCCCTGATTGCTAGCAGGAGGAACCTTGAAGGGTCCAAGCCTTCATTTTTGTAGATTGATTTGGGGACCCTGGTGGTTGGCTGCATGACTCTCCCCACACTTTCCAAGAATTGCCGACAAACAAATATACAAGAAAGCAGAGATTGTATTTCCTGCAGAGCCGTTCAGCAAAGCGGTGGGTCGACATGTGCCAATCACAGGAGACCAATGTCAGGTGCAGGCTGGTGCGTCGAGATTGACCTCCTCCTCACCCCCAAAATGGGTGTCTTCCAGTTGAAGTCATAAAACCTGGTGTAGTCGGAATCCCCCAGCACTTGGGCAAGCCTTTCGGGCCCCAGAGCCCTGTCGATTGGCAGATCGCGGCGCATGTGCACTTGGAGCAGTTCAAGAAATCCGTAGAGGCGAAGCGCGGCCAGGGTGGCCTTTGCTGGACTTCCTCATTGGAATCCTTGGGCCTCTCAAATTGGTCCGGGTAGACTGCTTTTGCCCCACATTTGGAGTGTGGCTCGCATGGGCTTTTGGATACTTCACCAGTGTATTTTCTCGGGCATCCAAACTGTTGTCGTCGTCAGTGTCACACTTCCGGCCCCTGTTTGTTCGAACCCCGCCGGAGTGATTGTTTCAAACCAAAACTTCCGGGCAGCAAGTGGCGGGTTTACTTCGGATTGGCAGGGGTTGCACCATTTGCTGAAAAGGGACACGTGGGGACGCAAAGGCCATGAGAAAGCCTTGTGAAAGCCAGCAACTCTGCGCTCGAAAGGGCCTGCCATCGGCCACCTTAGATTGATGGGCAGCATGTTCTTTGCAAGTGGCGAGGTTACTTCGGATTGGCGGGGGTTGCACCATTTGCTGAAAAGGGACACGTGGGGACGCAAAGGCCATGAGAAATGTCAGGTCGCAAAAGCAGTTTGCAAGGCAGCATGTGATACCAAAGCGTGTTTAGGTTGCTGCAAACGTTGTTTCCAGACGGCGGCTCAAAGTTGGACGGGTGAACCGAGGACAGTCTCAGCACAGCAATCCAGCTCTCAAGCTGCTTCCAGTTTGGTACTGAGCCACGCGCTTCAAAGAGAAAGCGCAATTAACCTTTCGGCCTCCTAAGTTGGAGCCTAAGGGTTGGCAAAACCAGTTTTTCCAAGACCATCCGCAAGAGGCCCGCCCAATGGTCATGAGAACAAACTAGGCTCATGCAAGAAACATGTAAACGGGTACTACAACAAACATCGCTTGCCCGCATTTGTTTTCAGATCTGGCCGTGAATATTGGGAGTTCAGGTTGAAGACGCCGTGTGGCATGCTGTACCATGGCAACCCTCGCTACTGGTTGGCTCTGGTGGATTTACCCTTGCTATCCTACACCTTTGTGTCCTCTTGCCTTTGTTTAGCTCCCCTTTTTGCAAGTGGCCACGTACCGTGGAACCCCAAAGTGGCACAATCCGGAAAGGACGGATTTGGTTCCTTGGACAGCAGTGACTTCTTTGCTTTTCCTCATGACTTGGAGGTTCCGCTTTTCCATCATTCTGTGACATTTTGGGGGGATTCAACTTTTCAGGCTGTGAAACTGGGACTGGGGTGGGTGGGAACGGGGTGCGATAAACCAGAGATTATGCATAGCAAGCTGCGCCTTGTCTTCGTTGGACAAGGTTCCTGGGCAGAAGAAGCTCAAATTATCGACACCCAAATGCCATGGTGGCTGGGATATAGTTGGGGTATCATTCACAATGTGGTTGTGGCTAGCAGCCACACAAACAATAGAAGGCAAATGCATACCGCATACCCCGGCCTAACTCTCCAATTACAGTGCAGTGTTTTTCTGCCTTCCACCCAGAAGAAGCTCAAATCATCAACACCCAAATGCCATGGTGGCTGAGATAAACTTGGGGTACAATTCACAATGTAGTTGTGGCTAGCAGCCGCACACACAATAGAAGGCAAATGCATACCGCATACATCATCAACACCCAAGTGCCATGGTGGCTGGAATAAAGTTGGGGTATAATTCACAATGTAGTTGTGGCTAGCAGCCACACAAACAATAGAAGGCAAATGCATACCGCATACCCCGGCCTAACTCTCCAATCACAGTGCAGTGTTTTTCTGCCTTCCACCCACATTCATACAGGAGTCCTCAAGATCGTGCTGGGCTTAAAGTGCATGAAACCAAAGCTAAGTTTCTTGGCATTCATTGGCTCCCAAGTACGGGAATCCCCAACATGGGTTGTTTTACCTTTGGTTTACCTTCAAGCAAGCGCCACAAAAGGGGCTTCCCGTCCAACAAAAGACACACCGCACCTCCCTCTCAAGTTCGATTTGACCCTCCAACACCACAACCAGCCATCGATTTTCACATTCCAACCCTTGGGTAATTAATTAAAGGTATCGGGACAATCCCAACCAAAAATCATAGCGGCTGCTCTTTGGATTCTTCCCAACCGTACCGTAGACCGTTGCATGCAAGGCTTTGAGGGTATATTGACTCATGTGACATTTGGTGGGCAGCAAACACCAACATTTGAGGCTTGTTTAGTCCTTCTGGCTCACAAAAGTTAATTGGTACCACATGTAATCATGAGTTTGCTAGATTAGGCTCGCCAAGTTCAACGGCCATATTTTCCTTTCTTGTTTGGTTTTTAACCGTTGCTGATGTAGAATGATTTTCCGTCCGCCAGGGTGATGTCTAAAGGGGGAATGCAGCTTTACAGTCCTAGCATACTTTTGGCTTTGTTCATGCGTAGTAGGGCAACAAAGGCAAGTTTGTTCCTAGCAGATTAAGGGTCTGTTGGTCACAAAGGTGCCCTTTGCCGACGGCACACTCATGGCAGGCCCATTTGACAGGGCCCCAAGGGCGCCTCTTTGCAAAGGGCTCCGCGCAGTGACATGACAGCAGCTTGGGTTTCAGGGCAAGCCTCGGCTGGGCGTGGAGATCTTTGGGAAGTCGCTGCTGGTGGTGCCCAAGACCCTTTTGGAGAACAGCGGCCTGGACGTGCAGGACACTTCGAGCGGCTGGCTCAACGAAAGCTCGGCGGTTTTGGGGCAGAGACACCAATCCTGTCATACATGTGGCGTTTGTGAAAGCTTGTCACGCGCGTGGCTGACAAATGGGAGCCGGCTCAGGAATGGAAAGCGCAACTGGTCAGGAGGGCCCTTACCCCATGTCTCACGGCTGTGGCTTTGGGTTGCCTGATATGTGCTGTTGACCCCCGGAAACATTAGTTGTTGGACATGGGAAACTGGCAAGCAACCGTTTGCTAGCCGCTCTGGCTCCGTTTTCTTGGCTGTCGGCCCTCTTCTCTGTCGCGGAGAAGCGTGGACTGCGCAGCCCCCAACCCCCACCCTCAGCGCAGAGTGCTGTTTTGTTTTCCGCCGAAGCTACGCCGCTCAGTTTGCAGTTGCTTATTTACCATGTTCTTTGTAAGCTTTGTCAAACCAGCAACGCCCCAGCAGACTCGGATTGTGGTTGTGTTGGCTGTACCTGCTAAGTGCAAGCTAGTGTTGCTAGTTTTCGCGCCGCCAGGGCTCGCTGGCTGGGTGTTTTGTCGGCTTGGCCATCGATCAGTACTGTTTGTTGTCATGTTTGTTATGTTTGGATTTGTTGTAGTGTGCCGCAATTCCCGTGAAGCACAATCTAAATGCACAGAAACGCAAACGACATCTACACACACAGAAACAGACACGCAAACACGTTCATAAACACATACACAAACACACCCACACACACACAGCCACGCAAACACAAACGCGCACACACACACACACAACCACACAAACACAAAGCGCACACACAGAAAATAAGCACTCACGCTTGCATGCCCGCACGCCCGACCGCCCGCCCGCCCCGCGCGCCCGCCCTCCCGCCCGCCCGCCTGCACGCATGCATGCACGCACAAAAACACACGCACACAAAGACACGCACGCACGCACGCACGCACGCCCGCACGCCCGCCCGCCCGCCCGCCCCGGCACGGCACGGCACGGCACGGGCACGGCACGGCACGGCACGGCACGGCACGGGCGCAGGCGCAGGCGCAGGCGCAGGCGCAGGCGCAGGCGCAGGCGCAGGCGCAGGCGCGCAGGCGCAGGCGCAGGCGCAGGGGCGCAGGCGCAGGCGCAGGGCAGGGCGCAGGCGCAGGCGCGCAGGCGCAGGCGCAGGCGCAGGCGCAGGCGCAGGCGCGCAGGCGCAGGCGCAGGCGCAGGCGCAGGCGCAGGCGCGCAGGCGCGCAGGCGCGCAGGCGCGCAGGCGCAGGGGCGCAGGCGCAGGCGCAGGGCGCAGGCGCAGGGGCGCAGGCGCCCACGCGCCCACGCGCCCACGCGCCCACGCGCCCACGCGCCCACGCGCCCACGCGCCCACGCGCCCGCACGCGCCCGCACGCGCCCGCACGCGCGCACGCGCACGCACACGCACACGCGCACGCGCACGCACACGCACACGCACACGCACACGCACACGCACACGCACACGCCCACGCAAACACAAACACGCACACGCACACGCACACGCACACGCACACGCGCACGCGCACGCACACGCGCAGGCAGGCTTTCCCTTAATTGGACACTCAGTCATTAGATGCCTCCTTTCGGACGTTTATGTTCGCCATTTTCAGCTCAAGAATAGTATCTTCTGGGAACCATCCATACGATCAGAAAGGTCCCCGGGTTGTACCCGCATAGCTTGGTGTCTCCGAAAATGAGGGCCGCCTCTGGATGCTCAGGTCCATGCAGGAGGTAGATGTAGCACCAAATCATGAGATGCAGCAGCTTAATCAGATGAGCTTTGCGCATTGCAGCGGGCGACCCTTGGTCATGGATCCACCAAACATGTTTAGTGATTGCATTTATATGGGAACTGTCACCTCAAAGTCCATTCAACATGACTCGCACTTCGAGCCTTGAATCAAGATATTACCTGAGAGTCCATGATTGTGGAAGGTTGGCTTTCAGGACCATTTTACGTGATACCAAGGTAATCCCCTTTACAATAATAGAGTATAGTTATGGGAAGGACATATTACGTTGTCACAGGGCCCATGTTCGCAAAAGTCACGACCCTCAGGAGAAGCTGCTGAGAGTGCTCTCGGAACGGGAGAACAAGAACAAGGTGGCCACGAGCCCAGCTCACGGGGTATTTTGGCAACCCTCAATTGGCGCCTGCCAGAGCTTCCCCGCAAAGCGGTTTATGTGCTTGCTACACCAGGCTTGATGTTGACTGCACAACTTCCATCGAGCTCACTGAACAGGGAGTAAACGAGCTTACTGATGAGGCAGGGAATGTCTTTGCTTTCAGGTTGTGAACATGAGGGTATGCTACCCACTATTTAGGGCTCAGCCAAACCCATTCTTCAGGGGTACAAGGAGAGCCCACATTGCTATCCAATCTTAAATCCCCGTCCAAGGTTGTCAGCAGCTGGGCGTCATACCGCGCCCACTGACTGCTCTTAGGCTGTGTTAAAGAGAAGCCAAAATGACATCAATCAGTTTGGGGGTCCCGCCACAGATTTTGGGGTGCATCCCTTGGTTGTCAAATTTAAGAGATCGTTTCATCTGCCGGTGTGATGTTGACCAGGGAAAGCAAAGACCGGTTTCCGGTAATGACCCCCCTCCCCCAAACAGTGGGAGCATTTCCCTTTAGATTGGTGCGACCTTCGTTTAACCTATTTTCTGATCTTTTGGAGAATGACTTTTCACACGGGATCCGCTGCCACTTTTCCGCGGATCACTAGGAACCTGGTGCAAGGTTGGCATCAGCGTGGCCAATGGTGATCCGATCGACCCGGCGGCCGAAGGCGCGGGGGAGTGGTTGATTCCAAAGTCAACCTCCGCATAGCTCAAACCTCCTGGACAATGGCTCATGTACCAATTCAGCAATCGTGCTTGGGCTCGGGACATGTCACCTTATCTCTCATTGGTGATTGGAAGTGTGGATTGGAGGTTCGGGATCCCATTTGGTTTCAAGAGGAACGGGGTTCAATCCCAAAGTCACCAATCCAAGTCACGAATCACGTGATATCACGGGTGAGGTTGAGATGGGCAAGCTCTACTGAGCGCAACTGGTGGAACGCATGTTTGTTGCGCCCTCGCTGGCTCCATGTGGATCATACATTCTCGCGGGCTTTGAGGGTGTTTGCCGCCATCGCGAGGAAGCTTGACTTTCCTTTACCAGTATCTTATCAGGACTCTGCTTGAAAGTCATGCGTAGCCGTGCAGGTCTGAGGTCTCCTGATATAGAGGACCTCCTTGCAAATGAATAAAATCCTTTTCATTTTCTTTTGAAGAACTCCGAAGGGGGGCTTCCGTCTTTTTAGGCCACCCCCCAATGTTGGTCAACACGCAGTTTGCTGCTCTCATGCCGTGGTCGCCTGGGTTTCGCGCTGGAGGTATGGTCAAGCATGAAACCTTACCTTTCACCAACTAACCTGCAGCCAACAAGGATCTCAGAGCAACTTGCTTTATTACATTGTAGGGAATTTTCAGGTACTGTACATTGCGAGCCTCTACAGCTCTCCCTAGACCCTGGATCGGGCACCAGACCCTCGAGCCCTTCTTGTTCAACCCTCAACTCTTTTTCTCTGCGACTGCAGGGGTTACTTGCTTGATTGCAGATGGCATTTGGGGCTGTCCAAAGATTGAGGACCCCTTTTCAACGTACAGAGCAAGTTATATTCGCTGCTTCGATGTTATTTCATTGAGCGCGAGCCAGGGATCTACGACAACTTCTTAGTGAAGAAGCAGATGCTTGGCCTGGCCTCCGCCTCAGAAAGGGAAGTCTCGCCCCAGTCGCTTGGCAAGGGGAAGAAGTTCATGAGGACCCCAGTTGGTACAGGGATGCTTTTGGGAGGGAAAGCAAGCTGCCCTAAGTAGCTGACGGGTTATTGTTGAATACAGAAAGGTTAACATACTTCCCTCCTGTGGGGTGATATTCTGAAAGGGAGACGTTGGGAACCCTGCTGAACAACCCTGGTTAGCTGGTGCCTCAAGCAGGTTGTAGCTTAACTCCCGAAAGGGGACTTACCGTACCCACCAGGCAAATCAAGCCAGTTGGTAACTGGCAGGGTCATCCAAGCCGCATCCAAGTTCATGGTGTCAAATGAAGTTGGGAGCCCTTTGTGTGATTCTGGAGTCTTGGAGGTAAGCCAAGCTTGTCAACCAAGGAAAGGCTTCGGCAAAAGGAAGCTGTTCTGGACATGTTTTTGAGGACAAATTCCAAGGCCATGGTGGAAAAGTGAGGCTTGGTTGCTACTTGTGATGCCTTGACCCAAAGGCAAAACTCCGTGCCAGGTGTTTCCCTGAGCTTTAGGTGTACGGGCTTTAGATTTAGCTTTAGGGAGCTTCCCCAAACAGAATTTATGAGCTTTAGATTTATCAGCGCTAGGGGGGCCAGGAGCTCGCAGATTCCGCGATTTGGGGAAAGCACCCAGGCGCCGGTCCTTGCAGAGCAGCTGCTCCTCGTGGATGAGGCGCGATCCGATCGACGCCTCGAGTGGTTGTGAGCGACAAACACTTTTTGGTTCTTTGTGTATCCCGTTTTGGTGGTTCAAACAACACCTCTTGGTTGCCATTTCAGAGGAGTCGTTCTGAATTGGTGAGTTGGATTGGTGGTTTCGGGGCTTGAGCAAAGCAAAGAACTTGAATCATTTGGTGGTTCAGGAGACGCATCGTTTTGTCACCCTATGAAGCATTGAGAGCATTTTACTGTAAGATGTTCGAGTCGTTGGGAAGTCAAAATCGTTGAATGCGGAGGGTTGCCCAAAATGTGTGCACGGTTCACACAGGGCGATTCGGCCTCGACTCAAATTTTGATCAGAGACCAACAGACCTACGATGCCCATCAACCTCTCAGCAACTTCTTTTAGACAAGAAATGTAGAGGGATGCATGACCAGTGCCCGAAGCAGGTTGTGTTTGTGTCTTGAAAGACGAGTTTCATTAGAGCTTCCTTTAGTACCTTGGTCTTGGTTTCTGTTTAGCCACCATCCCAAAGATTTATCCCTAGTTTTGAACATTATCATATTCTCTTGTCGGGTGAACACAATCTGTTTTTTGGAGAGCATTTTTTTTAAATGGCCTAACCGCAGGCTGACCTTGCCAGTTGTCAACTCAGCATGGAGTTCTACTACTTGGTTGAGTCTTTTCTGTGACCCTATATAGATTTTTATGATCATGTTGATAGAAACAAGCGCCAACGGGTTTTCGGAGCTACTTTTCGGCCGATGAACATCATTGTCGGCGCTGATGCTGTTGGCGTTGGTGATGTTGATAATGCAGGAAAAACAGACGATATTGATGCTGGTGATAATGGTGGTGATGCGAATTGCCCAGGTTGCTGCTTATGCTGGTGTGCTGACGATGCCGGGATGTCTGTGTGTGGCTGGCGGTTCTAGTGGTAACACTCCAAGTGTGGTTTCCTGATTTTCTTGAGGGGCATGGGGACCCATTCTATTTTATGGGTCTCCAATCATCCTCAACATGTACAACATGTCAAATTTCCTGGATCAAGGACCTCCCATGAAAGAAGCTCATGTCCGTCAGCATATTTATTGTAAATTGTGCAGAATTATGGGAGCCTGCAGTTGGTGCCGGAAGATCAGCAGAAAGAACACACAAAAAGGGCCCCCGAGAAAGATTCCCCTATGCATGTGTGCTTCTTTTGGAGTGTATGTGAATCTGCCTGGTAGCGATTCCAGCTCCGCCTCTCCACATTGGTTCTCCAGGTCATCCGCGCGGGGAAATCCATGAAGAGTGATGGTGGGATGCAGGGGTAGCCATTCTTAGTTGCAGCTGCAGACGCGAGGCAAAGCGATTTGCCGCGAATTTGGGCGCAGGGTAGCTAAGGGCTGTCTCACCGGATGCGACACCAGCATCCTGATATGAGGGAGTACCAGCGCATCAGCCAAAACTAGAGTTGGTGATCTGGTCCAGCAGATTTCATGTTGTTGCAAATAGGTTTTCCTTTTGGGACCCCCACTCCCCCTCGAAACGGCGGTAGTAAGCTTCACCAGTGTCCCAAACAGGGGTTTACATGCTTGACTTGACATGTCCGTAGCATGCTCTTGTCTTCCTGTCGGCTTGTCCCAATTGCCAGTTTTAGTTCTGAAGCCTATTTCCCCACAGAGTATCTTTCTGTTTGGAAATACATAGGGTTTTTGCTGAGCTCCATTCCCCAACCCTTTTCATGCCCCTGAGCAATGCCTGGTAATTGTATGGAACCTTTCTTGAGCAACTAGGAACATTTGCATGCGCGGCTGATGCCGACATGTACGACGAACTCAAACGCGCACACACACACACACACACACAGACACAGACACACAGCGAAAAGGGGTGACCGCAGCAGCTTCCAAACTCTCCACATTTGCAAGCGCTCAGCATCGTTTGGCTTCAGGTTTATCCAGCGCAAGCAGCATATGGTATGCAATTCGCTTCAAAATGATGAGCAAACAACCGCGTCCTAGCAAGAGGAAGAGGGGGGGCTGAGTGGGCTGACTTGAAAGGCCGTCATTGAAACCTGTGTCCTGAACATGCTAGCTGGCCATGCCGAGCATCGGTATCCACCCTCGGCTGCTGAGATTGCAACTTGCAGACATAAGCGTGACAGGCAGCCGCAGGGTTTGGGGGAGACCTCATTTTTGTGGGCTAGAGCTGAGCCGCCCCTTTTGACAACATATGAGTTGCGAACCCCTTGAAAGGTCTGGGTCCAACGCCGCTTCAAGGAGAAAAATGGAACACTTACCAGGCACTGGCGGATCAATACCTGGTGTAAAATTGTAGGGGGCTGTGCTAATCTCGGCTTCAAATCTGCGCTGCCGCAATAGCCGGTCAGCTAAAGGCACGTGTGCCTCGAGCAGCTCGGCTTCTCGGCTTGTCCGCGCTCGCACTCTGCTGCCGTGCCCCGGTAAGCCGATCCCAGCCGAGGGTGCTTGTCAGCTTTTCGGCGGGCTTCAAACGAGAAACGAGACAGCCAACCAAGGTGCTCTATCAATCCGCCATGGCCATGTTGATGTTACATGCGCAAATCCGGACCTTTTGCCAGCTACCCTGCAGCTGACCCCAAATGCAAATAGTCAGAAAACATGTTTTCCCACGGTCTGCGGAGTCTGTGGTCTCGACCTTCGGGGTGCGCAGGAAAGAGTCCTTTGGCAATTGGGCAGAGGAATGGCCGGCTCAAAAGGAGCCGAAGTGAGCACACGCGCTGCACGTGCTGAACCGATTGCCCCACCCACCCATTTGGAATCCTAGATCCATCAAAAGGCAGCAATGATCCTGAAAAACCAGAAGCTTTGATCGAGGTCCTGAAACATCAAGGACAACGGCCGATCAAGACATGTTCGGCAGGGTTGATGGATCCTGGGCGACCGGAAGGCCCTCGCCAAACCGGTCCTATCCTGGCTGGAATAACCGCTGAGCATGTCATGTCTGAAAGAACACCGCATGATCTTTGGTGCCATCCCTGCCGAACCTGCCCGTCACCCACGCGCTGAGTGGCGCGTCCCCTTTGCCATTCATCTGTATAAGGACATTGGCAGGAGTTGCCGAGCAAGCTTTGCTTGACACAATCCACAAGGGGTGGAGGGTCCTTGAACCAGTGGGCAAGCATCATTTGGTTGGGTTGGGGCCGGGGCTGGCTCCCACTTCCGTCGTAGAAGGGAAGTCGTTGGGAAGGCCCGCAGGTGGTATTACTCACAGAAGTACTCATTTTTTGTGCCCACCTAGATTTGTACCAAAAGCCGGCAGGGGTGAAAAGGCAATCCCTTCTTGTGGGTTTCCTTTTGAACACAGTAGTTGTTGGCTTCTTCTCAGAACCAAATTTGCACCAATCCAACCAAGTGGGGATGAACCCTTGATTTCTACTCCCTGAGTGGATCACCAGGCTGATTAGCTTTTCATCATATTTGGCGGAATGCTTTACCACAGGGAAACGAAGGATAACCGGACCCATCCCGAGCGGTCTAAACCCAATTTGAGAACGAACCAGTTTTGTGTTGCAGAAAGCCGTCAGTTGTGTGGTGCCGATTTGTTTCCCCTTCAAAGGACCCTGAACAGGTTGCCCTCCAAACAGGACAAGCCCAAATCACTCATCTAGGCGAATCAGAATAACCCGGCAAGCTGAAATAGAGGCACCCCCAAGAAATGAAGAAACCCACTTGACCTATATATTTGTTCAACAAAAAGAAGCAGCCGAGGTGTTGCGTGGTGGTGTCGCTGCACGGCGTGGCCGCGGTGTGCACTGAGTATGTCTTCCAGGTTCCAGGCCGGCTCTCCATCCCATGCCCGACTTGTTTGTTTGGAGGAATGCTCCACTTGTCCATGCAAACCGCTTGCTGGCCCCAAAACTACAATGAGCGGCGCCTGACCGCGTGGCGTCCAGGAAGACTGGCTAGCTGCCCCTTGAGGTGTCAGAGAAGCTTAAGTACTTGTCCCCGGTCCCCGGCAACTGGGCCTCGGGCCAATGAGAGAAAGGTTATGCTTGCATGCTCGCGGAGGCTGTTGCTCCGCCACTCTTTTGGGGTGGTTGGTTTTAGCTATGGGCGCGTCGGACTACGCAAGTGCCTGGCTTGAGAAACGGCTATTTGAATAGCCAACCACTGTCTCCCTTTTTGAGAAAGCCACAAGGATGTTGTTTGAATCAAAAGACCTTTTTGTTTTCTCTTGATGTGTCTTCTGTGGCTCCTTGGAACCAAAGACTTGTTAGTTGCGGGAACTTGAAAGATACAATTTCTCAGATGACTGGGCCACCGATTTCTGGTGACTCTGCCTGACAATGAAGAGTGACAGGTAGTCATATTGTGCTATTGTGCTGACTGCCCACGGGCAAACTCCCCAGCGCGGAACCTTGATGGACTTGTGGCTTCTGAAGCGGCAAGGTAACATGGTGCGGACAGGTCGCATGCTTTCGAATGTCTGAGGCACGTTTGTTTTGGCAACGGGTTGTTGTCGAGCCAGCTGCGTGGGAGGGAGAAAGGAGGCTTCCCAATAACATGTTCGCGCATGAATCTAGGCCGTCGGTTTGCAATGGGTAAGTATTGGAGAAGGAAAAGGGGGGTGGGCAGGGGCTTAGCTGCTTCCTCCATTTCACCGCTGTTGGGACTCTAGCACTCCTTTGGTGCTCCCAGGTATGACATGGGCTGTCTTTGGTTGAACACAGATGGCAGATTTGGATTCCGCAGCCAGCCCGTCGCCAAGCCAGGCTTCGCCTTTGGCCTCTTCTACACCTTTGCACAGTGCTTTCCAGCTGCGGATCATCGACTGCGGAATAGGTTTGGGTTTTCACCCCCTTTGAAAGGTAAACAAGGCGGTTGCAAAAGAGGAACCCCAAAAGGGATGATTGCCAAAGAAGAGTTGCAAGGGGCCCAACCCATTTCCCCTTGCTCTTCTTGGACAATGCCAGCCACATAGAGGCGGATTTTGACGAGAGGATTGTACTCATCAAAGAGTACAACATCTTCGTACCGATTTCCAGTTCTCAGCCGCAGTTGACATGGTCTTCTTAAATTGGCATCCCAGCGTTTTTGTGAGTGCTGTGCTTGGCCCGCCGGATGTTGTAGGCGGAATCATACAGTCTTCCTGGTACGCCCAGTGGAGTGGCGGACATGGTCGCATCTTTCTGATGGGTGGGAACAGAAGCCTGTCCCTGGTCACGTAGGGTGCCGCATTTGAGCAAGGTGCGCTGGGCGTACCTGCCATTGATTTAGACAGCTGCTGTATACTTGCCTTGCCAGAGTCTGTTCCAGTCTGCTCCTGCGCACGTAGTTCAGCCTGCAATGTCAAGTGGGGGCAATACGCTGTTTTCCCATACTTTCATTGGAGGGGGCGTGGTTCCCTTTTGGTGGGTTTAAACGTTGACATTTGGTCCAAATCTAAGTGATCTTCCTTTTCGTGGGGTGATGTTCAAAGAGGAATTGCAGGGAACTGTTCATCGAATCTCAAAGCGTGGCTTCTGCTTCGCCCCACGATTCACGAAGCGAGGCTTCACCTTCACGCTGCTGGCTCTGGCAAAAGCTGCTGTAGGCCGAATGCCACTCTTGGACCCTTTGTTAGGGGGCGTAAGTCTTAAATCGGGACCTGTGCTTACAGCTGTTGTGGGGGAACCTTTGCTTGGAAGCTTTCAACTAAAGAGGGGCATTGTCAAAAGTCTGGAGGTTTTTTTTTTTGTGCGCGAAATCCTTGTCTCCCAGATTTGTCGTTTGAACCCTTGGATCCCAAAGAAGGGTCAAACAAGCTCCCCTGGACAATGCGGGAGGGCCTTTGTGTTTTCCCACAGCAGGCCATGCTGTTGCATGTCTTTTTGGTTTGAATATCCCGCATGAATGGTTGAAAAACATGATGTACAGTTCATATTCATATCGAGGGATTCAGCCTTTCGTGCGGGGCCGTGGTGGGCGGGGGCAACAGTCCGTGGATCCAGGGGGCCTGTCGCTGAACATGGGCGCTGTCGAGGGCTCCGCCATAGCTGGGCCGCGTGGCCAGCGGGGCGTTGCGCAAGTCTTTGGTCGGGTCTCAAGTCAAGCGCGGCGTATCAAGCCCTGAATCCTGGGGCGGTGGTCTTTGGGGGGTGGGGTGGGGTGAGGTTGAAGGGTTCCCTGAGTGAAGGTTAGTTATTGTTTGGATGAAACACAATCTAGATCAGAAGGCAAAAGGTGACCTTGCGGAGAGTTTCTTTTTAGTTGATACCGTGGCTGTATGACCGACAAGGTGACATTGAAGGGACTCAGAGGGTGTGGCTGAGGCCTTGAATTTGGGTGCGTCAAAAGATGTCCTTTTGAGCCCCAAGTCTTTGCAGATACGCAGATCCTTGTTTTTGTTTTTCTTGCTTTTTTTTCCGGTTCTTGGGCCTGGGAGGTTCCCCAAGAGTGACTTGGTTTGCCTCTGCAAGGCGCACACCAGCAAGGGTTCATTGATCCTGGGTTTCCATCATTAAGCAATCACTTGTTTCAACATGCCCAACAACTGCCTTTTGATGGGGGCCGTCTGGGTTTACCTGTTAATCACTGTCAAACCTTTTTTGGCAACCAATCCTCTTGATGATTATAAAACACTTCCATCAGCACAAGGTTGTGCTTCTTTTTATGAAGAGTAGGCCAGATCAAGCTTGGATGTGCCTCGCTTGCGTTTTGGCCTTCGGCTTTTGGTTGAAAGTGCCGGTTTTGATACATGAGGCGTTTTTCGGCGTTCCTTGGACGCCCTTTGCATATTGAGTGCAATTCTTGTGCCACACTCTGACAAGCAACACATTCATCCTAAGCAGGGGACTTTTGCCGGAGCTGTTCTTTGCGCGGCACGGAGAGGTTTCCTTATGGTTTCCTGGGCTCGTTCCTTCCAACACTGCGTCCGAACAGAAGCTATGTTTTTTGTCGACCTACAAAGTATACAGCAACGCCGAAACAACTTGACTTGTGCGAGGCTGGAAAAGCCGGCAACAATTGGGTTTCGTACAGATACACAGTGGCCAATCAACCGCGGCCAGTACCGGCGGTTGTGTTATGAACGCTTACCTTAGGAGCCGTGATTCTTCTGCATGTCTCTCTTAGAGGAATATGGATCTTTTTTTACATGATGACATTTGCAGCTTATGCAATCCTCATTGTATGAAGTGTATACTTCGAATACATAATGTAGCATGCGAGCGTCCCATGCGTGCGCTTGGAGCAACACATGCAATGCATGCCATGTGCCTGATGAGCAAGATACGTGTTCAATGCTTGGCTGAGGCTGTCCATGACCGAGCCTTGACTGCAAGGTAACCACGCGGCTGAGGTTTGGGGACACTGAGGTCAGTTTGGCGAGCATTTTCGTGGACGTACTCCGGTTGGTCGTAACGCGAGTTTTGTTGGAGGGCCGTTCATGAGCATCTCATCTTTATCGGAGAGCAAGCAGAAGCCTGGAGATGTTGATGACATGACTTGCAGGACGGTGCTGCCAGATTCGGCGTTGTACAGCAGAAGAGCTTGTGTGTGTGCGTGTGTGCGTTTGTATGTATGTGTGTGTGTGTGTGTGTGTCAAAAAGAGGACACCAGCACGAAACGTCTCATTTGGAGGCATGCCGAATTCGACTTTGGACACATGCAAAAGGCCCCAAGAGGACAGACCTCCAAACAAGGCCTGCCTTTTGGCACTCCATTTGAGAACTTTCACTTCGCTTGCTTATATGTCACGCGGAAACCTCTATGGTTTCCGTCTTGCCCCTCTTAGGTGTCCCACGGTTGTGGCATTTTGTCCTACCTCTATGTGAACTACACCACCTCCATGGTCTTCAAGAGTGCCAAGGTCCCGAGCGCCTCTCGGCTTTGGACAATTTTGGCGTTGGTTTTGGCTGGGAAGGGCTTTGGGAAGCCTCGTGACAGATCACGGGCGGGAGCCTTTGGCAAACTTGGCTTAAGCAACCAGTTGCTGTGGATCCAGCAAGGTTCAAGGGGAAAGCCAACGGAGTTCATATTAAAACGTTGATTATTCTGAAACTGTCCGTTGGCCTAGGTGCTTTCCCAAAGTTGCAGCAGCCCTGCTGAACGTCGTACCCAGTGTTTGCCTCCCCGGTGTTGCAAGTATGGAACAAAGCTAAACCCTGCAACTTGCATGTAACTTCAAGTTTCCTTGTTGCCGACTTGCTGTTTCAAGGGACTTTTTGAATGGACAAGTCCGGGGTGCGGACGAATCAAATAAAGCATGCCGTAAGACAGTGCTCAGATTGATGGAGCCCTTTTTGACAAAGAGGGGATCCTTCGATTTTGGGATCCCCCCCCCTCCCCCCCGGTATTCATCCGAAAGATAAATCCTGGGTGAGCGTGATCGGTTTTGACGTTTAGCTGCCCATTTCAATTTGGCTCCCGTTTTTCCACAGGGTGCTTGATATCCCTATGGGCCTATGGAGGTTATATACCAAGGGGGCATGCCTTGTCATATACACTGCTTGTGCTATGGCTGGAGAATTTTCATACTTCATGCCTCCAGGTTCATACCTGAAAAGGACCTTGCGTGGTGACTTTCCGTACGGGCTGAGGTGCTGCTGGCGGGGCGAGTGCTAAATCATGGCCAGCGTGCGGCCAACGAGCTGTGGTGGGCCTTGTGCATGATGCCCCGCGGCATCCATGAGCAAGGGCTCGCGGCATATTTCCTCTTTGAGCTTCGACAACGAAGCACAGTTTGACTCAGTCCACAAGGTGATGTCGAAAACCACCCAACCGAAGAATATAGGGAACCCGGTTTTTCAAGGACATGGTCAGGTATTGGTTCTGAAGGTATACAAGGTGCTATTGTTTCTCAAAAGAAGGGCACGAGCGATGTGAGCCTGAGCAGATGATACCGAAGCTGGGCTGAGCAGGTGATTGCCAGGAAATTGAACTCGAGCGGAGGGGCCGCCAACGAAGTGGCTGGAATGAGCTGATCTGGAAATGACGGGCTCCGAGCTAGGGACTGGGCTGGGTAAGCTGGCCACAGGGCGGCTGGGGCAGTGTCGGCCGAAGAAGCGGTCACTGGCTTGGCGGCGAGAGACAAGGAAGGTTTTGCTTGTGTGGTCTTGAGACAGACAGAGAGGCAGAGGCGGAGACAGAGACAGAGGAACAGCCAGACAGACAGGCAGGAAGGCAGGAGCAGGCAGACAGACGGACAGACGCAGACAGATAGGCAGACAGACGCACAGACAGTACAAACAGTACAGACAGTGCAGACAGGCAAACAGGCAAACAGGCAGGCAGGCATGCAAGTAGGCAGGCAGCCAGGCAGGCAGGCGCGCAAACAGAGACAGCAGACAGAGACAGACAGAGACAGACTGAAACAGACAGAGACAAACAGAGACAGACAGACAGAGACAGACAGGGACAGAGACAGACAGAGATAAAGACAGAGACAGACGAGACAGGCGCTCACGCACCAACGCGCGTGCGCCCCCACGCACAGACACCCGCACCCACGCCCTTGCCCACCACACACGCACGCACGCACCACGCACCACGCACACACACACAACACACACACACACGGAGACACAGACGCAGACACATGGACACATACAGATACATTGGGACACACAGAGAAACACAGAGACTACAGAGAAACACAGAGACGCACACGCACACACACACACACACACACACACACACACACACACACACACACACACACACACACACACACACACACACACACACACACACACACACACACACACACACACACACACACACACACACACACACACACACACACACACACACACACACACACACACACACACACACACACACACACACACACACACACACACACACACACACACACACACACACACACACACACACACACACACACACACACACACACACACACACACACACACACACACACACACACACACACACACACACACACACACACACACACACACACACACACACACACACACACACACACACACACACACACACACACACACACACACACACACACACACACACACACACACACACACACACACACACACACACACACACACACACACACACACACACACACACACACACACACACACACACACACACACACACACACACACACACACACACACACACACACACACACACACACACACACACACACACACACACACACACACACACACACACACACACACACACACACACACACACACACACACACACAGCCACACACACACACACACACACACACACACACACACACACACACACACACACACACACACACACACACACACACACACACACACACACACACACACACACACACACACACACACACACACACACACACACACACACACACACCCAACACACACACACACACACACACACACACACACACACACACACACCCACACACACCCCCACGCGCACGCGCACGCGCACGCGCACGCGCACGCGCACGCGCACGCGCACGCGCACGCGCACGCACACGCACACGCACACGCACACGCACACGCACACGCACACGCACACGCACACGCACACGCACACGCACACGCACACGCACACGCACACGCACACGCACATACGCACATACGCACGCGCACGCACACGCACACACGCACAAACGCACACCGCACACGCGCATGCACGCATACGCTCACACGCGCAGGCACCCGCACACCTGCATCACTGCACAAAGACTGCTGTCAACTTCGCCCCTTCGCTGCTACCACCAGCACCAGCACCAGCAGCACCACCACCGCCGCCTACCACCACCAGTCCCTGATAAATTGGAGGTGTTTGCACGGCTGCCATAGGAACGGATTGGGCGCCTGTCAGGGTGATGACATTTGTCATGCTGCTGCTGATGATGACGATGATGATGATGAGGCTGCTCATCATCATCAGTCAGCGTTCCCCACTGGTTGACGGGCGATGGGAGTTCAAGCGAGCAGCTCGCGATTGCCGCTAAAATTTTGCGTGCAGCGCCCGTCCTCTTTCCTCTGCAACTACAACACGTGATGATGACGGTGGTGGTGGTGATGATGGCGATCATGATGATGATATTGATGACGACGATGATGATGATGACGGCGACGATGATGACGACGATGATGTTGATGATGATGCTGGGCTTGTCCGGATGCACCCCTGCATGATCCCCGAGTCCGATACTTTTTGCCCGGCCGCTTCAAGCGCCATGTTTCCCGTGCATTTGCCCCCTTCCTGTGTGACGGCGCTGGGAGCTTGTGATTCTGCTGCGTGTCGACAAAATGGGAATCCACGCATCCAAATGGTTGATTGCACGGTGCGCGGTGGCCATGAAATCACATGTTGTTTTCCGCTTGGTATTCATGTTGACTTCATGCTTGTTCCTGCTACGTTTGGCGCTCAGGTCCACGGCATGATGCTTGTGCAATACGAAGCTCGGGCTGCATCACGCGAATTGTTAAACTCTGCCCAAAGGGTTTCGGTTCTATCCGGGTTGACAAACCTATGGATCCTTCTTGGATCTCAAGTCGGCGCCTCCATTTTGCTTGACAACCTGCCGCATGTCAGTGTCCCCTCGCGGACATACCGGCTTTGAGACAGCATTGGGGCATCTCAGCAGGATAAAGCGACCATGGTCAAGTGTACGAATGTCAGAGATATTCCCACTTGAAAGAACACCATCGCCAATCAATTGGTTTGCCGAAGCCTAACACCAACATTTGAAGTTGATTCGGAGGATGTTTTGAACTGTGGGTCTGCATGGTATGCCAACCTAGTTCTTTGGGGCTTTTGTTTGGAGCTTCGACATTTAGTTTGCGCTTGAACATGTTTAACATGCGTTTTCAAGCGTTAATTGAAGCTCATTTATGCTTTATGACACATGGGCAACCCGTGCAGTCTTTTTCCGTCGGCCTCGGTTCACGCCTTGCGTGCAGCATGCTGAGGCAGCGGCATCTGCCGTGCTCTTGGTCTACATATCTTTAAGCGGCGATGCTTGGCCAGAATTTGCCCTCCCCGCCGTTTTCCCCCCGAAAACAGCGATTCAGGAAATGGGCAGCCCTGCTTGGCACAGCTCTGCTTGCGCAGATCTGGCTATGCAGCTATTTATTCGTTCTTTTTTGATGGGCTGTGGACCAAGCGAGGGTCCGGAATGAATCCTCTGCCCGGATTTGTAGCCGATGCACGGACAACGCACGGAATGCGACGTTTCAAATCGGCCGATGAACCCTCTGCGTGGATCGGGGTCGATGCTGCGCATAACCCACACAAACTGCTACCTTTCAAGCCTACACGATGCTCTCACTTCAATTCAGCCATAGCACGTGGAATGAAACCTTCGCCGATGTTGATGTCTTACCTCTTAGCTTTTATGTTGACGCAGCTGGCAACCCTTGCTCACAGAGATTCGAGTTGTCAAAGCAGCCTGTGACTGGTCTGTTTCGCAATTGTGTTACAGCCCGTTGTATAGCTGATGCAGTTCCTTGTTGGTTTTGATTGCTGATGGCTGCTGAGCATGGCGGCGCGGAGAACAGTTGGTGTCGGATTCGACCGGTTGCAGCTCGCTTTAACGTGCTGTTATTCCTTATTGTTTGTTTGCTCCTTGCTTTGTGCGGGCTGATTGCAGTTTGACCTTGGAGTGGCACCTCGTCCACCTTTTGGGCATTCGGCTTCCCTTCCCTGGTCTAGTTCCAGCAATTAAGGGTTCCAACTGGCAAGGTTTAGTTTCACCAACGACCTCGGCTGCCGATGCTCACCCTATCTCCCTTCTGGTTTGCCCCTGAGTGAACTACAGCCCTCTTTTTGTCGAGGACTATGTCGCGTACGCCTGAATGCGCCTCCAGGGCTTCCTAAAGTTTCGGGATCTTTTCCAAGACCCAAGCGCAAGCATGAAATCCATCAAGACCCCCAGGCCAAACCAGGGTCCGACTGGTCCAGGGGTTTTTGTGTGGCCCAGGAGTTTTCCAAAGCGATCAGCTGGTACCGTCAGAACTCCAGTGCCCTGCGCTACACCGCGCTGGACAATGTCCTGACATACATAGGCTCTTTGGCCGACTGGGTTTTGATTTGAATGTTGCGCTCTCAATTGCATCTTTGGTAAATGAAGGTTTGTCTCCACATGAGGAACATGAAAGTGAAGTGGCGCCCCTTTGCTTAACCTTTAAGCCGCCTCCGGGGCGACCCTGAGGTAAGGTTCTACGAGGGTTGCACCAGGGTTCCACCAGGGTTCCACGAGGGTTCCACGAGGTTCTGCGAAGACTGCGGGGTGGTGCGAGCACTAACAAGGGCACCGCATGCTGTTGGGGATGTCACCTGAGCTTATTTTGGTGGGAAGATGCAATAAGTCTGAAGGGTCTGCGCAAGTTGGCCCAATTCAACAGACAACGGAGGGATATTGCTGCAGCCTACTAAGTATACTCGGTCAACGTCCCACTCGACACCTAGTTTTTCATTTTTCTGGCATCGTTTGCGCAAAGGGCAAAGATGGAAGATATTACCAAGCGCTGACCGCGACTAAGCGTGGGTCACACCATTGTTGTAAACCTGAATTCGCCGCAAACTCCGGTTGCCCACCAGTGTGAATTGAGGGATCCCCTAGCAAAGAACCGTCACCATCAGCGAGCTCATTTTAGGTTCAACGTGTCTGTATAATAAAGTTGGAAGGCGCTACTGCTCTTTTGGCCGTCCCGGGTGTTTGTGCCTGAGGTTGCTTTGATCATGAATTGGCGGCACAAAGAAAGCCACTCCGAGACCTGGGGCCAGTGATGTTTCCATAAATTGGGCAGTTGGCTTTCTTTTGGTTTGCCTTTGCAAGCCATCCAAAGGGATCCCCTATTTGGAGGACACCCTCCTTTGTGCAGACCCCGCTGGTAGTTGACTCTTACTGGTTGTGGGCTTGAACGGATCCATACCAAAGCAGCGTCGTCAATCTTCCCTGTTTTGTTCGCACTCCTTGGCGAGGATCCCCAACAAAGGCAGCTATGAGTTCAATCGACATCACGCAGCGACTAAGGCTTGGAGGCAGTCATGTGCATCACCCAAGAATTTGACGCAACTCGGGCCAACG
>CAUJNA010002913.1:677714-695214 GCA_963377175.1 Effrenium voratum | reverse complement strand
AGATATCTCTCTTCCTTTCTCGTGAACCGCTCATAGCATCTTGTCGGATCTGAAATGCGTTTCCGAATTGGTGTGGCCAATGTTTGTTTGATGCTTTGCAAGATTATCACTGAAACCAAGCGGAAGGGTATCTGATCTTGACACATCCCCAACCTGCGAGCCGCCATCGCTCCCTTTTTCTTGAGATTCATGTCAAGTCTTCTTCTTTCATCCCTAATTTAGTGTTTTGCGAGTCCTGAGATTAGGACTTCATTCATATTTGGACTGGCCAACAAGGCAGCCAAATGAAGAGTTTCCGAGAGGGCTGTTGCATCAAAACCAGGCTCATTTGGGGAGGTTCCCCAAGTTTGGACCCCAGTTGAAGGACATCTAAGCGGGAAGGCAGAAGACGGCCATCTTAGAGTAAACCAACTTTCGGAGGCACAGTTTGCACACAGCCATGTTGGACCTTCCCCTGTCACTTTCCAAGCATATGGAAGCATCTTGGTCCCATAAGATAGACGCTTTTGTCGAGGGCGCATTTTTTGCGCAGAATGCCAAGGCAGAAACACAGTTTTGGGGGGACCTGCGGTGCCTCAGCCGCGAGGACACGGAGCCGGCGCCTGAAGAGGCCTCTTGCTTGTCTATGCAAAAGCCGAAGGTAGGGATGGTAGGGGCATGGTGGACCAAGTGAAACTTGGAGTCGCTTTGCGTTATTGGGAGCTGCGGTGTGGTTTCCTCCAGGGACTTAGTCGAGGTTTCCCAGGGCTTGCCTTTAAAAGACCCATGTGGTGTTGGGGGTTTGCAGGTGTAACCCGTCAGCCGCACGAGGGCGTCGGGAAAAACACGTTTTTCACCCATCCGTCTGAATCAGAGCGCCGCCTTCAGGGCGAAGCCCAGGCGGGGGTTGGGGGTGGCTGCAGTGGGGAGGACGATATGCGGCAGGGAGCCCGTCAACTGCGAAAGGCCCCCTGACCCCGGGTAGACAACTTGAGTGGATGTGACAATAACCCAAGCTTCTCCACTACTTGCCAAAATACAAGCATGACCAAGCCAGACAAGAGGATATGGGCAGGCTCTTCAGCAACTTGGTCCTCAAGAAATGAACAACACCCAAAATCGATGCCCGCCCCCACCCCGGGCGACTGACAGCTAGATGAGCTCCAACGGCTGCTTGCTGGGTGCAATCACAGGCCAAAGATCTACCCAATTTCATGCCCCTATGTCAGTGTCAAACATTTTTTTCAAGAAATGATTGAATTACGAAGAGGTCTAGCAAAGCAGCTAACATCGTAAATGTTCGAATTTGATAGTGTGGGGACGTGAGGGGCAGAAGCAGCCCGGAACCTGTCGACGCATTCCTATGAGACCTACTCCCAGTTGTCTTGGCTGCAAGTCTTTGAGTACAACAGAGGGTCATGTCACATTGCCCACTTTTGGATGGTGCTGACATTCCCTTTTGGTGCTATTTTCTGTGACTTTCACTCTTGGCGGGTGCTGTGTTCAAGTTGGAAACAAGTGACCCTGCCCACTTCCCCTTTTGAATGAGAGCTCGACTGATCACCTAATAATTTATGTCAAGGGCCCGTTTGGGATGCAAATTTGCCTCATTTGGACAGGATAAACGATACCCTTGTGTGAAAGCCAGCTTTATTTTCGACCGCTTTCCTTTCGGATTTCAAGCCGACAGGAGCAGCTAGAGGTCTCCCAGGACCAGCTGGACTGGTTCACCGGGCCAGGAGCGGTCAGCCAGCAAGACTTACGCGACAGCGTATCATAATTCACTCAAACTAATTGGCAGGGGCGTTTGTCATGGGGTCGTCACTATTTACTTGTTAATCGTTTGCTTTCAGACCGCAAGCAGCGTCCCCTTGGAGGAGCATTCCGGCCACGTTGGAAACCACTTGTACCTTTTGGCGGGTGGTCAACAAAGCTTTGAAATATTGTAGATGATTCCAGCCAACAACATGCGATGTCAAAGACTTTCGACGCAGACCCACACACACACACACAGAGTTCCATTTTTGGCAAGCAGTCGTTACTATCTCCTCGTTCCTTTCACAGAACGTGCCGGCATTTTTGGATCCCAGATCCCAAAGCCTTTATAAAGCGGGGCTATGCGCATAGCGAAAGTAAAGCTTGTTGCTGGCCCGCTCCACCTCTCTGGATGTGCGTCGTGGCCAGTCGCAGTTGTTAGGTTTTGCGGGGAGTGATGAGATAGTTATCTTACGAGGCCAGCCATGGATACCCATTTAGAGTCGCTCCGCGCTACCTATTTCCCGTCTTGTTGATCCTGGGGTGTACAAGCCTGCGTGTGGGTTGCGAACATGCGAGACCCAATCCCGAAGCCGTTTGCACGGGGTAGATGTGGTAGCCACTCCTTTTGAAACTACGTATTTTTTTGATTGTGCTTTCCCTTGACGCCCTACTTGCTTCAAGGCCCTATTGCCCTAACAGAATCATTTGTTCAGCTTTGCAGAAGCTTCCTTCTGAACCTTTCCAGGGGGCGGGTAACTTCTTGGCCAAAGGGCTATTTGTAGCCGTACAAGCCTTTGTGGGTTTGCGCACAGAACGAGCAGACTAGAACGCCCCTCGTGGTAGCTGAATGCCAATGCCACACGTTCTGGGCAGCTGAAATCGCGACCTCAGCAAGTGTTGGTTTGCGACCATGTTCTTTAAAGAGAAAGAGAAGGAGAAAGAGACAGAGAAAGAGAGAAAGATGAGAACAAAAGAAAGAGGAAGATGGAAAAAAGAGAGTGAAGAAGATGAAGGCACAACTCGCGGTGAGGCGGTGAGGCCTTGCGTGAGATAGAGCGCCTGTCCGGGGCTGGCATCACCGTGGCGGAGGCGGAGTTTGGGGTTCCGGCAGTGGTTCTAAAGTTCCGCGAGCTTTCAAACTTAGTTTGGTTTCGTTTGGGCTGATCTATGCGGCACCCCGGAAAAATGGGAGCACATAACCACTGGTGCAAAAACACGTGCCTTTCAAAGGGGGCGCGCAAAAGGAACTCTCGGCTCGTGGTTTGCCTTGAATTGTGTTACGCCAGGGAAAGGGCGGGGTCAGGTTCCTATGCTTGGTGCCTTGGCGGGTTCACGCTTTTTGTGCGCGGCAATTCGACTTCCTCAAGGGATAATTATAGCTTGGAAGTCGGTTTTGAAGAGGCGTCACTTCTACCTGTCTCATTCTACGATTTTGTGAAGCCTTTTCAGGGACCCTTCCGCTGGAAGTGGCTGATGTATTTTGGTCCTCAAAGGCACTTGTGCCAGTTTCCTTGGGCTTGACTTGTTTTGACGCATCCCCCTATCCTCAAATCACACAAAGTAACAAGCTCAGCTAGGGGTAAACCAGGTTTCGCACATGAAGGTGCCTTAGCTGAGCATTGCTTATCTCCAGTTGTAACAATTTGTATGAAGCCGGTGTGACTTAGTTGTGAGAGAGAGCGAGAGAAAGAAGGGTCAGCGCCCTGAACGCTTCAAACAAACAGGAGCGACTATTTTGACTGCATTTTAGCGACTCATCCAGCAGTCTGTAATTCTTGCGCAACCTATGCAAACAGTGCAATACCGTTCATAGCTTTTGACACGTTTGCTCTCAAGGAACACAGTCTCTTCCTGCAAGCCGCGCGGCCATGAAAATACATTTGCGTCAGGACGGGGATTTCCCACGACCACCTTAAGACGGTTTCTTTTGGATAGGCATGGGCAACTCCACGGACGAGCCGGCAGCTGGAATTGCGGCACCAGCAAAATCACGCCGCTGCTGCTCTGTGTGTGCCCAAACAGCCACAGGGATTTGAAAGAGTCAACACTCAGACCTGACTTGACCGCGCTGCCTGCACGAGCTAATCTGCACGTGCTCATGGCTTTGAACATGGGGAAGAGGCCAGAGTTTCTAAGACCGAGTTTCGCACTCAAAGATTCTACATGCGTGTGGCGTGGAGCGACGGGCCCTGTTGATTGATGCCTCTCGCTTTTGCGCAGTGTTCTGTGGATGCGCTTGAATGTTGGTTCTCCCATTTCGAGAGCGCCGCGTTTGGGCAGCGTTGGCGGGACGCGCTTGAGCGTGAGTTCTTATCATTCGGCAGGACTGAGCGGATGCGCTTGAACGTGGATCCGTATTGAATTATTATTTGGCAGGAGTTCTGCGCTGTGCTGAGCGGATGCGCTTGAACTTGGCTCCTTCTGACGGATGCCTGGGATAGAAAAGCAAACGACTCGAGAATATCCACAATTCCCAAAATATCCAAGGAAGCCCTATGCAGCTGCTTGGCACCTTTGTTGTTCGCTGGTTAGAGGTGAGAGGGAAGCACACACACACACACACACACGTTCAATCGCAAATTTAAATGATAAATATGCAAGCGAACACATTCCAATATTTTGTTGGACACATGAGCAACGATCCAGATTGTGAAGTCACCGTATGACATAGCTAAACGGTTGGCTTATTCACCAAGTACCCATAGTTGTGTTGCTTGCGTTTTCCGAGTTGGTGCCCAAATCTCAAGAAGATTGCCAAGCGCTTTTTTCTTTGGTTCTATTGTTTGATCACGGTTGCCATTTCGTTGCCCAAAAGCATAGTGACATGTTGACAAGGAACGAACAAGTACCATAGGTTTTGAGCGGAGTTTTCTGAATGCACATCATGATCCCTGGAAAGAATGGGGAAGTGCGGCAACAATATTGCAACGGTTGGTTGTACCATGGTCCTAAAACCAAGGGTAAGGGGTACCCTTTGCAGAAAGCATTTATGACACTTGGCAAACCAAGCTCGGGCCCATGATATTTTCGCTTGAAATTCCCTCAGCTCAGGTTTCTGGGACTGTTGCGCATTTCTGGGTCAATGCTTCAAGGCCAGGTACCTTGAGATTGCCTTTTTTTTGGCGTTGTGTTGACAGGAAACCGGGGCCTGCTTTCATCTCCCTCGTGGCGATAAACCCATATCATTGTTATCATACATTAATACTTATTGGCATGCGCAGTGGGTGGCATATCCATACATGCTGTATCCACAGTCAAGTTTGACCTTGCGTCGAAATTCATGACCCGGAGCCCCAAGCCTTCGCGGTGCTTCAGCACATGCCACGCACAGCTATCCGTTTGAACAGGAAATGGGAGAGGAACAACGTTCCACTTTCCCTTTGGAAGCCGAGCTATTGTATTTGAGGTAGGGTCCAAGCTGGTTTAACGGTTTCCACTACCAATCCAAGGACATGCCCTACAAATGCAGAAAGGGCGGGGATTGGGCTAAGCCATGCAAATGATGCTTAGTTGACATTCCGATCCAGATCGAGCGTGAGCTTGGCTCCAAGGGTAGGCTTTCTACCATTCTATGACAGTTTGCTTCCAGCATTGTTTGTAAAATTAACATAGAAGATGATCTTTTTCGTAAAGCACATATATATTCATATGTATAACATAAATATAAATATGCTCGCCCCCCCCCCCCCCCATGATCCACGCCCAGCAGGTCCAACCATCTGCTATGCAGGGCCAACCTTCTGCTTGTCCAAGCAGGTCCAACCATCTGCTATGCAGGGCCAACCTTCTGCTTGTCCAACCATCTGAGATGCAGGGCCAATCTGGCAGGAGCAACTGTCATGCCTTACATGCAGCACATGCACCTGGAAAGCAAAAGCAGCATACTGCAGTTTTTGGCTGGCCTAGCAAATTGTTAGATCATTCGCTTCGGCAGACTCACTTATGTCTGCCACTGCCTTTCATGGAGTACTTCCCTGCAAAGTTTTGTGGGCCCTCCAGCAATGGAGCCATACCCCGGGGCCAAGTGCCCCCTCTGGGCCTGCTTCATGGCCCACGAAGGTCTGTCAACTTCCCAACGGCTCCTTGGCCTGGTGTTCGATGGTCCCTCGCGCCTTACAACTTGCAGCTCTTCATTGTGCCCAAAGGCTCCAACAAGCACGAAGTTCGTGGACGGCACCAGGGTCCTGCACAGCGCAATTTTGCGGATGTGCCATGGCCAGGCTCTCCAGGTCGACCTTCAGGGCAAGTTCAGGGAAGGAGGCCGTGCTCTACAGTACATGCTGGAGGGCTTAGGCGGCTTCCAAGTCCGTCCCCGCCGGCAGCTCCAACAAGCAGCCCGATATCAGGAAGGGGTTTGACTTCATTCGTGAGCAGGGGCCGGAGGAGAACTCCAAGGGTCAGTTCACCACTTGGACAGAAGAACAGGTGAACGACCCATTGCAATGGCCCTTTGTACAAATGGGACAAGGGGACCATCAAGGAGTTCTTGCGGGTGCTCGCAGATCAAGGCTCCCAAGCGAACACCATCAACGACTGGCCTCTGACACTGAAAAGTCTGACTCCCTGGGCCCTGAACATTGTCATTGCCCCGATCCTGCCCCACGTGCTGTCACATGCTGTGGTCTGGATTGGTAAATCCCATGTGGGGAAGAGCCCGGTCTCCTACGCCCTGTCCTCCGTGGTCTCGGCATACTGGTTGATTCAGGAAGACAAGAACGAGTCCCCGAGCTTCCAGACGGCCAATCATCTGGATTATTTCCGCAAGGAGAAGGGCCGCAAGACGAAGCCCCGGGTCTTTGACGACGGGAATCTCAACCTCGAACACCCCGCTGCAGTCAAAGCCGTCACGGAGGTGGACGGAGTTGATCGGAAAACCATGGCCCGATACAACGCATCCTCATACGAGAAAAATCAGCTGTGCCAGATTTGCAGCAATCCTTACGACCGCACGGTCGAGCCGCCCATGAGCCCACATGCGACCTCCGACACTGTGCCATTTGACATCTTCTTCAAGCTTGTTCGTCCTTCCTCCCACAAGGAATTCGATGAGGAGGACTTGATGGGAGTCTTCAAGCGCAGTGTCTTTGTGGTCTTCGCGGAGGTTGGCATCTACATTCGCTTGCCTGGCACAAAGCGAGACCCCGTCAAGCGCCACGCGTGGCCGGAGGATGATGTTGGCATGATCTCGCCAGCGGCGCGCCCAACCTTGGCTGCCTACAAGAAGGGCAACTTCACCAGACCCCCTGCCAGCTATGACCAAGACCTGCAATGGAGTTTGAATCTGTTGCAGGCAGGGCTTGATGGGGAGGACGTACCCTGTGCCCCGCCACAAAAAGAACAGAGCTCTTTCTGGACGGAAATACATCGAGGAGAGGCGGCCTACCCTGGCTGGGATTGATGGCAAGACCAAGTACTATCTCAATGAGGAGCCTGAGTCTGCAACAGAGCTTCCTGCGAAAAGGTTGCGCACTGTGAAATCCTCTGAAGCTTTGCTCTTAAGCAAAGTAGAACTCAAGACGGAGGAAGCTAAGCCCAAGACGGAGATGCCTGAGGAGCCCAAGATGAAAGTGCCTGAAACAGCAAAGAGTGAGGACTACTTGGAGAAGCCCAAGGTCACCATCAGGAAAGAGCCTTCTGGGACCCCATCGTTTTCTTTGAAGAGCTCAAAGCTGCCTCTCGTCATCAACCTCTCGGATTCGTCTGATGCGCCGGAAGGCAAGGTTCCTGAGGAGCCAAGTGTCCAGGTCAAGTTTTCCGCTGCGTCTCCTGAGGAAAAACAAATGGACACGATCACAGAGCCGGAGATCTTTGATCCCATGTCGAAAACGAAGCTTAGCCTTCTTTGTCGCAAGAGTTGGCCATGGAAGTGCAGAAGGTGATTGGCGGCGAGGAGATGGATGTGGTCGAGGATTGAGATACCGCCCTAGAGATGCCTGACTGCCTGAGCTAAGGCTAGTTTTGATTGTAGTCTGTAGTGGGTGACACAAAACTATAAGCCGTCTCATGACAAATGCAAGGCCTTCACAAAATGCGTTCAGGCAAAAAAAGAAGGGTGTGCAGCATATGCATACATATGACCTCATGAGGAATGCTGGTCAGGTGTTATTTGGGGATGACTCCATGACACGAGTCTGTTGCTCAACAGCTATCCTGTGACTGACTCCTTTCTGCCCTAATGCCGAAGGGGGTGATGAAAGCCATGAAGAAGAAGCCTGTCTTCCCAGACCCGAAGCGAGGCAAGCGTAGGGTCCAGAGGAGGCCTGCCGCGAACAAGAAATACACACCTGTGGCCAGGCCATCGCGCTCGATGGGGCCGATCCATTCAGGAGTGGATGTCGTTATCGCCTTCCAAGCTCTTGCAGAAGCTTCTCAAAGGACAAGATCTTGTCGAGCTGGAAAGGCAAACGCTGCCCCGTTGTGGTAAAGGCGTCATGGGCCATCGCTACTGCCACAAACTTCTACAGCCACACGACTTTCATCCTGTCTTCTTCATGTCATCGGGCAAGTCATCTACACCTCTCTCCAAGCAAGAGGCCGCCCTGTATTGCGCAGTGGCTGGCGTGTCATGCCAGTCGGCTCACCTGGTCCTAGATATGGACCACAAGCCAGTGGAGCGCATCTATGCCAGGGCAGACTATGTCACTAAGCAAGAAAGGAACATCACCTACGGTGGCGCTTTGCAGGACACCGAGGTCGATGAGGTCGACATCGGGAAGCTCACAGATGAGACAATCGAGCACCAGCACAACACCACATGGGAGCAGTGGGGCGAACGAGGGCGACCTTCATCCACCGTTTAAACCCGAAGAAGACCAAAAAAAGAGCTCCTGGCCCTGGACCCATCAGGAAGGTTGACTGGATGCCGATCGCGAAGAAGCACTTGGCTAACCGGAAGGTCATCCTTCACTCTGATGGAGCCCGCGCCTACAAGGTGACGTTGCCTGGGGTTCACCACTGCAACGTGGTTCATCAGAAGAAGAAGCAGACGGTCAAGAACAAGGCTCGATAATAATATGTATGACTTTTCTAGAAATTCTCTTTGCCTGACATCTTCGTGTCTTGAATAAAAACTGTCCTGTCAGGTTGCCTGGGTCCGGCCTCACTATACCAAGGTGTACCACCTGAAGCTTCCTGATGGCACTTCCTTTTCTGTAAAGAGCGGCACCCAGATCATAGATCGATTCTGGGGAACGCTACGGGCAAAGCTGAAGACTAATGCCCGTGTGCCCGGAAGCCAGGCCCTCACACGTAAGATCCGCTCTGCGCAGTGGGAGTATTGGCACATGCAGTCTAACTTGTGGACAGCAACTGGACAGATGCTGCGGGCACTGCATGCCGAGAAGTGATTGCAGATTTCCAGACGAGCTGCGATGGATGGAAAAAAAAGGCTTCTCAACACTGTCAGCTTCTGGTGTGCAAAATGCTGTAAGGTCTCTATTTTGAGGCTTTAGAAGCCCAAAAAAAAGAGACCTGCATTTTTCATGCTCAGAAGCAAAAAATGCTGTAAGGTCTTTATTTTTGATGCCTTGGAAGCTCAAAAAATAGAGACCTTACAGCATTTTCTGCTTCTGAGCACCAAAAATGCTGTAAGGTCTCTATTTTTTGGGCTTCCAAGGCCTCAAAATAGAGACCTTACAGCATTTTTGGTGCTCAGAAGCAGAAAATGCTGCCAGGTCGCTATTTTTTGAGATAGAGACCTTACAGCATTTTCTGCTTCTGAGCACCGTAAGGTCTCTATTTTTTGCTTCCTGAGCTTCCAAAATACTGTAAGGTCTCTAAAATCGCTAAAAACGCAATCCTGGACAGGTCTCCAGGCCTCAAGCCAGGATTGCGTTTTTAGTGATTTTAGAGACCTTACAGTATTTTGGAAGCTCAGGAAGCAAAAAAATAGACGCCTTACAGCATTTTAGGCATCCAAGAGCAGAAAATGCTGTAAGGTCATTTTTGAGGCCTTGGAAGCTCAAAAAGTAGAGACCTTACAGCATTTTCTGCTTCTGAGCACCATTTTTTTGGTTTCCAAGGCCTCAAAAATAGTTTTCTGCTCTTGGATGCCTAAAATAAGGCCTCCATTGGAAGCTGAAAAAATAGAGGCCTCTCAGCACTGGCTGCAGGTCCTAAATGTCACAGCTTCTTCATCAGCACTTCAAGCTTGCATCCAGTCTCAAAACTATCTCACTCTGAAGGCCAACATTGGATTCATCCTTCAAATGTAGGAAACCATCTGCTGAACCGACCCATTTCATCTGGAGATGATATCCTTCAAAGAATCTGGTCAGAATCTGATATGCCTTTGTATAACAAAAAACAAGGAAAAACGTGTTTTTCCTGCATTTTTGGTATGTTTTCTAGGTTGCAACATGGGGGTGTGGATCATGGGGGGTGGGTGACCATATATATATATATATATACACATACATGTGTTACTTCTAAATTTTAAATGGTATTTAGACATGTTTCTCCTTGGCTTACTGTCTTTTGAACTTGCGCGTGGCACCAGGCTGTGGACGGCAGGTGCCCAGTGAAGATCCGGGGCAAGACGGCCGGGTACGGTTCAACCGACTTGATTCGAGTCGGTTTGACTGTTCGAGTGCGGGTCGTTTTCGGTGTCGGGCTGGGAATGACCGGCGTGGTTCAATGACGAACTACCAGGCTTGTTGGGGTCTTCGGGTTCTCAACAAATGTCATGCCCTTCACAAAAGCTCCTTGCTACCCTTGTTGGAAAGAGAGGGTACTTTTTTGAGAATCCGTGGAGCTCCCGAACAGCTCTCCCATGCCAACAGAAATATGCGCTTAGCAAAGGCGCTTTGGCCATTTCCTGGGCAAGGAAAGTGGTTTGGATTGAGAGCAGGGCGCGAGGGTGAAACCTGGTGAAGGCAGCATGTTTTGCGTTCAGGCATGACACTATGAAATGGGTTCCTGATAAAGGGTTCCTTACACAGGATTCTTTAACAATAATTTATTGTAAGGGTTTGTTCATAATCGTTTTTTTTTCCCCCCCATTTTTTTTTCGGGGATACCTTTGTTTCTTTAAAGCAGAGACAGAAAAACCAATCGTCAAAGTGCAAATTAGGACGGATTCTTTATGAAGAATTCCTTATGCAGGATTCACCTGCAAAGGATGGTGTTATTGGGACCCCTTTCAATCAATTCCTTACACAAGACTTTACATAACAAGTCCTTATCTAGGATTGCTCATACGGATTCGCTATTGTGGATTGCTTATAACGGATTCCTTCTGAAGGATTCTTTATAAAGGATTGCTTGTAAAAGGCTATTTACAAAGGAATCTCTACAAAGCCTTCTAAAGGAATCCTGAAAATTAAGAATCCTTCTAAAGGAATCCTTCTAAAGGAATCCTGAAACAGGACTACCTAAAAGGATTCCTTGTAAAGGATGTCTTATCAAGGATTGTTTTGAAGCATTCCTGACAAAGGATTTGTTGTAACATATTCTGGCCCAAGGATTCTCTATACAAGATTTCTTGAAAGGGATTCAATAAAGGCTTCCTCAAACAAGGATTCCTCAAACAAGGATTCTCATCACGGATTGCGCCTGGCAAAACTCCTAGTCTGAATTCCTTTTAAAGGCTTTCTCACAGGCTCGGGGCACATGCAGTCTATTTTGTTTTTTGTTGTTGTTTTTTTTTTGGGGGGAAAGTCGAGGTTTTTAGCATTTTACTTGCGGAGTGCAGATCATTGGGCAAGTTTTCTTTAAAGGTGCGACAAATAGTTCATGTCATTGGGGAATTGAAGGCGGACGCAGAATTGTTTTGTTCAGGCAGTTAGCAAAACATGCTTCTTTCGTCGCGCCACCCCCATGGTGCCCGCTTCTGTTTGGATTCCCTGCAGGTCAATCAGAAGCGAATCCCAAATCCCATCCATTTACTCCCTTGGCCGAATTAGATCCAGTCCGCTTCAATCTGTTGACTTGGAAGTGAACGTTACCCTGTGCCAAACCAGCCTTTTTTGATCTTGCTCGCCTTGGGATGGCCGTAAAGTGAACCAGATGACTAAACCGCGGTGTCCCATTTTAAAGGAGGAGCAGTGGGAGAAACGCCGCCGTCGCGACCGGGAACAGTTGCTACGTCAGAGGGGATGGTATGCGGGTTTGCTGCGCGGAGGCAAAGAGGAAGGCTTCAGACAGATAGGATTGGCCAACCCAAACCGAGGTTGACGGCGGCTGTTTGCAAGTCTTGGACGCAATCATCGAAACCAGGTACTGAGGTACTGGAACAGGCACTGGTGCATCAAGAAGCTAGACCCATGCGCACCACCCCCAATTGGTTTTGGAGTTGTAGGATCAATCCTAAGAGGGTTTACAAGCCTGATCAGCAATCGCGCGAGTTTGGGCATGGGAATGAACTCCGGGAGTTGAAACATTTCCTGTTCCCCAAGCATTTCCAAAAGGGAAGTTCCTCACAGCCTTGCCGGAGGTGGCCGTGTCCAGGGCAAAGGTGCTCTTAGAGGACCGGTCGCTGCCTTCGGACCAGTCACCCCGAAAGACCCTCAATGTGGGACGGTTTGTCGGGTCCACGACATTTCCGCCGGCGCTTTCGTTTCGCCGAACTCTTTTGGGTATGGGGGCCGAAAGAGCTGCTTACCGGAGGCCACCAGATCAGAGGAGCCGCACGAAAAGCTGGTAGATGAAGGCTAGGCAAACCATCGGCCCAGCTGCTCCTTTGATTATTTGCAAGATTAGTCTAGACCTCTCCAACATCAGGCTTTGGTTGTAACTCACATGCCCTGGGAACTCTCCTCCAAAACCACGTAGCGACCCCTTGACCGATAAGCTTTACAAATAAATTGTGAGACGATCCTATGAGAGCTGTCAGAAAGAGGGCCTGTCCTTTTGTTGGACCATCTTGAGCCCTCAAGAGCCAGCCAGGCAGCATCCCCCCGGCTGGCTCGCATATAGATTACAGTTGCCCTCCAAACAAACAGATCCAGCTATCAAGTCAGTCTCAGAGTCTGACCTTGCAGGACAAGCTTCGTGCGCCCGGCAGTGCGGGGCCCTTAGGTCGTCACGATGTGTGCGCCTGGGCCATTCATTTGAGGTCAAACAAGATTTTGCAACCCTTGGCTGTTTATGCAAAAACCCGAGAACAGAACCAAACAGCATGTAAAAGGAAGTGCAACTGTTTGTATTTTGGCCCGGTTTCAGTGACGTCCACGCGAGTGTTCCGATGCCTTGAACAGCGGATAAGATATCACCAGCCGTGTCTCTAGACAGCAAGGCAAAAGCACACTCACCTCAAGCAAAAGGAATGGTGTGGAGATGAGAATGGGCCCCATAACAAGGCGGAAATTCCTGACAGAACGGGTGTCGAGAAGGAAGCTTTCATGGGTCAAACCTGCCGAAACTTGCCAGCTATTGACTTTCCACACACTGCCACGAGCTCCAGGCTGCCTAAATTGAAAGCCACCAAACCCAAATCAAAATCAGGATTTGCAGTGGCGGGGAACGGCCCTAAAAGCAGGCATCTCTATTGGAGGGTGTTCAAGGGAAGACTGTTGCCTACAAAGGTTGTGTGCCCCACTTCCTGCCTGGGTGGTCTTGGGGTAGACAGCATCTTAGATCCAACGAAGAGCTTCCTTGAGACCAGCTGATACCAAATCGAACCTCCAAAACGTACTGCCTGTGCAACAGAATCTTTTGCGTCCAAATAGCACAATCTTTGCACTAATTTTGGCAGTTTTTGCCCGACCCGCAGGGGATTTGATGAGCTCATGTGAAAGCGGGATGCAAACCAAAAGCCAAGGACTGCTTGGGGCACTTTGGGTACTCTGCGCCATCTCTCTCTTCTTTTTTTTTCTCTCTCTCCAGCTCAGGAGCGGCCTGTGATTGTGATTGCTGGCCGGTCCTTCAAAGACCGGGAGGTGGGGTGCGGTGGTAGCAGGGGCAGGGCGCCAGTTGCAAGCAGGGTTGGTGTGAAGCAGCATAGGTTTCAAGATGCAAGCTGGGTTGGTTTCAGGGTTGATGGGCCGCCTTTTGTGATTGCACATGGCAGCATGGGGATGAAGGATAGGGAGCCTATGTTTCAGGGTAGCCCCTTTTATCCAGGTAGCCTTTGCGTTTGCGTATCCCGGATTGATTTCCGTAACAGACACGTACCTGTTTTTGTTCACTTCCAGCCCCGGATCGCGAGGAGCTGGTCAGCCATATCCGGGCGCTCCAGGCACCGGGAAGCGGTCGGGACAGATCCTTCGGGCCTTGAAAGGCTCAGTTGGCACCCCAGGGTTACGAGGCTTGTGGGTCAAAGGCAGTTTCCTCGAGGGGTCAAAAGGAAGGCCTCCAGGATTTGTTCCACACGGAAGGTCAGCGACATGTCAAACAGAAGCGGGGAACCAAGCACTGCTGAGCTGGCTTGAGTGTTTTTACTTCAGCAATCGCGTCAGGATTGGGGACCTGACACGGGTGTGCGCCCTGCTTGAAATACGGGCAGCGGCGATTCTGTGCAGCATACCTCTCGTCATGGACGCTGATGGAGACTGGCATGACGAGTGCTCAGGCATTGCCTTTTGACCGACTCACCACTCATAATATCAGGGCAACAGCAACTCAACAGGGCTTGTCGTTATGCTTGAACTTCCATGAATGTGGGATCCGTTTAAATGATTGGCTTGTTTTTTTGTGGTCTGCATCAGTGGATTTTGTTCCCTTGCCGGGGTGTTTGGGGCGGTGGGTTTGAGCGTGCCGCTCAGGAGTCTGTCCAGACTACGGATGACTCGTTTGGAGCGTTTTGCTTGTATGAATCTCAGATTCCTAGGTGCGCTGGCTCCTAAAAGGCGTACGAGCGGGGCGCCAGCCCCGGGAGCCCTACAGTAGAAATTGCAAGCGAGGATTCACGTGGTTCAGACATTTCGGGGTGGCGTTCTTCATGTCCAGTTCCTTTCAAGGGTCAGTTTGACCAAAAGGGATACACCATACCAAGAAACAACTAGGAGTTTAAGTCAATCCTGGGTTCCCGCCGGCGTCCGGTTTGGTTGCGCAGGCAGCGACGCCCGATGGGAAGTTGCTCGGTCCTGAAGATGCACTTGGCTTAGTCTCGCGTGGTTTTCCGTAGAATCTAACAAATCTGAGTGTTGAAATCAGGAACGCACAAACCACCCGGCAAAGGCCCCCGATCGTTGAGGCAAAAGCTCCAGGCGTTTGAAGGGACCTAGGAAGCCAGCCTGGACGCACTTCTGTTTTCAAGGACCGTGCGACTGACCTTTACCGCCTTCTTTCAGCGAGTGGAACCAACCTGACAATTCTGAAGCTTGCAAATCAACCCGGTTTGGCGGAGTTCGGTTTGGTCGCGATTCAACGAGGGCAAAGTCTTTCGGGTCCAAAAACACTTTGACAAGACACAGTCAAGAGGCACGCCCTCAAGCCATAGCTTCTGGATCTCACAGCCAGCCGACGCCAGACGGCCATGGTCACTCTTCAGAAAACAACCGGGGCCGCATAAATTTTGCATGGTATCGATGGGGAGGTTCAGCCCAAACAAAGCCCTCCTTCAACCGTTTGTTCAAGGCTTTGGGCTTCAAACTTCTACCCAAATAGAACATGTGAACTGGCTTTGAGGTTTACAGGCAGGTTTCTCATTGCAGGCCCCCTACACTGACTGACGAAGCCGCAAATGAGCACGGAGCCCAAGGCATTTTTCGTGTTCCACTTGGCCACGCCTATGCCTTAGATTGCCGAAGAATGTGTTGAGTAGGGAGATCCACCGGAAAAGGACCCTTGTCCGCTTTCAGGAACGAGCAGTGTGGCTGCGCGAAGTGAATGCGTGTGGAACTTGAACTTTTAGGGCTGGAGTAGCTGGGCAGACTGGCTGGGCTGCATCAGGGGCTGGGCAATGGGGGCTGAGTATGGAGATTTGAGCTTGTCGTTGATGCTTCTTCGTGGGTGGTGCTGGCAAACTGCCTGCCCAGGAGAGATCGAGTTGAAGCGGAGTTGATTCTGCAACCTAGACATTTGGGGGATGGGTATCGGTATTTGTAGTCTAAAGAGGGCTCTAAGTGAAGCAAGCAACATAGCGTGCGTGTTACTGCGGGACATGACTGCACAACTGCAATTGTTTTTTGAGGCTCAATCAAAAGTGGAGCGCCCAAGGGGTGCCCTATTTCGTGCCTGACTCATAACGGGTATTTCAGCAACTACGGCTTGACCTCCTTACTGACGGCGGGCTTACATTTTGTTGCCCTTGAATAAGCAGCCGGGCAACCAAACATTTTTTGCTTGTGAAAGGGCTACTGAAGGTTGCATCCATTGGTATTGGGTCGCAAAGTGGATGCCAGAAGGAAACGACCGTGTGCCAGCTCCTTGTTTAATTGAAAAGGTAAATCGGTCGCCGGCTGGATTTGTAGAGTGTGGTGGATTCCTCTGTCCATTGGAGACGCTCCCGTTCCCAAGACAAAAGGAGTCAAATGCAAGCCTTGACCGGAGCGGTTCACCAGCGCCCGCAGGTTCCACCCCAACTTCATGGAGAAGATGACGGCGCCTGTCGTGGGCTTCAAGTACGGCCCCCACGAGGCAAGCGTCCCAAACCTTTGCCGGACGTGCATGTAACATTGTATGCCTGTCGTTGTTTGTGTTCACAGGCCTGCTTGTGTTTGGGTGTCTGTGTGTGTGGGTGTGGGTGTGGGTGTGTGTGTGTGGGTGTGTGGGTGTGGGTGTGCGCGCATGCATTTATTTGTGAACGTCTAATCATATTTCAGGAGCTACCGCATCAAACATCTTTCTAGGGGTGTTCTTGTTGGACTTACGTGTTGCAAGGACCTGAACGCAGGTTCTCCTGCCGGCGTATTTGGGATCATCCTGACAGCCTTGTTTTTAAAACGTTAGTAGAACCAAACTCGCTGGGCGTTCTATTGAAGACCGAACGCTTGGAGGACTAAGGCAAGTAGTGTCTGGAACTGCCGCAATTGGAATGGTGAAGGTTAGTTGCTTATGCGTGTACTGTTCACTTCAAAGGAGATGAAAAGACTGCGCGCATCACAGGGCCCACCCGGCAACGCGAAGTTTGCACCTATCTGGGATTCTGGCGGACTGTTAAAACTCTCACTCATTTTTTTATTGAGCCCCCGCGTGGAAATTGTGTATGTGTATGTGCCAATCATGTACACCACTCCCCCTGGGAGTAGTAGTTGAGGGCTAGTGGACACTACCTTCAAGCATTAGGGGCTCCCTACAACAGCGGTCTACTTTTAGGACTTGGCCTCAGAAAATTGCCCCAGTCTTTTTGTTTCCGTCTTTGTTTGAAGCGCAGGTTTGTCGGGGAGTGGGCCTTCTCGACAGGCCTTTGTGGGCAGCAAGTGCTTCTTCGTCGCCAAGCACTAAGTTGGTCCGGTGCTCTCCATGACCCAATGGCAACTTCTTTGCTCCTGTTGCCTAAACCGACGGATTTGCGGGATGCTGCTTGGCCCCCTAGTTCTCCCAGGTGCGCGCCGACGGTAGCGAAGAAGGCATTAGCATCATGAAGTGCCGGGGCCTCTGACGAACACGGGTGGGTGCAACATTCAGCAGGGCCCAAAGCCTGTTGCTGGTGCCAATGTAAAGGATGATCTTGCTTCCTGCCCTCATGGTCTTGCAGTAATGGATATACAATTGTGACCATGTTGGTGGGAAGTGGCGCAGCTTGTAATTAGATGAGTGTGAGTAGCCAAATACGGCTTTGCCTTCGACATCTGGCACGGCAGAAGGGGTAAGTTTTGCCGGGAAAGGGCCTGCGTTGAGGATTGATGTTTTGAACCTTGTTGTTTGAAAGCAGAGTGTTCCC
>CAUJNA010002913.1:622714-657714 GCA_963377175.1 Effrenium voratum | reverse complement strand
GTGTGTGTGGTTGCCCGTCCTGTTTGTGGGTTGGCGGGTGGGCTGGTTTGTTGGTTGGTTGGTGGGTTGGTTGGTGGGGGGGGGGGGGAGTTGGTCGCTTGTTCGTTTGCTTTGTTGCTTGGGAGTGGTTGCCTGCTGCTTGCTTGGTCTTTGCTTGTTTCTTTGTTTGTTTGTTTGTTGTTTGTTTGTTTGTGTGGCTGTTTGGGTATTTGTTTGTTTGTTTGTTTGTTTGTTTGGTTGTTTGGTTGGTTGGTTGGTTGGCTTGTAGCTCTTCCCTTGCTCCACTTGGTCGAGCTCTGGGCGCGTCAAGGGCGAGCCATCTGAGAAGAGCCTTCGAAGGCCATCGCGCAAGGCTTTGCCCGCTCATGCCCTTTAATCTGCGGACAGGTTCCCCAAGTCCGCCTCGTGCCGTGTCAGACGGGGTCTTTCGTAGGTGTGGGGCGTCAAACATTTCCCAACTTTGTCTTATGTGGGACACGGTTGCGCAGGGCCCGCCGCGACTCTGTCCCACTTGCGCAAGACTTAAAGTTTCAATGTCTATTCTTGTGACATTGCGGCCTGGGGGGCAACTTTTAATGAAACACGGGAAGCGCAGTGAAGCATGCAGAATGCACAAGGCGAAGGAGACTTCTTGGGCTCATGTGCGTTTGGGAGGTGGCTTCTTCCTTTTTTTCTGAGTTCTTCAAGCCCAATATCTGGATTGATCTGCCAAGCTCTATGGAGGGCGAGTGGCCCTTTGGGGCCATAAACAGTTTGACCTGACGATGAGCTCATGCTTGTCCAGAGCCGGCTCGCTGTTGGAGGCGCTTACGTTCCTTCTTGTCCGACACTGCGGACACAGCGGGCACGCTGGTAATGTTTGCGCGCTTGCAGCGCTTATCGGCTTATCGAAGGCCGCTGAATCAGCCTGACCTGCGTCCCTTTTTGACCCCGCAAATTCAAGACGGCGCTTTATCTTTTAGCGCTCTCACCAGCTTGGCATGCGCGTAGCTGTGTGGGATGGACTGGCGTAAATCCGCAGGTACAAGGCTTCCACCCTTTTCTTTGCTGCCTCGCCAGGCTGCTGAGCCGGAGGAGGCCTTGGCAAGGGATTCGGGATTTACCGGGGAAGCGGCCGCTTTGAACGTTCCAGCCAAATCCCTCTCCAGCTAGTTCTGTGTTCCCAAAAGTTATGTTGCCCAACGGGGCGTGTCAAGTTTGAACAAACATGCGGCCGCGCAAGCCAAACTGCAGTGTTCACAAAATTCGCTCAAGTCGCGTTTGCGTCCCAAACAGACTGGTGGTTCGAAGCATCAGTGCCTTTGAAGCACGTGGGGGGTTGTTGTTGCTTGCTCCAAAAGACGTGCGCGATTTTTGCCGTTTTTACTCGCAAGATTTCGCGCAAGTTCCGCGCAAGTGTTTCGCAAACGGAAACGAAAGGCCGAGGTGGTTTCATCACTGGTTACCCGCCATGTTATTTCGCCATAGTGTTTTGCAGCGTGTTTTTTCAGCCCTACCTGCTGCTACGCTGCCAGCTGCTGTGCTTCTTTTGCTCCTGCTAGCTTTCCTTTTCTTCCTTGCTGTTTCCTTCCCTGCTTCCCTCCCTGCCTGTTTTCTTCTGCTTTCTTGTTCGCTGTCTTGCCCATGCTGCATGCTTATGAGCTCTCAGGCGCGCATGCTTGCACAGTGGCCACTTGTGAGTTTCCAATTTTGAGGCCCCAACAGAGCACACAACTTCTAAGAAGACCGCCACTTGCAATCAGCACATTTGAGGGTGGGAAAGAGCGTGAACACCGGTCTTATTCCGCCTCACTACGCAGCTTGTCTCAGCAGTTCTGTTTTTGTGCAGCCTTGCTCTGCGCCGCTCTGCTTTACGCAGTTCTGCTACGCACCCTGCTCAGCACCGCCTTGCCCGCACGGCCATGCTTCTTCTTTTTCGCGTAAAGTGCTTCTCGAGAAAGCTGCGCGCGGCGCCGTGCGAGCTTCTATGTGGCCGACGACGCCAGAATAATTCTTACTGTTGGGCCACGAATCGGCTGACGAACCCTCTGCAGGGATCACTCGTGTCAAAGCGTTGCCGCGCAAATCTGCAACCCAGCCGACGCAGCTTCGCTCTGCTGTCTTGGCCCTAGAGCGCCGTGCGTGGTTTGCAGTAATGCGCTGGCAGAGCTTCGCTCGCGTAGCTAGTGCCCACAGATAGTTTTGACCAGCTGTGCTGCGCACAGTTTTGCTTTGAGGATCGTGGCAGCTGCGCGGGGTCCAGTTGTTTTACATCGCAGCCCCCACACAAATGGTTGGCGGACAGGACAAAGCCTCCCAAGAACATGCTGCGGGCCAAGGGTCCAACCAATTTGCAAGCAAAGGGCGGGCATTTGAGGTCCAAAGCCAAACTCCCGGTGTTGGGCACGGTCATAGGGTCTCCTCCCCCCGCCCCCCTCAGTGGACAAACAGGGTCCCTCGGCAGCTCTTTCAGACGTTGGCAAGTGTTTCTTGGGCCCTGTCTGGGAAGCCTTTTGCCAGGAGGATGAGGTGATGTGTGCCAGGCAGATCCGGAAGGGAAACGCGAAAGCGCATTGCTGAGTTTCATTGGCGCCAATCAGCAGCACGAGTACTGGTTTGGCAAGACTTCTACCGAAAACACACGTGTTTGGGGGGCCCCCTCAAGAAAGCGAGCGCCTTGGCTGGAATCAGCCAGATTTTTGCTGGGGCAAACCGTCCACATTTGGTTAGCCCCCCCCCCCTCCCAGTCCAACCTTACCGGGGTATCCTTTTCGCAACACCCAAAAACCTTGAGCCTAGTTGGGATGCAGTGTTCTGCTCACGAACATCCCAAAACAAGGCGCCCCCTCTTTCAGCCTCTCACGTAACTGACTTTGGGAGCCAGGTATAATGGCTGACGGTGGGTGCCCCTATCGCATCCCGTCCGCAGGGCTCGGTTTGCAGACGCTGCCGGCGCCGCAGCCGCAGCGCAGGGCTTCAAGGCCCACGATGGGGCGCTGGCTTTGGCGAGTTTCAGAAGAGTGGGGAGGGAATTTTGCTCAATGCTGTTGGGGATGCTCCTTGCATATATGTTTTTCCGAGTTCTTCCTGAACAAGGGGAGCGGGAAGATCCACGGCGCAGCGGGGGGGGGGGGGTCAGCCACTCGAGCCACGCGTGGGTGCCCCTTTCTTGCACCATGGCTTCGCAGGGTTGAACTACCAAGTTGGCGCCAGCCTCAGCCTCTCACCCAGACGCAACAGCAAAGCGCAGGACATGTTTGCTGGTCAAGGAATAAAAATGATTGCGTGGCCCAAGCACAACCGTCCAATTGCAAAATGAAAGCGGCGACTTCCCCAAGACATCGATACATTCCAAGATAGTTGGTGTGTGTAAGAGATCAGGTTTGCCACGTGACAGGGCCATTCCTTGAAGCAGCGCATCGAGTCCAATTGGTTGGGTTCTTGGGGGTAGGGGCAAGCAGTAGCCTCGAGAGCGCTGCTTAGGGAAGTGTTGTTCTTATCAAAAACCAGGATTTTGAGGGAGGTCAGGGCAGGCCTCTTTTCTCCAGGGCAAACCTTGGAGGCTTCATAGACCTGGCCACTAGTTGATACTGCCCTTCTCCAGACGCACATTGCGCACGTTGTTGCGCACAGTTCTAGGAGCTTGACTGCTCTGTTGCGTATCCGTGATCGGGCCAGCGACTGGAGCGACGTCCGCGGATCAGGAGTTTGATGGCAAGACCATGGTCTGCCGCGTAATCGACGGCGATGAGGCGGGGCATGCCGGTGTTTGAAACGGCGCGGTGAGCTGCCTGGAGTCCACTTGTCCGCTGTACTGTTTCTATGTTCATGGCGCGAGTGAGAACACTTTGTTCAATGTGTTTCGCGCCCGCCTCGAGTCGGCTTTGCTTGCGCAAGACTTGTCCTTGGCCAGTTATTTTGCGAGAGTCCAAGCGAAAGTGGACTACTGTAACTGATCAGTTTTCCAGACCGCTCCCTTCTGGGAGTTTCTCAGCCTCCAAACTGTCCTACAGGCAGCAAGCGGGGGCTTAGCCGAGATTTCCATTGGTCTGGTTGCCCCAGCTCGTCCAGGATTGCATCGATGCTGTCGCTATGCAATTATTCCTTGAGAGCGCGAGCGTGGGTGAGATTACTCCATTGATCGGTTGCTGAACTTCCTTGCCGAAGAGGATGTTTAAAGGCGCATAGTGAGAATGGGCCTCAATGTGGCGCTCAAAGGCGCGCGCGCTCGCATACAGTATGCATATTGCATACAGATATTCGCATACACACGTCTACACATGTCAAGTATACACATGTGTACACAAACACGTGTACAGATTGCAGCTACAAGGATATACGTATATGACCGTATATGCAGATCTTCTATAAATATCTATACGAATATGTGATGCACGTGCGTTTAATATTTATGCACACACACACACACATGCACGTCTATCTAGTCCCACGCGAAAAGGGAAGTCATGCCTCAAACGAGGAGAGGAGGTTCTGGGAGAGGCTTTGGCAGAAGGCGGACGCCAAGCCGGGGATCCCGGAAGGAGGGCGGTGATGGACAGGGTGTGCATTTTTGCTGGACGCCCACCTGGTTCTGCGCACTGGCTCATTACGAGTGATTTGCTCAATTCATCAAGCGCAACCTTGATGACAATCACGCAAACCTTTTAGGCATCGACAGACACTTCCGGGACAGCTTAGCCGGGGGTGATCAAGAAAAAAACGTGGCCGCCGAAAACTTGCTCAAACAAGAACGGGAAAGGAAGGACATGTAAGCTTCATATAGGGATTGTGCTCGCGTGTGCGTGCGCAACAGGCGTTTGCCACCGCGCTTGCCAACCATCAAGCCACCCCAAGACCAGCCTGAAACGACTCAAACCCAAGTTCGCCGAGTGACGCCCGAAGCCGCCAACATAACCTTTGTCTTGCCCTAAGCCCAGCCAAAAAACCGCCTTACACTTCGTTTAATCCCCAACTCACCTGCTAGCCAACCCCGAGCCTTAGCTAAAGCCAGCCTTGCGCTGAAACCTTTGCCTAGCCTCAAAAACCGCCATGATCCGCCTTGAACCCACCTTCATCGGACTTGAAACCAACCCTAGTGCCACCCGAACTAAAGCAATTCCGAGCCAAATCGCTCGAAGACAGCCAAAACCCGCCTGGTCACGTGTCTGCCGCAACAGAGCGAAATGACGTGGCTTCTGGTTGACGTGGCTCATCTGTGGGCTTGCACGCTGAGCCTGCAGAATTTGACAAGGCTGGCCGCGCCAAACATATAGGCAAGGAGCGAAACTGATTGACCTGTAGGAGCGTAGCCGTCAAAAGCGTTTGTTGGAAACAACCGTATGACGACCATTAAAAACGACCAATCTTGCCATTGCAGGGACTGGCGACAGCAGATTCAGGAGTTCATCCAGCGCCCCACAACACCAATCAAATTGCCTTGTCAGTTTCGCGGGAAGGGAGAGATGCCGTGCGCTGAGATTGGCAGGAAAGTAATTCGCAAGAGCAATGGCGCGATTTATCGCAAAATAAGTTGCGTACAATCTCCGCACAGCATGAGGCATCCACGAGGTGTGAATTCATTTTCGGGCGCGCAGTTTGCGTGGCGCTTAATGTTTTGCTGACGCTGATTGAGATGCCGGAAGACATCTCTGCAGCTGCCTGTTGAATGCTTTTCTGTTTCTACCCCATTCTTCTGTCCATTGTTTTCCAACACGCCTTTCCCTGCATTCTTCCGTTGTTCCCAGCCTCTCCTTTTTCGTGGTGTGCCCGGCCAAAAAAGGGGAGCGACGTCTCTTCTGTGATCTGTATCCTCTATCAAAGCTACATTGTCATGGACTATCCCAGCTTTCTAGTTTTCTGGGCGACGATGTTTTTCCCGGACACGGCTTGACCTGCACGGTGTCGCAAAGCCTACCAGTTTTTGGAGGAATCTCCCTGCAAAAACCCTTTCCTCTCTCTCGTTCTCCTTTTGCTCTGTCTCTTCTCGATCTTTCGGTTTAACATTCTCTTTTCTGATTCTGTTTCTCTTTCCCTTTTCTGTTTCTCCCTTTCTTCCTTTCTCGCTTTCTCGCTTTCTTTCTTTTTTTGTATTTCCTCTTTCATATTTCATTCTTTCATTCTTTCTTGCTTTCTTGTTTTCCTGAAGTGGGGGTCTCCAAGCCGGCTGCCAAGGAGCAAAGGCAAAGGCAAAGGAAAGTGGGGCAAGGACTGGGGCAAGGACCGAATTGCATTGAAGTCGCGAGAGGTGTCGCCAGGAAACTTGAACCCCCTAGGTTCGCACGTTCTTTCGGTCAACTACTTGAAAAACAGGGCCGCAACCTACAAATGGCCGGTTAGGCTGTGGCCCGTTGATGGGTGATTTCATTGATTTCCTTTTGGCCCCCCAAGCGAATGCCCTCCCACAAGACGTGCCAAGCTGCCCGGAGTCGCGGGCTCACAGGCGGATTTGCTTTGGCTGACTGGCTGAGGTCTTGGCTTTGGCAGGACTGGAACAAAGGCAAAGGGAAGAAGGGCAAAGGCGCGGGGCCGCGCTTGGAGCTTGAGGCTAAAGGACATGGCTCTTGCCAACCCTTTCAGCTCAAGCGGGGACGAGAATTGGGAGAGGGTGGGATTTGGATCCCATGAGCTTGCGCGACGAAAGCGAATCTCGGACCTTGAGCTTTTTCCCACAAACCTTTGCCATGGAGTTTCGGCAAGATTCCTTTGAGTTGTTGGGGGTTGGCTGCGAAAGCAATTTGGCAGGGAGCCGAATCTGCGCCGCTACATGAGAGCAAGGGGAAGGTCTGCAAACCCAGTCTGGTCCTTCTGTCAAGCGTTGGGGGACTTCAACAGCTCTGAGATCATGCTTGCTGCATGCCCTAGAACTGGTGGTTTCGGGTGGTTTTCTGCGCGTCCCGGGTACCAAATTTGAATATTGGCGGACGCGCGTCTGACAAATTGCACTCTTCCGCTTCCGCTCGCAGGGAAAGGCAAGCACAAGTTCAAATGAGTTCCGAGCGCCTGTGCAGAGGAGTCGTGCGCGGAAGCAAAGGTATGTGGGGGATGGGGCAGTCTTGCGTGATCTTGTGTGGGAGGATATGATTGCGATTTCCGCCTTTGCCGAAAGGACTTAAACCCAACGAAGAAGGTTGAGTGCTGGGGCAGCCAAAAACATGGCGGGCTCTCATTTAGAAACGCGTGCCGCTACGACGACAAAGGGCCAGCAGAAACGGCTAGCTGATGTCTTTGGCGCCTGCGCAGGAGCATGTGCTTTTGATGTTTTTTGTAGGCGCACTTGCTGCTAAACTTTTCCATAGGCGCTCTTACCTCGCGCTCCGCGCTGTGCCGCTCAGCGCTGCGTGCGCTCCCGCAAAGATTGTCATTACGCCCGCCAACTGAAACATGACCGCTGTATGTACATTGCTCCGAATAATTATTATTGTTAAAACAGTGAATTCCGGTGTAGATATAGGGAGATATACATATATGGTTATATGTACTTGATCATTCACAGATAATGTAATGTGATGAAGCATCTTATATATGTTTTCGTACCCAAAATGATATGTATCCATCTATTATTAAACTATGTAAATTGTTCATGTTATACGTACTATGATGATCGTGTGTGTATATATATAATCGAACAGACACATCTCTATATGTATATATGAGGAAGCATTTTAATATGTTTTAGTTGTTTCATAGAAACATAGAAATGTTTTGTGAATACATTTCTTGGATTGTTTTGAGAACACATTTATATATGGTGAAACATTTATGTAGGCTCTAGGATAATTGTAGTAATTATATAATGTGATTTTTATGGGCTTGCTTTGCTGCATGAGTTATTCAGGAGTGTTAGAAATTGTTGGTCCAGGGAGGAATATTTTTAATTTTCGGAGGTGTGGTATATAGCACTTTGGGCACGATATTGTTTTATAGGCTTGTGCGATGTTTTGTAACTTCTGTTATTTTATGTGGGAATTGTATTCTTCTTTATGTGGGGATTTAATATAGGATGGGTGTGATGGGTACTTTTTATTGTTTTTAGCCGCCGTTTTTGGCGTTGTATCTCTTTTTCGATTCTGTTTTTGGCTCTAGCTGTTCTCTCGGCTTACGATTCGTCCATTTCCGCGTTTTCCTACTTGGGCATTGATTGGGGTGATCTAGTTGTGTGCTCCTTCCACTTCTGGTAGAAGTCGTGATTTAAGATGTAATGTTATTTCCAGTTGAAGGGCATTTCTTGAGGTAATCTTTCCCTTGAGGTGTACTGATTATTTTCTTAATTATTGATATTAACTCTTTGACTGGGATTCTTCTTCTTTTCTCTCGTTGTTTAGACCTTATCGCTCTAATCCGTGGCATGAAGGAGAGATCTTTGGCACACCAGTTCCACTTTGTATAGGATGAAAGACTTGAAGTTAACCGTTATTAAGATCTTTATGAGAAAAATCGTTACGCTCCTCGACCTTAGAGATTATACTTAGGGAAGTTACCTTGATCATGGCTGACACGTTCTCCAGGTCGCCGTGCGAGTCCATCTCTTTGGTATTGCTGGAGTCTTTAAGCGATTCCAATCTCCATAGTTGATTTCCATCGCCGCAGAGCCATCCGATAGCAGCTGCCTCTTGTGCGTGCCGGCCGTCTCCTCGATTTCTCAAACAAGGGTCTCCATGCTCTCGCCCATGATGATGTCCTCGAGGCACTCCATGAGCTCTATTTCCCCTATTGACAATTCCACGCCAACGTCGCGCTATTCTATAGTGTCACCACCGATCCCTCTTTCGAACTTTGGCCGTATGTCTATGGTCTTCTGGAAGTGTTTCCTAATTTAACCCGTTGTATTTGGCGTCCACTTTGCGAACGATGTGCAAAAGCCTGAATGACGACTGGAGAGAAGTAGGTCAGGCTCCTGGCTTAGTTCTCTGTCAGGGTCTACAAGATCTAGTATTTTTGCAGGTCCTGAACTTTGATGTTTGTAATTTGCACCGCGCCCCAGCGAAAGCGAGCCACCAGAGTCCCCCAGAGGGTTCACTTTCGATTGAAAATTCACCGCCCCACAACCAGAGCGACTCGATCCGCCCGAAGTCCGCAGAGAGCCAATTCCCCCCCCCCAAGTTCGCGGTTCGCTTTCGATGTCAAACATTTGCACAACACCCACCCAAAGTCCGCAGAGGGTTGACTTCAATGCTAAAACTTGCCGAAAAGCGCGCCCCAGATCTCGCCCAACCATTTTGTGCGAGCCTGCGCAGTCAAAATGCATTTCAATATGTTATGAAGTCCGATTGTACGTAAATAGCACGGAAAATGCTCCGGTCCAGAGCGATGGCCTCGATGTAACACCGGCTTTTTACCCTTATCGCGAGAACCCCTTTGTTGCCACACTGTTTGGGGAAAAGAGTTGGCCTGCGACCTTCCCGATCTCAGTTTTGCCTTGAGGTTCAATTCCAAAGGTGAAGTTTGATGTTCATTTCTCCCCACCAGCCAACATGGTGAGTTTCCATGGTTTGGCTGCAGGGCGGGGTGTTTCATTTTGGAACTGAGAACCTTCCCGTTTTACCTTGTGTTTGGGCCACCTGTAAGCACATGTGCCACTGAACTGAACCATGCAGTTTGAACCAGGCCTTGAATAGCTTGACATGAACATTTGGCACCAAAGGCTCAACTGAACAGGCCCAAAGTCCAAATAGTGCTCGCTTCTGTTTAATGTTTTTCCAATTTCTGCTTTCTCCGTTTGCTTTGTTCTTCTCCTTTCTACTTTTTGCATTTGTCTTTCCCTTTCTTTCTTTCTATCCAAGAAGGCACTTGCGACTTGATGTTTTGTCCGCACGTGTAGCAACCACATGTTTTGCCCATTCCAGACAACTCACGGGCAAGGCCCAGTCAACTCATGTAAAACGCATCTAGAATCTAGCCTCCGGCATGCTGCTGAATTTCATCGACGCGGTACCCAGAGCATATTTCCTCAGGTGAACTGTCAGGGCGACGGGAGAGCAGGTGCTCAAGCTTCAAGTTCGGCTTTTGCAACCCCATTTAGGCAGCTGCTCAAAAAACGCCGTGCAAAGGCGTGGAATGGCGGGCCCGAGCACTCAGTTTGTTGCACGTCGCAAGAGAAACCGGCGGCGTCTTGATCGGTAGGCTGCAGACACGGCGAGGTTGTCTTGGCTGCGTCATTCAGGTGTATGTGACCAGAACGTTTGGTAAGATGATCATATTTTTGCCAAAGCCAGGGAGAAACATATCGTCATGTCGCCCACGTTATGACTTTTTCCTTGTTTTGCTCCATGCGTGCGAAGCACGGAGTGGTGCAAGGTTTCCATGGCAGCAGACGACGACAGCTCTGATTCTCCCAAGGACATGTTGTGTGTGTGTGTTTTCTTTTCTGCAGTATTCTGGGACATTTCAGTTGTTGACAGATTTGGGTCTGATAGGTTCTTCTTCCGCTTCCTTAGCTGGGACATTGACGATGCGATTCTGAAAGACTTGGCATGGATATTGCAGTTGAGCCACTTTGGCAGTTGAACGGCATTCTTGGGTATGAGCAGAGTGGGAAGCCTGTTTTGATCCGGGGAATGCGAGAATTCCACAAGCACACACACACACACACACCAGGTGAATTGTTCAGCAGGGTGGAGACGCCTTCTGGGGTGATGCAAATTTAGTTTCTGAAAGAATTGTCATTGCTTCCGCATTGCAGGAGAACCAGAAGATTGTCCAAAGGGCGGAGCCAAGCCAGGACACAGCATGATGGGAACGGCTTGGAAGGCCTACATGGAACGATCCGAGTCTTGCATCGCGTGGTTTTGGTTCCCCCAAAGGATGAAGGCTTGGCACGACACGAGCAGGACTGGCACATGGTAGATCACTAGAATCACAGGTCCTCGATTTCACGCGGTTCGTTTTCCGACTCCGACAGGTCAGACCACTCCCCCCCTTTGCCGCAGGAGAAACCAAGAGCACCAAAATGGCCAGTGCGCAACCGAAAGGCCAGTCAGATGCCTTGGAGTTTTACATAGTTTTACTATGTGCTGGGGCAACTCTTCACTGTTTGGGCACCTTCTGAAGGCTTCTCATTGGTTTGCCAATTGCACTATAAGAAGTTTGTCGCATTGCTTGTTGCATACGGCTGTCCCTTTTCTGCATTGGACAGCCGTGAAAGGACGCTCGTTTTGGTTTGGTTGTGAATTGGTCTTCGGGTCATTCGCTATATCCGCGCTGCCTGGAGCCAGGCGGATCTCGCTTTGGGGGAGCAGCAAACCGTACAGGGGCCACCAGAGCCAGGCCAGGCGCATGTAGCAGTTGGTTCTTGAAGGGAAATGTGGGGTGAAAAGTTCACTTTTACTGACTGATTTCGAGGATCGTAAAGCAGGTGCTTTTCGGATGTATCGCAGTATCCTCAAGAAACCCTGTCCCATTTCTGCATGTCTTATAGGGAATCGAAAGACCGCAGGAATTTGTGGCCGCATGCGTTCGGGATGGTTCTCTCGAGGTGAAGATGCGCCAGAGGACGGAATTGGATTGGGGGATCCGTTGAGGTTCGGTCAAAAACAAACAAACAAAAAACAGTTCAATGGTCCACAGTTCATTCGTTGGATATTGCAGAGCCAAGACGCCTGCCTGACTCGGGGCTCAGCGAGCCGCCAGGAGACAGCGCGCCAGGCGACAAGAGGCCCGCGACGGCCTTGGCTCTTTAAGAGCCAGACCCAGGCATCACCGCGAGAGAGTGGGCGTTGTGTTGCTGAAATCGATTGGTTTTTGCCAAGAAAACTTCAGTGGCTCTCGAGTTGGGACGCAATGCGGGTCTTTCTGATAGGCCATTTGGCAATCCAACGACAAGGGATCTTCACTTGAAAGCTCCGTCTACGTGTTTCGCTCAGCGCAATTTTCCCACCCGCCTTCAACAAATGAACGTCATCGAGTGACCTGTCCCCGAAAGAGCCGTCACAGCAAGGCACCGCCTACAGTTCTTGCGATGAATGCAGAATTGACTCTTCAACGAAATGACTCGTCGACGTTTCTGGCCAAAACTCCACCATCCCTTACATGTGCGCGCTCCTTTTTGCTCCCTGATGTACGTGCTAAGGATTCAAGGATTGAACATTTTGAATGCATGTGCTGCAAGGCGTAGCAATTCTCCGGTTCTGCTCAGAATCTACAAATAGGATTTCTGCGCTCAGCGATTGTGGCTTGCACGTTGCTCAAAAACAGAAGCATAGGGAGGACGATGCCACAGCTCTGGATTTGTTGAGTGAGGCCAATCTTGTGTTTTCTAGCCATGCAACCAGATCAACAGAGTCTGGGTTCATGCGGTATTTGTTCAGCTTGGCTAGTTTGTTCTCGCACTTAGCTTCGGTCTGTCAGCCTTCCTTCCAGGAGAATGGGCACGACACTGCCCACCTCCCCGGGGAGGTGACAGAGGCACAAGCGACGGGGATCCTTGTGCTTTTTGAGCCGCGATCTATCCGATGGGTTGTTGAAAGGCACGGGTTGCTGATTCCAACTCTTGCGTTTTTGAAGAAACGCAGTTGATTGGCCAAGAGGACCGCAGAAGCTTAGATATCAAGAACGCAACGAACAATCTCATCCGGACTTTTGTACTTTGCGCAGCAAATTAATGCGGCCCCGCAAACACTCGGGGAGAAGACTGGTTGTCGTCCTTTGGTTTTCGGCGCCCGTAGCCCATGCTGTATTGCAGCCGATGCTTTTGAGGGGTTTTTGGAGCCGCCTGGATGAACAAAATCCCTTGCCCGGAGAAAACGGCCGCGTCATGTCTGGCAGAGGGCATAAGAAGGCCACAACCTTTCCGAATAATATGAACACTTCTAGGACATGTTGGGGGGAAGTATCTGGTTCATTCGCATGTCCTGCCGATCTTAAACCAGCCTTTGGCTTTCTAATTGGGTCTTCTGCGCCGCAGGGCATGCCCATCTCCAGAAGTCGATCTGAAGGCCGGAACTGGGATCTCACGGCGCAAACGAATACCGCTGGATGTCTAAACTTGTTCCCAAGCTCAAAAGGTTCCACTAATCCAAGTGTCAAATAAGGTTCTCATCCCAAAGAGTTCCGCTTCCACACAGACTTACAAACGCTGGGGCCGCTTGTCTGGAAACTGGGGCTGCTTTCATTGTAGACTTTTAATTCAAGAGAGCGCGAATGCTGTGGAAGGTCGCTATTTATACGAATGGCCACACAAGCACGCACGCACAGACAGACACACACACACAGCAGACACAGCCAGATGCACACGGCCAGACAGTAGGGAGACAGAAGAGGCAGCGACAGAGACAGCCAGATCGAGACAGAGACAGAGACACAGGGCAGAGACAGAGCCAGACACAGAGACAGTGACAGACAGAGACAGCGACAAAGACGGAGACTGAGCCACAGAGAGTAACAGAGACAGTGACAGAAATAGTGACAGTCAGAGACAGGGACAGAGACAGAGACACCGACACCTAGAGACAAACTCAGACACACAATACTGCACAGAGACACACAGAGTGACACGAGACACATGCAGACAGCGACAGACACACGTGGACACGCAATTGAGAGTCTCTGAGGACTTGAATAGGAAGTTGGACAACATTGACCAAATTTTCAAGATTTTGCAGTTTATCTCTATTGCAGCAATGGGAGAATATGTTTTGCGTTCGCTCTCCCTTTTTATCTTTCTTTGTTCCTTTTTGTTGGCCATGTCAATGTCCATCCTCTTTAGTGTGAATGAATGCTTGGGTGTGTATGTGTATTTATTTATTTAGCTAGACCGACAATGGGGTTGCATTTGCTTGTGTTGCTTGTGTAGGACGCACAGACGTGCACAAGTCCTGAGAGTCAAAGCCACGGCGTCAACGGATGAAGACAGAGAGACAGAGAGACACACAGACAGACAGACAGACAGACGGACAGACAGACAGACAGATAGACAGAGACAGAAATAGAGAGAAAGAGAGAGAGAGAGAGAGAGATACAGAGAGACAAGGAGAGACACAGACAGACGGACGGACGGACGGACGGACGGACGGACGGACAGACAGACAGACAGACAGACAGACAGACACAGAGAGAGAGAGAGAGAGGGAAGGAGAGAGAGAGAGAGAGAGAGAGAGAGAGAGAGAGAGAGAGAGAGACAGAGAGATAGAGAGATAGAGACATAGAGAGATAGAGAGATATATAGAGATAGAGAGACAGAGAGATAGAGAGATAGAGAGATACAGAGATACAGAGATAGACACCGAGATAGATACAGATAGAGAGCCGGGTGTCAGGAAACACACTGCCCGAGTGAGGACCCATTGTTTGCGCTTGGGTTTATATAACAGGTGTCAGGCGGATTGGTTTGCAATCAGCGTTTCCAGCTGTTGCTTGACCTCATCCTACAAAGCACATGCGTGTCTTTTTTTCGGTGGCTTCCTGGCTGCCGTGTTTGAAGGTGGGAGGCCTCGACTGCCCTGGCTCCGAAAGACCCGGGAGCAGCCGTCAGCAGATCAACCAGAAGAGCAGCCTGGCAAGCAGCCGGCTGAACAGCCTGCCAAGCAGCTGCCTGCCAAGCAGCCGGCTGCCAAGCAGCCGGCTGAACAGCCCGCTCCGCCGCCTGAGCAGGAACAGCCAGCTCCGCCGCTTGAGCAGCCTGCCAAGAAGCCAGCTGAACAGCCAGCTCCGCCGCCCGAGCAGCCCACCAAGCAGCCGGCTGAACAGCCAGCTCCGCCGCCAAAGCGGCCTGACAAGCAGGCGGCTGCACAGGCTCCACCAGCTGCACAGCAGCCGACTCGGCAGCCAGATGATCAGCCAGACGAGCAGCCTGCCAAGCAGCCGGCTGAACGGCCAGCTCCGCCGCCTGAGCAGCATGCCAAGCAGCCGGCTGGACAGCCAGCTCCGCAGCGGCCTGCCAAGCAGGCAGCTGCACAGGCCCCACCAGCTGCACAGCAGCCGACTCGGCAGCCAGATGATCAGCCAGACGAGCAGCCTGCCAAGCAGCCGGCTGAACGGCCAGCTCCGCCGCCTGAGCAGCATGCCAAGCAGCCGGCTGCACAGCCAGCTCCGCAGCGGCCTGCCAAGCAGGCAACTGCACAGGCCCCACCAGCTGCACAGCAGCCGACTCGGCAGCCAGATGATCAGCCAGACGAGCAGCCTGCCAAGCAGCTGGCTGAACAGCCAGCTTCGCCGCCTGAGCAGCATGCCAAGCAGTCGGCTGGACAGCCAGCTCCGCCTGGGCAGCCTGCCAAGCAGCCGGCTGAACAGCCAGCTCCGACGCCCAAGCGGCCTGCCAAGCAGCCGCCTCCACAGACGGCTGCACAGGCTCCACCAGCTGCACAGCAGCCGACTCAGCAGCCAGATGATCAGCCAGACGAGCAGCCTGCCAAGCAGCCGGCTGAACAGCCAGCTTCGCCGCCTGAGCAGCATGCCAAGCAGCCGGCTGGACAGCCAGCTCCCCCGCCTGAGCAGCCTGCCAAGAAGCCGGCTGAACAGCCAGCTCCGCCTGAGCAGCCTGCCAAGCAGCCGGCTGAACAGCCAGCTACGCCATTTGAGCAGCCCACCAAGCAGCCGGCTGAACAGCCGGCTCCGCCACCTGAGCAGCATGCCAACCAGCCGGCTGCACAGCCAGCTCCGCCTGAGCAGCATGCCAAGCAGCCAGCTGGACAGCCAGCTCTGCCGCCTTCGCAGCCGGCCAAGAAGCCGGCTGAACAGCCAGCTCCGCCGCGTGAGCAGCCCGCCAAGCAGACGGCTGAAGAGCCAGCTCCGCCGCTTGAGCAGCATGCCAAACAGCTGTTTGGACAGCCAGCTCCGCCGCCTGAGCAGCCTGCCAAGCAGCCGGCTGGACAGCCAACTCCGCCGCCTGAGCAGGCGGCCAAGAAGCCAGCTCCGCCGCCTGAGCAGCCCGCCAAACAGCCGGCTGAAGAGCCGCCTCCGTCGCCTGAACAGCATGCCAAGCAGCTGCCGATACAGCCACCCGAGGATCAGCCAGTAGAGCAGGCAACCTGGCATTTGTAGATCTGGATGAGTTTGGTTTCTATTTCTTGGCTTGCTGACCAGAAGGCACCGCAGGAGGTGCATGGTATCTCAAAGCAGCTTGAACAGAATCTCAAGCGCCATTTCCTTGCAAACTTGTTACAACATGTGTCAGTGAACCCACAATGAAAGCAGCAACACCATGTGTGCAGCTTGCCAAAGGCAGATGCCTTGCTTCATCTCGTTTGAAGATTGCATTGCAGCAGAGAAGGATGTTTCGTGTTTCTGGAGGTGTACTGCTCTCACGCCTGCCGCATGCCTGAAGGCGAAAGATGATGATGAGGAGGAGGCCAATGGGCGATTATGCTCAAAGTCGCAATTGGTTTGGCGCAGAAGCTCTTGATCGTTTTCCAGCACTGTTTGACTGTTTTGTTGGTCTGACTGCAGACCAGTTTGTTGTTTTGATTCATTAGAGACCTAGGTGGGAGCTGCGACGTCCAGGATCTCCCTTTATCACATCCTGCGATGTCAGTTTGTTGGTATGCTGGTACGTCAATGCCCAGTTGCACAATGAAGCGGCAAAACTGCGATAGGCACATTGATTCATTCTACCACATATCTTTTGGAATGAGACTTTCGCACGAGCAGCGCCATAGAGGAATCACTCTTTTTTTTGAAGTCTGGAAAACTACGAGCTGAAAGGTGGAGAGTGCATGACCATGTGCTGTCTCACAGGTCTGTGTGCAACGGAGTCTGGCACCCAGGATGAAACAGTCGAAGCAGTCGGTACGCCTTGCCTGGGGTGACTGTGGCCCATGGCCACTGGGCATCAGAGCAAAGAGGGCTCCCATTGAGCTTTCTGCTTTTTGTTGAGTTGGGAGCTCCGCTTCGGGATTGCTTAGAGGGAGCCCCAGAATCCCATTTCGAGGATTGCGATTCTAAGATACTCACCCTGTACATGGAAACAAGGGGGCCATAGATCAATTAAAAGATGGCATGTGTGGAGCGGCAGAAGTGGGGTTCCCTTGGCTTAACACACTATGCCCAGGCTTTTTCATATCCAGTTTGACAATTTGGTTTAGCGGGCATGGCAACATCACCGTGAGCCTTGTAGGCTCCAGCTGGCGGAAGATGCGCATCTCCGAGTCCACCATGTGGGGAGGGGGGGGGGCGGGGCGCAAGATGCAAAAGTGGACGACAAGAGCCAGCATGAAAAAAACGGTTGTGGAGATGGAGAGTCCCGGCCATAAACAAGTACAGATATCTGCCCTTTTGAGTGTTTACATGTTGGATAGATCACTTGAATAGCATGCTTTGATTATGGCACACGTGTCAGCGGGAATTGGACAAGGAACCTGTGCTTCAGAGAATCATGTTGGGTGCAAACCGATCCAAAAAGCAGCTCTCCATGGGAAAGCCCCTTTGGGAGGGTGAGCTAAGAGCCTATGGGCCCTTGAACCAACTGGGTGGGTCCAGCCGAGGAAATCCAACAGCAGAGTGCTTCGCCCCGGAGTCTGGGCCAGCGAAATTGGACAAATCAAGAAGCAAGGAAAGGGCCTGGCTCAACTAAGCTTTTGGTAGCCAAACTTAGGTATACTTCTTCTTGCGAGATTGAACGAGTCAAGAGTCAAGGGTTTCAAAGTGCTGAGGGATTGCAGCATTGATTGGTACTTTGAAACATTGCAGTACCGCTGGGCAGGCTTCGTGCCTGTATCTACTGTATCCTTTATTTCTTTCTTGGGACAGTAATGGTCGTGGAAAGATCCTAGTTATGTGATGTGTCAAAACCAGAGCAAATTCAAAACAATTTTCGGGTAACTTGCCTCGTAGATGGACCCAGGAGGGGGTGAACAGGCTTCTCCTGCCTTTTGCTTGAAATTGCAGGCACCGCGAGCGCCGCAGGCACAGCTCGGCAGTTGATCGGTTGATGTTTGGTTTGCAGGTTCGGCGAGAAACTTTTGACAGGCATTTGCAGTCTGAAAGCACGGGTGTTATTCAGTGTGACTGCTTCGCTGCCCTGGAGATCATTTGGGCATTGATGAAGATTGCCGACATTTGTCCCTACCACGGCCGTTTTGCCACCTCATTTCACTTTTTGCCCCTTAAACTCAGCCCGTAAAGACCGGAGTGTGACGGACAGCCAAATTCGGATTGCGTTGAGCTCGCCCCTTCTGTCCCCATGCTTCCAGCATCAGTGGCGTGGCTTGGATTCGTGGCAATCTGTTTCAAAACAGCCTTTTCAGGCACGCAGAAAAGCAAACACATCAAACACGCGGGCCCACAGGCCCGCAGGCACGCCGGGGGGCACGCAGATCCCGCAAGCATGCACCCGCACGCGTGCCTGCTTCATGCATGCACGGCCAGTTTGGCGGATTGGGGCAAGAAAGCTAAACAGCGTAAAAAGGGGCAGTCGCCTCATTCCCAGTCGACGGCAGCGGACCGGCGCCAGGCCCGGCTCCACAAGCCCCAGTGCGAGGTGGGTCAGTCAGCGGCCTTTGATGGGTTGATTTGGGTTGGGTTGGTGTGGGTTGGGTTGGGGGTGGTGCGGTTGGTTTGGATTGCTGTTGTGGGTTTGATGGGGTTGGTTGGTTGTTTCACTTGATTTTCTGGGCTCAACACATGTATTGGCTGTAAATGTTAATGCAAAAGTCCCGAAAATTCCAATCCCTTGTTTTCCGCTGATACCGTCGTGAGGTGATGACAATCCAACATTTCATTTACTCTGTCAGTCCGTTCAGGGTATTTCTATCCGGGATCCTGACAGCACAAGCCCATAACTGGACGCCTGGCTGATAGGACGACATGCGCCAACCAAATTATGGCTTGCCCAAGTTCGATTGCCAAACATGCGTTGCATGCGCAACTCCTTCTGCATGAAGTGGGTTGGGGGGATTTTGGTTGCTTTGCCGAGAAGCGCAATTGCAGCTGCTTTGTTTCTGAAACGGACAGTGATGGCTTTGATTGCCCTTAATTGATGGTTTGGATTGGTGGTTTGGAGTTCGAAGCCCTAGTTCTTGTACAGTCCAAACCACCAAGTAGAGGGAAGCTGCGTCATATTGCGGCGGGGTACTCCACTTATGCGGCCTATTGCCACCATCAGAAGTTACAGTTGTGAGGCTTGGACCAGGGTGATGGCGACGGCTTTTCTGAGGTTGTGAAGAGTGGGTGGGGCTCTCCTTTTGGGACTTTGCGGCTTTCTGCGGCCCAACCTGGGGGGGCCCAACATGGGGGTCCTTCAACCTCCGTGGCAGGACACGTATGGCTCGCGGCTCTGTGACGGAACGGGCAGGCAGGCTTGGGAGGGGGTGAGCGATCGCTCCGATTTGGTGGACAAACTGTGTCCGAAGTTGGAAAGCTGTTTGCAGGCAGCTTGCTACCCAAAAACCTGCTTTCTCTTTTTTTGACAAAGGAGGACCTCGTTTTTGTATGTGAAACCGACAATATTTTCAGGTCTCCGACACAGATTGCCTCAACTCAGGCGATTCTCCGAAGTGCTGGACAGGCGGGGCTCTTGCGGTCAGAGGTTCGGGCAAAGATGTACTGTCAAGATGGCGAAGGACATGGGGCACTTACGAATTTCCTGCCAACAGGGAAAGTCGCGAATTGCTCCACGTGAGAATGTTTGCACGAAGGCTTTGAAGGCCCTTGCAGGTTCATTGCAGATCCGCATGTGGCACCTTTTCCATGCCTGGCCCGCTCGCAGCGCGCGCTGGGCCCAAGATTTCTTTCTGTGCATGCTCGCACAGATCCGCACCAGTGGCTGGCCGCAAAGAGTGCACGCGGTCCGCTAAGTTGGTAGCGGAGCCCTCCTTGGAGGGCCCGAGCCATGGTCGATCCTGGACCTCGCCCTGGTGCTGATGGACATGATCCCACTGGCATGGGTTCTTCTGGCCTTGGTATAGGCATGCCGCCCTGGTCACATGTGAGCAGTCCCTTTGCTCCACCCCAGGAAGCCGGCACGCCATGCAGTCAAAGCCAGACCGTCCCGACGCAGCAGAGGATGTTCGGTGCGACGCCGACGCCTTCATGGGCACCAGCACCTGGACCTGACCTTCATGATCTTGCGAGGGATGATGACCTCCGATGCGTGTCGTGTGATGCCTCGGATTACCAGTTCGATTGGGAAGGCAACCGTACATGTAACGTGTGCGGCTATGCGGAGTTCTACTCGCCTACGGAGCCCTACGTTCGTGAGGTATCTGGCGGAGTATGGAGCTTTACCCCTCAAGGGTTTCCCCATCCTGATCCTCGAGGACACCGAGCGCAGCAACCACTACATCCTCATGGTCCACCACGGCCAGTCGCTCAACCCCAGCTGCCTCGACGCGCCCGTCAACGGCCCGCTGCAGGAGTTCGAGCCGGCCATGGACCCCCTGATCCGAATTCCGAGGGTGGAATGAGCGAACGAGGCGAGAGTGAGGCTCCTACGATCGATCCAATCGTGGACCCTGACCAGCCTCTGAACCGACCACCTCGACGCCGTCGCCGACGGCCAGATCGCCCACAGCCTAAAGCTGCCCGGCCTTCTGCCAAACCTGACCCACCTGGAGAACCTGAACAGCTAGACCTATGGGATGAACAACTTCCAGATCCTGAGGATGAGAAGCCTTCACGCCTGTCTACCTCGTCAAGCTGGAATAGCTTGAAGGGGCCCACCAAGGGCGTGAGGTTCCGTGGAGGAACTCCCCCAAATCCCCCGGCATGGCAGTACGACAAGGGTGACCTCCGTGCCTTCGCCAAATGGAAGAAGAGAGTTGAGATTTGGATGATCCAAATCGCGAACTACGTGCCGCTGAAGGAGACGGGCATCTTGCTGTACAACTCCCTCAAAGGAGAACTGGAAGAAGAACTGGAGGACGCGGACATCAGCCAGATTTACAACCCTAAGGGGGTGGAGTTCATCCTCAACACCCTCAGCCGCGCCATCGAGACACGCTCGGTCCACCTCAAGAGAAAGCTCTTGGCCGACTACGAGCACCTGTACCGCCACAACGGAGAAGGAATGCGGAGCTTCATCAACCGCTATCAGCGGTCTGAGCGAGCACTCCTTAGCGTCAACATCATGGTGGAAAAGATGTACGACGGGGAAGCTCGAGGAGCACGCATGCTCGAACGGACCAAGCTCCCGGTGGAGATGCAACGTCAAGTGCTCATCGGCACGATGCAGTCCCTCGAGTTCGATACGGTCAAGGATGCCTTGTTGTTTCAGTATCCTGATCATCGGGCTGCACCACCCCTTTTTGGACAGCATCATGGAGCTCCACCTCATCACCGACAGCCTTTCAAGGGCCGCGGGAAGGGGAAGGACAAAGGCGCTGGAAAGGGCGACGGCAACAAAGGTAAGTCGCAAGCGTGGATCACCGACTACACCAACGACGAGCAGGACTATCAGCAGACCGACCAGGAGTATGAGCCCAATGCAGATGACAGCCTGGACATCATCTATGAAGATGGACCAGAAGAAGATCCTGAGGACGCCGACCAGGAGGGGGAACTGGACGACGACCAGGACTTCGACCCGGAAGAGATCAGCCAGATCTTAACGGTTACAGCACGCAAGTTGGCAGGCATGACCCAGGCCCGCAAGTTCCGCAACACTGGCCCCGGCAACAAGCGAAGCATCGCCGACCGCAAGAAATCGTCTCACTGTGCAGCTTGCGGACAGCCAGGACACTGGAAGGGTGATCCTGAATGTGGAGCCAGCGGAGGAGCTTCGTCTTCCACACCGCGACATGCCAAAGGCAAAGGCGGTGGGAAGGACGGTGGCAAAGAAGGAAAAGTGGCCAAGGTCCATTTTACTCGCCTTCGCCCAGGGCATGATGAGTTAGATGAACAGCCTGACCAACACACCTCACATCAGGTTTACACCATTTCCTTGCCCCCCGTTCAGCACCACAACATGCAGGTCGGATTGACAGGCGCCCCCCAAGCTGCAGGGTATGTCATTCTGGACACGGCTTGTCAGCGGTTGTGTGCAGGCAAGGAGTGGTCCCAAGCACATGCCACCAAGCTGTCACGCCACCGGGTGGAGGCCTTCCAGGTGGAACGCAACGAGGTTTTCGAGTTTGGCAGTGGCCCCCCTTTGACTTCTACCGTCACGTGGGGAATCCCTGCAACCTTTGCCCACAACTTGTGCATCCTGTTCCCCTGCATCTTGGAGGCCCCCATTCCTTGTTTGGCAAGCAGATCACTCCTCAGCACCTTGCAGGCAGTGATTGACCTTGGTAGGAACGAGGTTTACTTCGGCGCCCTCAACGCCACGGCAACCCTCCACATGGTCAACGGCCACATTGCCATCAACATACTTGAGTTCACGTGGCGGGACCCCAAATTGGCATGGTGGCGGAATCATCACCATGACTTGCCCCGACGGTTTGGTCATGGTGAGCTCGGAGATGAAGTTTATGTGCCAGAGCTCACGTGTGCCCAAGCACAGATTCCAGGTCCGACCCATGCAACAGGACCCAAATCGACCACTTCCGCCGCCATGGTTGCAGAAGTGGAGACACATCGTGAGGACCACGATCATTTGGAGCCGACGAGCGCAGAGGTTTCTGCGGACACCTATCACGCCGTCTCCTTCGACGGCAACCTCCAGCAGTACCATACCGGCGGGAGCGTACCCGAAGACGAGACCTACGGCAACAGGCCGAGTGCTCCGACGGCAAGTTCGACCGAGACCAGCGCCTACGCGCTGACCGAGCCCAACAACCAGTGCACTCACAGGTACTTCCGGAGATCAGGCAACCGGCACGGCAAGTATGCCCAGTGCCAGGAGTGCCTTCGCAAGTGGCGGTGGAACAGCACCCACGGAGGATGGGAGGCCTTTACTCCGGCCTCGCGCTCATCACCATTGCCACTGCCTTCCTCAACAAATGTCTTGGATTCGTCTTGGAGGAGCCACCTGCAGGACGACATACCACCACTTCCTCTCCAGGACCAACGCCAAATGCCTTTGCCAACGCAGCGGCGACCAGCTTCGACCTCCTCCAAGGCAAAGCCGAAGCCAAAGACATCGGCGTCACCATGGGCGTTGCTCGAGGAGACAAGGCGACGAGCGCTGGAGCAACCGGTGGAGACCGAGACGGAACTGGGCGACTTGGACGAGTTCGACCTAGTGGAGTTCGATTGGGAGAACGCCGACGGTTAGCTGGGAATCTTAAGCAAGCGGCACAGGTCCTCACCGTGGAGCAGAACGTCTACGGCAACCTTCCGAGCAGCATGGACAACAAGTCCAAGATCGACGTGATGGAGATGTTCGCCGGCGCAGCGGAAATCACGCACAGGGCACCTTCCTTCGGCTTGAAGTCATTGCAGCCTTTCGACTTCGAGTATGGACTGGACCTCAGCCTTGAGGAGCACCAGCAGACTTGGGCCGATGCCCAAAGAAGGTTTAAGCCCCTGGTCATCATCGCCGGCATCGAGTGCACCAAGTGGATTATCATGAACGAGAATATGAACTACCTTGGCAGAGGTAGGATGGATGAGCTGCGAGAATTGCGAGCAGCCGAGAGACCACTCGTCACCTTCACCACGGACGCATGTTGGCAGCAGCTCACCGACGGCAACTTCTTCCTTTTGGAAAACCCGGCACCAAGCCGACTATGGGAGCTACCCGAGGTGCACGAGCTCATGGTGCACCCAGAAGTCTACGTGGTTCGTGGACATGCTGGAGCGTATGGCGGGACTACGAGCACCGGCGAGCTCATGAAGAAAACCTTTCAGTGGGTCACCAACTCTAAGGAGCTCGCAGATTCAGTCTCAGCCAAACTTGGAAGCGAGATGCTCTACTACTGCAAGCCGCTTCTGGGCAAGGAACTTCGCCAGAGCGCCAAGTACCCCGACGCCCTAGTCAAGAGCATCCTTCAGGGAGTCCGGGTGGAAGCCCAGAGAAGGTTCCCTCAACGCTTCTTGAAGGTCAACGAAGTCTACGTTGCAGAGCCTGTGGAGGACCCTGCAGCATGGGCAGAAGTTCTACGTCTGGCGCAACGAGCATTAGTGTCAGATTCAACTCGTGGCTACAACGTCCCAGATGACGACAAGATCCACCATATCGTCAACCAGCTCGTCCCATGGGACATTGTTCGAGTGCAGATCAGCCGATGCCCTGTCCAACGTCGACTTCCCAGAGACATCAGCTACACCCACCGTGGAGCAGTTTTGCAGTATCAGGACGGGGGCATCGAAGTGGAACACGAGGCACTCGACGGACTTCACTTTCCGAAGCAGCGCTTTCGGAAGGCCGTCGCATATGGAGTGTTCTGGTATGGACACGCTGATCCTCAAGCATTACCACCCGAACCACCAGAGCAACAGCCACAACCACCTCAAGAACAACAACCTGAGCAGCAATCGCCTCCACAACCACAAGAGCCACTCTATGGCACCATGATCACGTTCCCAGGTTGCCCCAACGACATCACTCGCGACACCAAAGCAGCACTTGCACGCATCCATCTTAACCTGGGACATCCTAGTGAGCGAGAACTCATTCGACTTCTCGCGTGGCAAGGGGCGATCAGCAAGCACTTCCTCACGGCCGTCAAGCACATGGTTTGTGCCTCTTGCCAACGCACCAAGATGCCGAAGAAAGCAAGACCTTCGGCGATGCCCACATCCAACCTTGGGCAGTTCAACGACTGCATTCAGTCAGACGTCTTCTACTGCAGGGACGTCATGGGCGTCAACCACGCCGTGGTCGGCATAGTCGACCAATCGACACTACTCCATCAGGCAGCACGGCTACCAGATCTCCTTTCCCAGACGATGGTGGACATCTTCCGGGCACTTTGGCTTCGCCCCTATGGGTTCCCGCTTGAGATCCGTGTGGATCCGGCAGGATCCTACGACGCCGCTTTCCGCACCTTCATGGAAAAGCATGGTGTCCATGTGGAAGTGATACCTGCTGAGGCCCATTGGAGGATCGGTTTGGTGGAGAGGAGAAACAGTGTTCTCCGTGACATCCTGGAGCGTGTCATTGACTCCCAGGCAGTGATGACCGAGGAGGACTTCGACACCGCCCTGGAGAGTGCCGTGCACGCCATCAACAGCATGACCTACACCCATGGCAGACCTGCCTACATGGCCGTTTTTGGCCAGATTCCTCGCCTTCCTGGTGGACTCTTGGAAGACGACCGCAGCTTGTGTACCAACGTGGAGCCTCTGCCGGGAGCCATGAGACCTGACGTCCTACGTGCCGAAGCCGTGAAGGCCATTGCGGAGATCAACGTCTCTCAGGCACTTCGTCGGGCGCTGCTTCGCAAGACGGCAGCATCTCCCAAAGACTTGCAGATCGAGCCTGGCCAGAACTGTGCGTACTGGAGGTGGCAGAACCCCAGATCCAAGTCGACCAAGAAGCGCGGTGGATGGGTAGTGGCCAGATTTCTAGCCAACGACCCAGACGGTCGATCGGCCTGGCTACATTCCGGCAACACCACCATTCAGGTGTCACTTGAGCAGTTGAGGTCAGCCCACGGATTCGAGAACTGGCAGCCCTCACGAGAGGACATTGCCGCCATCAAGGATGGAGCGACCAGCATCCAGAAGGACCTCTGGGAAGACCATCGCGCTGATGGACCTCCCCGAGACGAAGATGAATACGACTACGAGCTCGAGGTCGAGATGCCACAACCTCTTGCACTCCCACTTGCAGCACCTTCCACTGAGCATCAGCAACCGGCGGCATCACAGCAACAACATCAGAACACGCAGACCACACCGCGGTCGCAGCCAGCACAGCAGCACAACACCAGCATGGAGTACCACCAGCACACCACCACCAATGTCAACACAGGCGACCTACACCTTTCGGTGTCACAATCAGTGCCACCACAGCAGCCAGCAAGCACCTCCCGTTTCGGGATGACACGACAGGACCGGGCGCAATACGTGCCACTACGACCCGGTCGAGGCAGATCACGCACACCATCACGACAACTTGCACCTGCATCGCAACACACCACCGGCGGCGCAAGCACACCAACAGCAGTTGCAACACTCCCCGCACCAGCACCGGCACAACAACAGCACCTTGACATTGGAGAAATGGCGCCTGTCACACCTCCCGAACTACAGGCAGCAGACCACGTCACACCTGCAGCATCGCAGGCGGCCAGCAACAGCAACCCTCAACCACCGGTATCCGGTGACACCACACCACCACTTCCAGAGCTGGTGGACCTCACCACTGATGAACAGCAACAGCCACCGGCATCCACAGATCCTTACCAACACATGGAGTTGCAAGACCAGCAACCTCCTACGCTGGTGGAGCTACCACAGAAGCGACCATATGAGGCCTTGCTCATTCAGAGCTACGGCTTGGAACCTCCACCTTACAATTGGGACGGATCACCTGATCAGCCCAACCTTGCAAACCCCAGCACAAGCTTCGCACGCACAGCAGCAGCCGTGCTGCAACGTGAAGGACATCCAGTCCTAGTCACGGACTTGACAGTCAACCGAGACAACGACTCAGATGACGAGTCTTCCAGTAGCGAGAAGCAAGACCCAGCAGAGCGCATGCTGACCAGAAAGGAAGCCAAAGCCTTGGATCGAGAGATCCCCTGGAGGCAGATCCTTACCTTGCCCAAGGAGAAGATCCAAGCCTTCATCGACTCCGCCATCAAGGAGGAGAACGGCTGGAAGACCTGGGGATCAGTTGAGCCAGTTGGCGAGGCCGAGGCCAAGGCCATCATGACAGACCCCAGGAGGCGGCGGCGGGTTTTGAAGAGCAGAGCTTGCTACCGCAACAAGAGCCGCGATCCGTCTAAGCTCATCGCGAAGACGAGAGTCGTTGCCCTCGGACACCTCGACCCCGACCTTTACAAGATCAACCGAGATGCTCCGACGCCTTCCAGAACGTCAGAGTACCTTCTGCTTAGCATCTACGCGGCCGGAGTGAATGGCGTCTTGCAGAACGAACCAGACCCTTGTGAATGGCGTCTTGCAGGAGACGTCAGCACCGCGTTCCTGCAGGGGCTTTGTGAGGACAGAGACGAGCCACTCTATCTCATGCCGCCCACTGACGAGCTAACCAGGCGAGCCGGAACATTCCGGCACCCCTTGTACCGCATCAAAGGAAATGTGTATGGGCTCGCCAACGCCCCACGCACCTGGTACAAAGAAGTGGTTCGCAGATGCCAGAAGGTCGGCTACGTTCAACATTCGCAAGACCACCTCATGTTTTACAAGCACCGCAACGGGAAATTGGTTTCCCTCTGCATAGTGTACGTAGACGATTTCCTGCTTGCATGTTCCACCAAGTACGACAAGGAGGAACTTCTATCTCAATTTACGTGGGGTTCCCGCAACAACCTCACCGTCTCCACGCCGTTCGTGTTCAAGGGCAAGGAGCTCAGCTTGCACGAGGTTAATACAGCTTCAGGCAAGCGCTACCACCTCCACGTGACCCAGACCGAATTCATCAAGGCCACACCAGCCGGGAAGCTGGCACGAGGAAGAGCTCAAGAGCCAACACCCTTGACGGCCACCGAGCGGGCCGAGTTCAAGTCTGTCACTGGATCAATTCAGTGGCTTAGCAGCCAGACGCGACCTGATCTGGCAGCCGCAGTTTCCCTGGCCAATAGAGGCAAGGAGACAACCACAGCAGACCTGGCAACTCTCTACAGCGCGATCACCTACGCCAAGGAGACCGCCAAGCAGGGCTTGGTTTTTCAGGACGTGCCCATCAACAAGGCGACCGTGGTCATCGGCTACGCCGACGCATCCTGGGCCAACGCGGTCAAGTGCAGCTCCCAGCAGGGCGTTTTGACCCTACTGACAACACCGCACTGCTCCCAGGTTACCACAAAGGCAAACTTGGTAGACTGGAAGTCAAATCGATCGGCTCGTGTTTGCCGCTCGACCTTGGCTGCGGAAGCAATGGCTTGCGACGACAGCGTCGACCGGGCTTACTTCACCAACATCTTGCTCTACGAGTTGCTTCATGCCGAAAAGGCACATCGCACCAAGGAGCGCATGAACCAGTTCCAGGTTACAGACAGCCGCTCGCTGTTTGATGGAATCGCCGCAGAGAACCCCAAGGTCAGTGAGAAGCGTACCCTGGTTAGCATCCGCAGCATCCAGGAGTACATCAACTTCGACACCTGTTTCTGGGTGCCGACACACCTGCAGTGGGCCGATGGCCTGACCAAGGTCACATCCTCTTTGCGTAAGACCTTCAGCGACTGGCTCCGGAACCCGTACATCGTCTTGAAGGAGTCTGAGAAGCACTCCTGATCGCCGGGCCTTTCCCAACATAGAATTGGGAGTGAGAATGTTTGCACGAAGGCTTTGAAGGCCCTTGCAGGTTCATTGCAGATCCGCATGTGGCACCTTTTCCATGCCTGGCCCGCTCGCAGCGCGCGCTGGGCCCAAGATTTCTTTCTGTGCATGCTCGCACAGATCCGCACCAGTGGCTGGCCGCAAAGAGTGCACGCGGTCCGCTAAGACCACGTCCATTACAGCGAAGAAGCGCGATCCCAAAGTGTATTTCGCCTTTGAACGCGGATTCATTGACCAGTGGACTCAGAAAGACCTGCATTGACCTGTACCATCCTCTTCGATCGAGTCTTCTCCAGTCATGGATTGAAGGCCTCTAGCAATCTTGAGGCGTCTTCATCCGAAGTCTTTGACAATCAAAAAACACATGGCCCCCTTTTCGGATCCGACTGCATGCGGCCTTATGTCCACTTCAAATGCAAGTTCAAAGCTAGCCATCTAGCCCTCAACTAGAGCCATTCTGTCCTAGACGTTTTACCGGCAAGAGTCAGGCACATTTGTGTGAGCGTGGATTTCAGGCCGGGAGCTGACACAAGAAGAATATCACTCGACGTGGCTCGCATTGCCGCAGCATCACAAAAAATGATGCTAGCACGGATTGGGACACAGGCCATTTGACCTGGGCTTCATCGTTTGCAGAGCGTTTTTTCCCGAAAGCATTGCGAAGTGCACAGAGCTAAGTGCACAGAGCCAAGTGCAAAGAGCGAAGTGCATCGAGCCAGGTGCATAGAGCCAAATGCATAGAGCTAGGTGCATAGAGCTAAGCTAAGCTAGGTGTAGAGGCTCGGCGGTAGCAGCTGTGTAAGCTAGGTTAAGTAAGTTAGGTTAAGTACTTAACGCGCGGGAAAGAAAGAGAAAGAGCTCGGTATTAAGAATCTCTTTCTTGGCGGGGGGTGGGGATGTTGCCGGCGATCGGGAATGCGACCCTCTGCGGAGATCGGCGTGGTCGAGGTGCAAAAACTCGAGTTTTTTTTGATATGCCCGCGCGACCCTCTGCGGAGATCGGCGTGGTCGAGGTGCAAAAGCTCGAAGTTTTTGCGTTTTTGGCGGTGCCCGCGCAACCTTTTGCGGAGATCGGCGTGGTCGAGGTGCAAAAACTCGAGCTTTTTCTGTTTTTTATTACATTTTTTGATATGCCCGCGCGACCCTCTGCGGAGATCGGCGTGGTCGAGGTGCAAAAACTCAAGGTTGTTTTTTTGCTTTTTTTGCGGTGCCCGCGCGACCCTCTGCGGAGATCGTGCGTGTCGAAGCGCTCTCGCGGCGGCGCCGTGCAAATTCTTCTTAGTCTCGGCGAGTCCTCGTGCGTGTCGAAGCGCTCTCGTTGCGGCGCCGTGCGATTTTGTTGCTCGCGAAATGGCCTGTTTGCGCGGCTGCTTTCGCAATCCCGCGGTCGCCGGTTCGATTCCCCCCTGGTCCGCGGCAGCTCCGGCTTGAAAATCGCAGCTTTTAAGTACAAATGTAGCGGCTGGAAAATCGCATTTTTAAGTACAAACGTAGTACGCGGAGCACACTCCCGCAGCTCCGGCTGGAAAATCGCAACTTTTAAGTACAAACGTAGTACGCGGAGCACACTCCCGCAGCTCCGGCTGGAAAATCGCAACTTTTAAGTACAAACGTAGTACGCGGAGAACACTCCCGCAGCTCCGGCTGGAACATCGCAACTTTTAAGTACAAAAATAGTACGCGAAGTACATTCCCAAAGCTCCGGCAGCACTTGCGCAGAGCAACTTGCGCAGAGCAACTTGCAAAGAGCAATTGCACAAAGCACTTGCGCAGAGCAACTTGCACAGACCAGCTTGCACAGAGCGCATGCGCAAAGCGCTTGCACGGAACAACTGGCGCAGAGCACTTGCGCAGAGCAGCTTGCTCAGAGCACTTGCGCAGAGCAACTTGCACAGAGCACATGCGCAAAGCGCTTGCACGGAGCAACTGGCGCAGAGCAACTTGCGCAGACCAGCTTGCACAGAGCACACGCGCAAAGCGCTTGCACGGAGCAACTGGCGCAGGGCACTTGCGCAGAGCAACTTGCTCAGAGCACTTGAGCAGAGCAACTTGCGCAGAGAAACTTGCACTCAGAGCAATTGCACAACTCACTTGCGCAGAGCAACTTGCGCAGACCAGCTTGCACAGAGCACATGCGCAAAGCGCTTGCACGGAGCAACTGGCGCAGAGCACTTGCGCAGAGCAACTTGCTCAGAGCACTTGCGCAGAGCAACTTGCACAGAGCACATGCGCAAAGCGCTTGCGCGGAGCAACTGGCGCAGAGCAACTTGCGCAGACCAACTTGCACAGAGCACACGCGCAAAGCGCTTGCACGGAGCAACTGGCGCAGAGCACTTGCGCAGAGCAACTTGCTCAGAGCACTTGCGCAGAGCAACTTGCGCAGAGCACTTGCGTGCAGCAGCTTGCAGAGAGCAACTTGCGCGCAGCAGCCTGGAACAATGCAGCTTGCGCAGACCGCGCAGAGCAACTTGCACAGACCAACTTGCACAGAGCACATGCGCAAAGCGCTTGCACGGAGCAACTGGCGCAGAGCACTTGCGCAGAGAAACTTGCTTAGAGCACTTGCGCAGAGCAACTTTCACAGAGCACTTGCGTGCAGCAGCTTGCAGAGAGCAACTTGCGCGCAGCCTGGAACAATGCAGCTTGCGCAGACCACTTTCGTGAGAAATCACGCGGCGCAGTTCGTGCAAAGCACATTGCGCCGAGCAGACTCGTGCAGAGCCAACTTGCACAGAGCCAGTTGCGCAGAGCCACTCGCGAAAAGTAGCTTGCGTAGACCCAACTTTCACAGAGCCAAGCTGCGCAGAGCCATCTTGCACAGAGCTAAGTTGCGCGAGCGTGCTTTGCAGAAACCGTGGCCGTCGTGTAAGCTTTGCTATTGATTGCTTTTCCTTTTGCTTGTAATTCGTTTCGAGCTTTACGAGCTTTACTCTTCCTGTTTTAACGGATGTAAATATGTGGGATCAAGCACTGCCATGTTTCCTCTCGTAGGACGATGAGATGGAGCTCTCATGTGACCATACACATTGAGCATCGCCGCGCGCAGACACGCTCGCCGCAGCGATGTAAAAAGGCGTCTGCGCGGCTGGATGAGCACCTGGGGAAAAATGCTTTCGGTCCAATCGTCCTCTAGTTTTTCTTTTCCCGAAAGCATTGCGAAGGGTTCTTCCGTGCGGAGCTCTTGTTCAACTTGCGCAGAGTAGCTTGCACAGAGTCACCAGCGTGGAGATACCAGGAGCTCTTGGTCAACTTGCGCAGAGTAGCTTGCACCAGCATGGAGATACCAGCATGGAGATACCCGCGCAGAGTTACTAGCACAGAGTGCCGAGTTACCAGCGTGGAGATACTTGCACAGAGTCACCAGCATGGAGATACCAGCATGGAGATACTTGCACAGACTCACGAGCATGGAGATACTTGCACAGAGTCACCAGCATGGAGTCACCAGCGTAGAGTTACTTGCGCAGAGCCAAAAGTGCATCGATCCAGGTGCATAGAGCCAAGTGCATAGAGCTAGGTGCGTAGAGCTAAGCTAAGCTAGGTGTAGAGGCTCGGCGTTAGCAGCTGTGTAAGCTAGGTGTAAGTTAGGTTAAGTACTTAACGCGCGGGAAGAAAGAGAAAGAGCTCAGTATTAAGAATCTCTTTCTTGGAAAGTTGCGATTTTCCAGCCGGAGCTGCGGGAGCACGCTCCGCATACTACGTCTGTACTTAAAAGTTGCGATTTTCCAGCCGGAGCTGCAGGAGCACGCTCCACGTACTACGTTTGTACTTAAAAGCTGCGATTTTCAAGCCGGAGCTGCCGCGGACCAGGGGGGAATCGAACCCGCGACCGCGGGATTGCGAAAGCAAGCGCGCAAACCACGAGACAACTTCCAAAGGCCATTTCGCGAGCAACAAAATCGCACGGCGCCACAGCGAGAGCGCTTCGACACGCACGATCTCCGCAGAGGGTTCGCCGAGGCACCGCAAAAAAACGTGGAAAACCTTGAGTTTTTGCACCTCGACCACGCCGATCCCCGCAGAGGGTTCATCCGGGCACCGCAAAAACGCAAAAAACCTCGAGTTTTTGCACCTCGACCACGCCGACGCGCGCACCGACAAAAACGCAAAAACAACTCGAGCTTTTGCACCTCGACCACGCCGATTTTTCGCAGAGGGTCGCATTCCCGATCGCCGGCAACATCCCCACCCCCAGCCGTAGCACGTGGAGCACACTCCCGCAGCTCCGGCTGGAAAATCGCAACTTTTAAGTACAAAAATAGTACGCGAAGTACATTCCCACAGCTCCGGCAGCACTTGCGCAGCGCAACTTGCGCAGAGTCACTTGCGCAGAGCAACTTGCACACAGCACATGCGCAAAGCACTTGCGCAGAGCAACTTGCACAGACCAACTTGCACAGAGCACATGCGCAAAGCGCTTGCACGGAGCAACTGGCGCAGAGCACTTGCGCAGAGCAACTTGCTCAGAGCACTTGCGCAGAGCAACTTGCACAGAGCACTTGCGTGCAGCAGCTTGCACAGACCACTTTCGTGAGAAATCGCGCGGCGCAGTTCGTGCAAAGCACATTGCGCCGAGCAGACTCGTGCAGAGCCAACTTGCACAGAGCCAGTTGCGCAGAGCCACTTGCGAAAAAGTAGATTGCGTAGACCCAACTTTCACAGAGCCAAGCTGCGCAGAGCCATCTTGCACAGAGCTAAGTTGCGCGAGCGTGCTTTGCAGAAACTGTAGCCGTCGTGTAAGCTTTGCTATTGATTGCTTTTCCTTTTGCTTGTAATTCGTTTCAGCTTTCCTCTTCCTGTTTTAACGGATGCAAATATGTGGGATCGAGCACTGCCATGCTTCCTCTTGTAGGACGATGAGATGGAGCTCTCATGTGACCATACACATTGAGCATCGCCGCGTGCAGACACGCTCGCCGCAGCAATGTACTGGATGAGCGCCTGGGGAAGGGCGTCCTCTAGTTTTTGGCTGGAGTGGGCGGAGTGGCTGGAGCGGCTGGTAGAGAACATTTGCAAATGGAACGAGTCTCCAAGTGGTGGAGGTTGAGTTCATTCAAGATATCAATCAAGAACTGCGAACTTGCACAGGAGCTACAGTGAAAGATGTTCTAGCCCATATGGGGTTCGGCGCAGCTGACTTGTGTTTGCAATGGAAGCAACTGCCAGAGCACGCCTTGCATATCATAAGGTTGGGGGCACAAGCGCACACGCACACACCACACCACACACACACAGTGTCACACAACGCGCACCACACACACACACACGCAGCACACACACACACAGAGGCAAACAAACCAGGACATGCACGCACAAACAACAAACAAACAAGCGAACAAACAACAAAGCAAACAAGCAAGCGCACAAACAAACAAACAATCCAAGCAAGCAAGCAAGCAAGCAAGCAATCAACCAAACAAACCAGCAAACGCACAAACGAGCGAACGAACAAGAATGCAATCCAACAACAGAAGCAAACAAACACACACCCACACAAAGAGACACACCCACACAAGAAGACACACACACACACTCGCACACCCCACACATACACACCCACCCTCACCCACACCCGTACCCACACACACACTCACGCGCGCGCGCACCCACACGCACACGCACATGCACACGCCCACACACACAAACATACACACACACAAGCACATACACACACACACACTCTTACATACGCACACACACACACAGTCACACACCCACACATCCACCCACACACACACACTCACAACCTCACACACGCACACACTCACAAACGCACACACTCACAACCTCACACACGCACACACTCACAAACGCACACACACACACACTCTCTCGCACACTCTCACACATTTGCGCACTTCTCGCACACTCGCACACTCTCACATACCCACACACACACACACTCGGACACTCACACATACACAGACTCACACACTCACATCGACACATTCACACCCTCCCACACACGCTCAGTCTCACACTGTCCTCACTCTCACTTGCACACGCGCGCGCACGCGCACGCGCGCGCACACTGCGCAAACACACAACACCCACACACACCACCTTTCCACACAAGCGCGCACACAGAGGCACAAGAGCAAGTGCAAGCGCAAGCGCGAAAACAAGCGCAGGCACAAGCTCCATGGCGCAAGCGCAATCACAAGCACAAGCACAAGCGCAAGCGCAAGCACAAGTGCAGGCACAAGCGAAAACGCAGTGCAAGAGCAAGAGCAAGCGCAAGCACACGGACACGCACACGCAAGCGCCCACGCGCACTTGTATGCACGCGCGCTCGCACGCACACGTACAGGCACCCACACGCGCACGCGCAGGGACACGCACACGCGCACGAACAAGCACAGGTACGCTCACGCGCTCGCACCGCAGGCGCAGGTGCGCGCGCGTGCGCACGTGCGCACACACACACACATGCGCGCACACGCGCACTCGCTTGCACACGCACACCACCAGGAACACGCACACACACACACACCGCACACAGCAGGCACACACACACACAGCACACATCACATGCATGGCACACTCACACACACGCACACACACACACTACCCATGCACCCACCCACCCACCCACCCACCCACCCGCCCACGCACGCCCGCACGCACGCCCGCACGCCCGCGCGCACGCACGCACGCACGCGGCACGCGCACGCGCACGCGCACACACAGACGCACACACACACACACCCACACGCACACGCACACGCACACGCACACGCACACGCACACGCACACGCACACGCACACGCACACGCACACGCACACGCACACGCACACGCACACGC
>CAUJNA010002913.1:614278-622614 GCA_963377175.1 Effrenium voratum | reverse complement strand
ACACACGCCAACACACACGCCAGCACACACACGCCAACGCACACGCCAACACACACGCCAACACACACGCCAACACACACGCCAACACACGCCAACACCAACACACGCCAACACACGCCAACACACGCCAACACACGCCAACACACGCCAACACACGCCAACACACGCCAACACACGCCAACACACGCCCCCCACACACACACAAACGCCGCCAGACACATACAGCTCACACACACACACGCACACACACACACACACACACACACACGGACGCGGAAAGCACACAAATCACACGCACACTACACAGACACCCGACACACACGCACAGAGACAACACACAGACACAGAGAGAGAGAGACACACAGACACAACGACACACAGACACACAGACACAAAGATACGCACCCGTACACACACCAGGGCCGCACCTCGCATGGGTCTCTGGGCGTTGGTTACGGAAATGGAGTGTTAAAGCGCTACACTTTCCACGGGAAGGCGGCGTGCGAACTCCTCCCGCGGGCGCGCCTGGCACGCTGGGCACGGGCGGCGAGCGCAAGCCGAGGAGCCGAAATGGAGGGCCGCGCGGTGGAACTGTACCTGGGGTGAAGGATGACTAAGGATGACCGGACTGTATGTCTTCACGTTTGCGATGAAGCCGCTTTCATGGTTGTCGGTACATGAAAGGCAGGGATTAGCGCCGGATGCTCTGGAAAACGATGCACGAGTCTTCAGGGGCTGGCACCCGTAGAAACAACAATGGTGAGGGCCAGCAATTTGTTTGTTGTCAAGTGCAAGAGAGTCGTCAAGTGGGGCCCGGGGGGCCCGGAGTTCGTTTGTTGCGAAGCAGCCCCCGCGAATGGTCAAGCTGGCGAATCGCACACACCTGAATGATGTCCACGAAGGGTCCTAGCCCCTATTTCCCCTAACGTCGCCCCAGAACCGACATCTTTTAAGGCTTCCCTCAACTCGCGAGGATCAAAGAACTGCGTGAGTCGCGGATCGCGCAGGCAGGACCTATGGAACCGCAACCGACCCCCCGAAACGCGGTGGGGTTGGCTCGTCAAAGCAGGGATTCGGACCCCCTAAAATGACTTTTTTGTTTTGTTTCCCTTTTGAAACAGTCCATAAAGGGTAAAGGGTACCCTCAATAGCGCACACACACACACACACACCAAGGTGTGTAAGCACTAGAGTCACTAGAGGCTGTGAGCAGTGATTTGGGGACTGGTTTGACATGGCTCCTTGGAAGGCTTCTGTTTCAGAGAATCTCACAGGGAGATGGGCCCTGCGAATTCATCCGCAAGAAGCGTGGGCAGCTTGCTACCCAAAAACCTGCTTTCTCTGTTTTAGACAAAGGAGGACATCTTTTTTGTATGTGACATCGGCAGTTTCTGCATTTGTGTTCCCGCCACTTGGCATTCGGGTACCTTCCTTTTTTGAGGGTATCCTTTTCAGGGTTGCTTGAAAGGGAAGCTAGAAGGAAACCGATGCCATTTTTTGGGGTTGCCAAATTTGACACCCTTGATATCTCAGGGGAGCCGGTCCTTTTAGAGGTCGACGCGTGACGTTCTCGCTCGCCAGGCGGAAATGTGCCGCACCCCGCCGGGGGCTTTGGGTCGGGCTGGACGTTTTTTGTTTGTTTTTTCTCTTCGAGTTCAACTTTGGTTTCGACTTTGGGTTTCAAAGGAGACATCATTGCAAGGTTTCAGGTTTCGGAACAAACAGCATCGAAACTCGGGTTCGCCATTTCCGATTCCATTGGACCCTTTTTTGGACCCTGCCTCTCGCTTTGTTCGAAAGGCCCGGAGGGATGCTGTCGCCCAAGCCCACAGCGATTTGGAGCCGGCTCCACGAAGAGCCGAGCGCCCAGAGACCGCAGCACACACTTTGAGGGGTTCGCAAACTTGGTTTTTCATGTGATTCCCATCTGAATAATTATTTTTTGGGGTGCTGTAAAGGATTTTTTCCGGTATCCCACAATGACTTTTTGTTTGTGGTGTTTTCCATTTAAAAACATCATGTGGAAAGTCAATTTTGAGGAGGGCACTGTAATCGACCTGGCTTGAGGAAGCTGAAGGTGTTTGTTTCAAAATATGCCCTTCGGAGCATGGGCCCAGCCTTTGGGTCTTTCACTTTGAACAACACCAACAATGGTATTTTAAACACAGTTGTTGAATGATGGGCGATTTTCTTCCCATGCTTGAAAGACCCCTGATTTTTAGATACATGGGTTGGTTCTGGACCGGTGTTCATGTCTCCATCGTCATGATCCTTAGGAACCTTGTATCGCCAACTGTTTTCTGGGACACTATCTAGAAACCTGCGCAGGGCAGTCTGGACTCTGCTGGGGCTCGACTCATTCACTTACAGGGAATCAACAGGATGGCAAGCAAGGACGGAGCTAGTGGTTTGTGTCATTAGCGTCAGCACAGTTATTTGGTGATCCATCTTCCGTGATACGTGGGTCTTGTTTTTGCGAGGATGTTTGTTGACGAATCCAAATGGGAATGCTACCAGATCCTAAGGCTGACTAAGAACTCACATGTGACTCACATGTTTGACTCCTAAATATTGCACGTAAGGTTGACGTGTGCGTGATTGACTTGGGTATGAATCGAAATAGAGGTACCCAAACACCCTCTGCTTTTGCAACTTGAGTGTTTCGTCCTGAGCCAGTTTTGGCATGTAGCCCGGGTGACTTTCTGAGCTGCGCCCATTCCCCTAGGTTGGCAATGGGGGGTCCCACTGGCCACGTGCAAAAGCCCTCAACAAGTCCCACAGGACCTATTCCGACGCAAGACCTCAGGAAACCAAACAGTGCCTATTTACATATTTGGTCCTCTTCAACCTCCTCAATATGTCATATTGAGGAGGTTGAAGAGGACCAACTATGTAAATAGCCACTGTTTGGTTTCCTGAGGAAACGAATAATGCAATTTCCACAATACAGCAAGCAGTCAGTACCTTTTCTTTGCTAGGCTGAGAGTACTGCAACACCAGGCTTAAGCCACGTGGCAATCGGGAATCGTTTCTGAGTGGATATCTGGAATCACGCGCAAAAAAAACAAAAAAACAAGACCCCCCCGCCTCGCTTGTTTGTGTTTTGTTTATTCAGGTCCAAAGAGCTGAGCGAGAAGCGTCGTGAGCTCGAGGAGCGTGGAAAGAAGGAGGCCAGCTCAAGCTGGGCATGTTTTTCATGGCGGATGGACATAAATATGTTCAAGAATGGTTGGGTAACACACATAACCCCCACGAAAATGATCAAACATGGGTGGTGGACATAGATCCGCAGTTGATGTTGTCCAAAAGCGTCCCAAATCAAATTCAGAACCATTTCCATTTTTGGCACCTACCAGTCTGGCAGGTCCACGTTGTTGAACCCCTCATGTTTGGACTTTCCGTTTGGCATCTATATGCATCTATGAGCCATGGGCGAGTGAAGCCCTGTCAGACACCGGCAACCAGTATGGCTCAGTCTGAGCTTTTTGGGAACTGCCCATGAGGTTAAGAGTGATGGTTTAAGCAGGGCCTGTGGATGCGTCCGTTTCAGCACCGATCAATGCTGCCAATTCGCTCCATATATATGCAGTGAAGCTGGCAAGGATCCCCTGCATTCTTCAACCCGGATGCATCTCTGAGTCTTTCAAGGTGACACTTCTGCAGCCTGAGGGCTCATTCCAGGTGCCAAATCACTCTAATCATCGGCAGTCGGCTAATCTTTCGTACTCTTGTAGGTTGCCCAAAATCGCGCCGGCATTGTTGGACCCTGCTCTTCCGTTTTGTGCCACCGAGAGTCGAATTTGGCTCCGAATTTGTCAACTCCGCCAGATGGAAGAGCGCGAGCTGGGCCCACGTGCCGCGCCCACCGACAAACCCAGGCGCGCATCCGTTTCGGGTGTTTGTGAGGCGCATAGCAGACCGGCGAGGCGGTCCATGGACGCTAGGAACCGGGGCTGTCCTCGGTGGGTGACAGTGGTTGAGCGCTAAAATGTGCATAGCTGGGAGTGGACATGTTCAGCTGGCAAACGCTGGCAGACGCAACCCTGCCTCACATGTCGAGGCAGACTCATCTCCCCGAGGCAGCGAGCGGGGGACGGGATTTGCTGGTAGGATGCCAAGGGTATGTCCGATGGGTTTGCCGAGTCGAGTCATGCGAGCCATAGGAGCTGAATCGTTTGCTTGAGTGTTTACTCTTTCTTGCTGATGCTCAAGAAAGAAAGAAAGCGAGGAAGGAAGGACCTGCAGACCTGTAGGTGGCTAGGTCGCGAGCATTTCCGACTTGCATGGCTGCATTGTCCCGTTACCTATGTCCAAACATCTAACATCTCATCCCCTCACACCCCATTGGCCCCAACCCGTAGGGTCGACGCTTGTCTCTTGCGCACGAGGCGCAGCGCAAGGCTCGCTGCGGGCCGGGAGTCGGCAGTCGCAGCTTTCCGCTTAGAGCTCGGCAACTGAAAAGTGGATTGGGAATTGGCGGGGGCCTAAGCAGAGGGTCTTTTTTGGTGAGGGGATTTGAGGGGTATCCAAATTCAGAACAAAAACTACCCACTCCGTGGTTGAACAACTATTATATATACTTTGCAGGTCAACTTGTGACGTAAGCGGCGTACTTGCAAGCGGGACCAAGTCTGTGGCACATACTGACTCTTGAACTGATGAGATGGCCATCAACAGCCTTTGCAACACATTTGGCCAGCTCCAATTCCAGTCACAGATGCTCGCAGAACTCATGGCGAGCTCGCCCTTCTCCAAGCTACCTCGCTTACCCCCAGGAACCCTTATTTGGGTGTATGAATCCAGCGCGTGTTCTTCGTGAAGGTACCCTTTTGCGGGTTGTTCAGAAATGTTCAATCCCCAAAACGTAGCATGCCGCAATCTTTCAGTTCAGTTCGCGTTGGGCGGAGTGCGCCAGGAGCGGCGCAGGGCCGCGCAGGAGGCGGGCGATGCGCAGCTATGGCAGAAGCCCCATGGATCCGAAGCCCCATGCGCCCTTGACTTATTGCAAGCGGGGAACAAGGGACACCCTGCAAATTCCACCCTGCCTGGTTTACTTGCATTGGAGCATCCACCGTAGAGCCACCTAGATGGTCAAAGGTGGAACACCTGTGTAGGTTCCCATTTCCTGAGAGCCAAGGACTCGAGTTCCCTCATTCATGCGTCGGGATGGGATCCCACTTCAAGCCCAAAAACACCAGGGCTTTTGTCCCCAACCATGCGACCATGTGAGCCATGGCTCAGGGAGAGTCGCCGGGTTTCTGCTAACACCACGCTGGCTCCACAAAGTTTGACCACGTCACGTAGACATTGAAGTTCCACAGCTCTTACTGAATGTTGGGGAAGGGACGAAAAACACTTCAGCTGTTTGGAACCTGAAGTAAGATGTTCTAAGTGCTCCGAGGGATTCGAAGCCCCGCCCTTTCACCTCCGTGGACATTTTCTTTGGAGACTTCGGAGCCCCCAAGGCCTGAAGCGGCGAGTCGAGTGTCGCGATAGGCGAGGGCCAGGCGCTTGGCCGAAGCCGAGTGCTGCGGCGCCGCGAGTTTGTCAGACCGCGCGCGGTCCGGGCCCTGGTGGATGAAGTCCCTTTTCAAGCGGACAGGGGTGACAGGGGGGGCTCACGAATCCTGGGTTCCCAGCATGCAAAGGGAAGAAGAAGCACAGGCCAAATGAGCAGCGCCCAACACCCATTGACTTTTGCTTCTGCCAAGATTGTTACACAAATTTGTGAAACCAGGTAGGAACCGAACCACTTGCCATGTATTTAGGTTTTTTTGTGGGGCTGGGTCCCATCAACTCCAGTCTCGACCAGCCTGGTCCACCAGATTAGTTCATCCAGGGTCGATCGACATTAGCCAAGCGGTCAATGTGGACCCCGGATTTAGAGACCTGTCGAATATGGGTGGTCGTTTGCCCCAAAAGTGCCCTTTATGACCGTGGGCTTATGTATTCTGGGTTCCATTATGCACCCCAACTTACTTCCCAGTCAACACACCTGCAAACCGTTTTAAGCAGGGTGGGCGAAATAGACCCTGAGCCATTGCGCAGGACTCCAGAGGCATATTGCTGGGTTGGATCCGTGGCGGAAAACTTGGAGTTAGGGCTTGCTTTATGGCAGCTCCTGTTTTGGTGCACTTTGCTTGACGAGAACAATGAGCAGTTGCCGCGAAGACACGCGACCAATGAACCGTTGCAGATTCGCCCACCTGGCTGCCAAGGTCACGCATCCCTTCTCGAGTCATTGGCTGACTCCTTCAGGTGCAAACTGTCAAACTGTCCTTCCTCAAAACGCAAGAGGGAAATCAGCATTCTTCTCCGATCATCTGCAACCAAGTTACGTAGGCAACCAACCAATCTCCGTTTGGAAATGTATAGGGTTCTCGGCAGCCCGCCTTTTTTTTATGATTGAAGTGCCTAAGCACAAAGGAAGCCAGCAACTTGGTTTAGGGTGACATTTTGTTGTTTTCAGTATTGGACAACCTCCGCTTCCACTCATAGTTATTTGCTAATCGGTGCCTGGACGATCCTGACCGAAGAACCCCGAACGGTTTCGTTGAAGCTCCTCGGGCGATGGGCAGGACCTAACAGAGCACCACGTTGGCATTTTGACTCTTTTTTTTTCTCAGGGGAAGACACACAAAGAATCGTGACCCGTTCTCAAAAACATGTTTTTGGATTTCTATGAGGACGTGTGTCAAAATAGGGGGACCCGTAAAATGGTGATTGCCCTTTTGGTTTCGGTTTAACATCCCAAAAAGAGTATGCCAAAAAACACCAAAAAACACACCCACGAGGACTGTGCCAGCTTTGCAGTTTTCTCTGAATGTCCCTCCCGGCTAAGGGAGCTCTGCGTCGGGGCACCAAGAGGGCCTTGCAAAAATGAAAAAAGCAATCCGTGGGGTTCTCCGCCTGCAGTCCTAGTCCTTCATGCTAGGGAGGTTGGCTAGAGACCATCCCTATGGGGATGATGAATACTTGTTACGAGATAAAGCAATTCCCTCCAACTGGTTTCGAGACCTGTTTGGTCTTCATTTTGGTGGACACGGATTCGAACACCTAAGTGGGAAAGTAAAGGGGATGACGAAACCTACATGGGGGGATGGTGCCATTTACTTCCCAACGGTAAATCCTCACTTGCGACTCTTTGCGGTTCCGGGCAGAGGCCAAGAGCGGAATAGTTGCGGCGCACAAGGCAACGCTCCTGCACAGTTCTTGGGAAAACACAGGGAGGATGCAAACAGCGACGTTGGTGCCAGCAGGTGCGCGCAACTTGCTGCAACACATGCTTCAAGACAAAATTCTGCAGTTGATCAGCTCCAACCCCTCCATAGCAGGCGGTTCTACTATCTGGCTTCGTTGTGCTCAGTTGTTTCTAGGTTGTGTGCCCTCGAAAACCCGGTGCGCCAGAAGCAGCCATGATCTGGGTGCTCACATACGCTTTGCCAACCTTTGCAACAGACAGCAGTGTGCCTCAGGTCAGCAGCTATGCAATAGGTTTGGGTGCGTATTCATGTTATCCGTGTATGTGGGTCCCCTGTTTGAGATTGACTTGCTTCAGCCGTTGCGAAGAGCGGAAACGTCCCGACCTGCGCTTGGAAGGGTTGTGGCAGCCGGCGCACGGGCAACATGTAGGTGTTTTTGTTGCTGGAAGGGGCCTCTTTGGAAAACCAAACAGGGAATCCGAAAGGGAGACGGGAATTGAAAAGGAGACCAAACAAAGCCCAACATGGCTTTAAAGGCAAGCCACAGCAAAGCCTATTCGAGGGTCGAATTTTGAGAGAAAGGCGAAGCCCGAGCACGAGAAAGATGAGCCGGATCGCATGCACCAGCTCTACCAGGATTCCGAAAGAAGGCGGGGACGGGCGGAGGTCGCCTCGTCAAAACGGAAGCATGACAGAAGTCGGATTCAGACGTTCGAGAAAGCGCTTTTCTCTGGCAAAGCAACATGTGTGGCAGCCTCAAAAACGCACACGTGTCCCCGCCAAGAATCACCCAATTCAGCCCAAGCGACGGCCAAGGTGTCTTCAACCGGCAAGTTGGGCATTCTGCAAGCGCTGGCTGTGTTCATTGTAGGTTTTCAGTTGTAGGGCCTTTTGTTTGGCATTCTCTTCAAGCAGCGGCACAAGGCAGCACCAGGGCAGCACGCCTCAAAATGGGGTGACAACCACCCACCTAGTCTTGGTCCAGGCCAGCAATTGTCCATCACTTCAAGCCTTGTCAAAGAGAGCCATCGTTTGCCATGCATGCGACGCCACGAGAAGCACCACCTGGCGAAAATCCATGGGATATTTTCTCTGTACCTGATACTGCACCCGCGTCTGTGCCCAAAAAGAATA
>CAUJNA010002913.1:586778-609278 GCA_963377175.1 Effrenium voratum | reverse complement strand
AGTCGGACGAGCTGGAAGAGGACGAGCTGGAGAACCAGATGGGGGGTTCGAGGAATGAGCCCAGCCCGTGGCCAGGATCTTTCGAGAGCAAAGTGCGCCTTTGCAAGTGCGAAGTGGTGTCTCTTTGAGAAGGAATATATGGGCCGTATGGGTGTTTGGTGAAGGGTACCCTTTTTGGGTGTGATCCAAAGGCAAGCCAAAAGGACCATCACCATTGTAGGGGCCTCCGCAAAAATACACCCAGTTCTCAAGGCATTACCGTTGGGACCATTTTCCAGCTTTCCCTCTTTTGCATCGCATTTCCCTATTTTCCAGGGGCCCAACGTGCCTGACCTGGCTGGCTTTCTGGATGAAGGGTCCGAGGCTATTCTTGGCACGACCCGTTTTGGAACCCTGAACAATTTGGTTGGTTGATTACTTTTGAGTGCCCTGTCAAACCGAGTTGCATTCCCCCCAACAATATCCTACAGCGATTCAATGGATCTTACAGATCATTCATTCTGTTTGCGAGAGGCTCACGTGACGAAAGCTGAATGCGCTCAGTGACCATTCCTCCAACAGCAGTTTGGCAAGCTGTTCTGTAAGTGAGACATTCCGATCCAAGAATTGCAAGCCGGTCAGTGTTGGGCCTCTGTTTCTGTTCCTTGAGGCTAGGCACAGAGTGCCTAATGTTGGGCGGCAACATGAGTTTCGGAAGCATGTCTCGCATTTTCATGGTAAAGAGAGAGGCATTTTCGCGAGCTTGATATCCGACTGCCTCTTGGACTCCTTTATGTAGCAAGACAGATTTTTACATGTCCAAGGTGCTCAGCAGTTGACTCCAATGCATGTTGGTTAATTCCTTGGAGTGACGGCGTTTAGTCCCATACTTGCATTGCTGAGATTTGTTGGGCATTCACAGCGCTCACCATCCAATACACCTTGGACAAGACCTTCCTGGGATTTTAAAATATACAGTGCAGACCTGCTCGCGCTTTTGGAGCGTGGAGTGTCATTTGTTTCTGTTTCTGTTCACGGCCTTGCAGAGCTTGTTTGCCGCGGAGCAATAAAGTTGCAGGCATCCAGCGGTCAGGATGCCTGGGGAGTGGGTTGCTTGTTTGGACACCTGGAGCCAGTGGAAAAGCAAAAATCAGCGAGTGGCGGATCTGAGCAGTGCTGGAGTCCTGGGGTTTCCGAGCTCCTGAGAGGTCAAAGAGGCAGAAGAGTTGGACCGCATGGATAAGCTCTACAATGACCACAAGCGGAGGCGGGGAGAGCCCATTTCAACTGGCCTGGGTCTTGAGACCGACTGGGTTTCCTTTTGGTTCCATTTATATAATCCAAACCACAAAAGGGCCCGCACAAAACACAGCCTTTGGGCTCCCCTAAGCTCGCAGCTTGCCGCACATGAGCAGCGCTCAAACCCGATTCCAAAAGGACCATTGTAGTACGTGTCACTATCATCTCGCCGTTTTTGCAGGTGTCAACCGTGAGTTCCTGAAACCAGAGCGGCTTCCCTTTGGTTTCCCTTTGAATCAACTCGAAGAGGGTTTGCCCCACCGAAAGCTAAACAGAATCCAGTTTTCCCTGGAAAAAATATCATTTTGGGCAATCCTGGCTACCTACAAAACCCATAGTACCCTTAGTGGCTTGCCCGGATCCGTCGCCCTGCAGGTAAAGGAACATCCTTTTTCAACCCAAGACACCGAGGTTAATATTACTGGAGGGTTACGTGCTGCGTTGTTTTGCCTGGATCTGGAAACTTCCCAGTAGCCGGCCTAGGCTGGCGCAGAGGCAGCGGCTCTGCAAGCAACTGGAGGAGGAAGAGCTGCAAATGCTGGCGGAGCCGGGACCCTGGCCAATGACGAACCCAGGAATTTTGCGAAAGCCCTTGGAAAATGGGGCATGAATCTTGATGCGGGTGGATTTCTTCGGTGAGGGTACTCTGTTCACCTTGGTTTAGAAAGGGAAACCAAAAAGGACATCGCCGTTTTGGGGGTCCCCTACTTTGACGCGCACACACACACACACATGCATTTCTGACGCCCCAAGACAGGTTCCAACTCCAAAATCATTCCAAAAGAGTACTTGCTTGGCAGCCCTGGCTGAATTTTAGCAGGCTGCCAGGCTGAAATGAGGTTTCAACAGGAAGCCGTTTGCCAGCTGCAGCCAGCGGTTGGGAAGCCCTATGTAGGTTCCACCCTGCAACCCACTTGTGGCATCATGTACTAACCAGTTCAGCATAGGCCGCACCAAAACATCTTGCAAAGGGTTGGTCGGCATTTTGGGAGCCCTTTAGCAACTTGGAGCCGATTCCGGCACGAGGGCTCGGTGCTTTGAGGCAGTCTGTTCACCGGAAGGCTGCGAAGGCCGACTGGTGACCGCGACCGGCCTCAACTATTTGGGTGTGGCTCAAAAATAAACAGGAGGGGCAAACCGCAGGTTTTGGTGCATTTTTTCCACTTACAAGGGCAACCCATTTTGGTACCGGTTTTTTGAGCCACAGCCATCACAGCCATTTGAAATAGCCAATCTTTTTCACGATTTCCCCAAAGAAGCCGAAGGAGAAGGGGCCATGCTAGAAGCATCTGATTGCGGCCCGAGCTGAGGGGTTGAGCAAGGGTCCCCGCGGAGTGTTGAGCCCAGCCGCAGGCGCGGAGAAGTGTGGAGTCCGAGGTGCGGTCCAGAATTCGGTTGGACAGGGCCATAGACCCTTGCCAAAGGAGCACAACACGAACTCTCCTTTCCCAAGGGATTTTTTTTTGTTGGGGGGGGGAAGCCCCGTTTGGTTGGCCCCAATTTGTATAGGGTCCCCTATTTTGACACATACCCAAGATGCTTGCACACGCTGCTTTGTTTCCACGGCGGATGTTGCTTCACTTGAAGGAGCCGAGTCGTGTGGAGCTGCTCTACAAGGACCACCATCGAAGGAGGGGAAGTCTGGTCGGTGTTCGGCACGGGTCAACACGATTTGTCTTGCAGCTAGCAGCCAAAGTCCGGCGCACAGAAGGATGTGTGCATATATATATATATGTATGTGTGACAGTATGATTGTTCATGGCAATCTGCAGACAAGTCACCGCATCAGCCAGACAGGTTGGCCGGGGTTCTCAATGCTATACTGAAAGCGTCACAGGCATCTTCTCCGAGCCAAGCAAGCAGCAAGCAACTAATGGCAGACGTTGCTTCATGCCAACTGGGCCAACCACAGATTCAGACGTGCATGAGCCCTTTCTCACAAAGCCACTGCACGGGTAAACGACACATAAACTTGGGGTTTGGGATGGTCAGCAGCCGCTTAATATTGGAATTCGAGGAACCATTGCGGTGGATGCCCTGATACAGTATATTGCAAGTAGCCAACCACGGGTTTCCCCTGTCTTGCAATTGTTAGAGCATCGATCGTATCAGGATCGTTTCTTTTTTTTGGGTTTGCGACTTTTAAGGCATGGTGTTGACTTCCAGGCTAGCGCAAAGGGAGGAGCTGAGCAAGCACCTGGAGGAGGAGGAGTTGAGGCTGCTGGCACAGCAAGGGCCTCAGCTGATAGCCGACAAAGCACAATATGATAAATGCTATAAATATTGTTTTGGTTTCCTTCGGTTTGTCCTCTGCCAAGTCTCTATATAGCAACTTGTGGTTTTGGCCTTTTCGGAATCACAAAGGAGATCCCGTTCTGGACGAAACCAAGGTCCAAGCTTGTGAGAGCGTTCCAGCTCCAGATGAACCGGAGAATGCTTTTTTCCCCTCCGAGAACTGACGAGGTACCAAGACTTCCTTGATCGCCTGAAAGCAGGGGGGAAACTGCGCTTGCCATATTGTCCTGGGCACCTTTGAGCTGAAACCCAAGGGAGGTTTCCACAGATGAAACATTCATAAACAGTGGGCCTACAAGAAGCGAGCCCAACCCTGAAAGAAGTCGTCTTGTCCGTGAAATGGTGCAGCGTCAAAGGGTTGAACTCATTTCCATGTGGGAGTGGTGTGTGCTCCGAGAACGATAAGTGTGCCTAGGACTTGGGCCAACGCTTTCTGTATGCACAGGAACCACGCAGGGCAACTAGCAGGGGGGGGGGGGGGGCAAACCCTGACTCCGGCCACACACACACACAGACACTGTACCGAATCCCTGCGATTGGAACTGTATGGGAGATCCTCAAGGAAAACCTGGCCACATCCCAAAGTTGGTTGAAATACGGTGTCGCGCCTCCACCGTGGGTCACACGTTTGCATGGTCATGCACTCGACTCCGAGGCAATCTGTCCACAATAGGAAGGCAAGCAAGGCTGGGTGCACACGTAGTCATGCTCTCAAGCGCGCGGCTCTTTGCGCATGTCAAAAAGGTCAGACTCTGACCTTTCAATGGCCACCTCTACTGGAAAAGGGCAATTAAGTTTAACCAGGAACCTCAAAAATGATTGGTGGACATGAACTTCCACCTAAATGACGTCCCCCAAAGGGTCCTAACTTAGAATTTATGCCCATATGAAGTGAAGGTTGCGGATCCTTGCCCTGGTCTCAGAAGGGCTGTCAGCCGGTCGGGGTGTTATCGTTGGATGCATTTGTTTTTGTGCTGAACCTGTCCACACCGAACCGATCCACGCGGTCCAGGACGACAAGACGCAACTGGCATTTGTGAATCCAGGCTTTCAAGCATGTTTGTTGCACACTTGAGATGCTTTGTTCATGGAACGCAAGTCTTCGAGGCCAGTTTAAAACCCGTAGGAAGCCTATCCCCATTCCATCCTTTGCAGAAGCAAGTTATGTGCATGGCATGGAGCTTGCATTACCCATGCAAAGAAGGAGCACACACGCGCAGCCAGTACAAACATGGAGGGCATGATTTTTTGGGCCAACGCCCTAGTTTTTGTTTGGTTTTTCTTATTGCGTCACCAGCATCGCGCTTTTATCCACAGCTCACCCAAGTAAAGCGGGCACGCCTTTGTGGTTGGGGGTTGTTGGAACATTCTGACTTGCCAAGCACGTGCAGAACTTTTGTACCGTGGCTTTTTGATGCATGCTTTGGGCTTGACTACTTCTGAGTGTCCCTGTCTAAGCGGGATTCTTAGGAGCACAAACTTGACCCTTGGGTTCTAGTCGCCAGGACGCTCAGAGGCGATTCGAAGAGGCTGCGAAGCTCTGCGAGGATGACCAGAAGCGCCGGGACCGGCTGGAGGCGAAGCGTCCGGGGTCCTATGGGTGAGCTTACCAACTCGGGGAGAAGAGCGCGTTCGTGGGGATCCAGTTCTTCTTTAAGGAGTTCGGACTTGCAAAATGTGCAACGACAGGGCCAATTTAGGTGTTGTTAAGTGTTAGAGATAGCTATTTGAGTTTTGGGGAGATGGTGCGAAGATCTTGAGGGGATCGCATTCGATTCCTTTTGGGACGGCGGTTCATTTTGAGGATGTCAATTCAATGGATCCAGAACAACCGGTCCTTCCCTCACCGTGAACGCGGCTGAGGCAAACAGGAGATCGAGGCGCGCGCGTGGCTTGTTTTCTGTGGCAGCGGGTGATGGGTTTAGGATCTACCTTCGGCTTGAAATAAATGGTGTGACAAGTCCGCGTCGCGTGACACTCCTGTTTCAGCTGAAACCCTCCCCATTCGGCTTGAGAGGAGGGCTGTTGAATTCGGCTGAGCAGACTGTTCTGATCCGTTTGCTTGGAGGTCACGAGCGCGCCCGAGAAGCCCTCGGAGACCGTGGGGAAGAGGCTTTTTGAGGACAGCGAATGGTGACCGGCCCCCCCCCCAACCCCCGGTCTAGAAAACAGGGCTGCAACATTTGCGGTCCTATGATCCTTATCTTTGGTGAATTCTTACCTTGAGGCTTGTTTGGAGTTCAAGCGCTGGAAGAGGTTTCCTGCAATACTTTTTTATACAGCACACGCGGCGCGACAATTGAATTTCGCTTGATTCTGTCCAGGAAATGCCTGGTCTGCACTCTCTTGTTGAAAGATGCAGTGCACCGCAGAGTAGACCGCTTGGTGAGAATGCCAAGCTGTGGCGCGTCCCAACACTCCGCAGAAGAGAGGTCTTCTATCCAGGGCCGGTGCAGCCGGGGAAGGCAGGGAACAGGGACCTTTGTGCCAGGAGGCCAAGCGGAAGCAGGAGCAGAAGAGACTGCGGGAGGCGCCAATGGGAAATGGAGGGAACGACGCTTTCGCTCGGGCCTCTTCCGATTCCGGGCGAGTCGCGAGGAACGAACTAGATTGGCAAGCGGTGACCCTTGCGTGCCCCTACATCATCCCCATGTCCCATGGAGAGGTGGTTGTGAAAATGGTATTGTGTATGTCAATGAAATCTCTTTTTTCCTGAACGATCATCAGAGTTCTAAGGTTGGGCCGATGCTTTTTGTTTGAATCATATCCGTTATGTCTCATTTTGACTGGATCCCCGTCTGTCATTAAAGCAATTTGGCCCAAGCCGTTTCCTCAGCTTGGCTGCGAACCTTTCCTGGATGGGAACTGTGTTGGGGATCTTCACCAGTCTCCAAGGGGCAAGCGACAGGGACGCCTTCCGCTCACGGTTGCCGGTTGCCATGCCCTTTTTGCACGGAGTGATGGCACCCTTGGGTCTCTGCGCTCTGTTGTTGACGTAGCGCCCCGGGCTTGTGTTTTTCTTTCCGAAGCTGGATGCCCTCTTAGCTGAGTTGTTCAAGCCACACATTTGCAGGGCTCTCCATAGCCTCCGTGTTGCACGGGTTGGCTCAAAGCGGTGGTGGTTTTGGTACTTGTTTGGGAGATTTTGTTTTGAGCCAGCTGCTTTCTCAGGGTGTAGGGTGGCGTGAAAACATGTGCCATGTTTCTTTCAGGCGAGAAAGGCGTGGCTCAAAATTTTAGAGCTAGGGCTACACAGGTTCTGGCCTTTGGTTCCATTTTCCAAGGCGCATCTTAGGTACGTGTTTTTGAGCCACGGCCTCCGAGAGGGCAGGGCAAAAGCCTTTGGGTATAGCAGGGTTTGCTTGTGAATGTTCAGGCAGGGGTTGGGAGCAAAATGACGTATTTTGCTTTGTGTCGCTTTCGGTTTTGACGCTTCCCAAACTTGTGACCATTTTTTCCCACCACCTAACATTGGGGCCCCCGAATTTTGAATCTTCACAAGAGGACTACTCACAAAGGGATTTCGCAAGCTTTAATTCCCCAACAGATGAAAGCTAAGGGGTCTCAGCCCAGATAAGGTTTGAGAATGGCTCGGGGGGCAGCTCTGGAGTCAGGTTCGAGCAAGGCTCCGGAGGTTCCTGGGTGGTCTGGTGCAGGCCAGGTGCAAGGTTCAAGGAAAGTTCCGGAGGTTCCCGGGCTGGTGCAGGCCAGGAGGTTCGGGGTGGTCTTGCCTGCAAGGTCTAAGGTTCTTCGGAGGTTTCGGAGGCTTCAGGGTGGTCTGGCCACGGTTCGGGGTGTGTAGGTTCAAGGAAGGTTGTGGAGGTTCGCGCGGTCTAGCGCAGGCCAGGTGCAGGCCAGGTGTAAGGTGCAAGGAAGGTTCCAGAGTCAAGCATGGTCCAGTTTTTTGGGGTTGGTGTGGTTGGTGCAGGCCAGGTGAAAGGTTCAAGCACGTTCCGGAGATTTGGGGTAGCTATAGCAAGGTTCCGGTTCTGGGTTGTCTGGCGCAGGCCGGGTGTAAGGTTGCAGCAAGGTCGTCTGGCGCAGGCCAGGCGAAGGTAGAGGTTTCGGGATGGTCTTGGTGCAGGTGTAAGGTTCACGCAAGGTTCCGGAGGTTGGGGGGAGGTGAAGCTGCCGCGAGGGTTCTGAGTTCTGAGGTAAGTTTTCGCAATCTGCGAAAAAAAAAAAAGAGAGCGCCGCGTGCTCTTGGGGATACCACTTGTGCTATGACCGGGTTGCTATATCGAGCTGTTTCTGAGCAGGGCTCCGGAGGGTTCCTGAAAGCTCCGGAGGGGTTTGAGGGAGGTTCCGGGTGGGGAGGTGGCTGGATAGGGCTTTGGTGCGGTTCCGGATCATTCCGAAGAGGAGCGGTTGCTGTTTGCGGATGCCAGGTGGGCTTACTTTTTTGAGACAGCCGGACAATTCGATCGTTTTCCCCTTGCGCGATGTCCCAAACGAGCAGGAGCCGGAGCCGAAGCCGCGGCCACCATCCTCGCCAGGCGGTGCCGGGGTTCCGTGGGGCTCGGCGTTGGGGACGTGCCAGGTGAAAAGCCCATTTTGGGGAGAGACACGTCAATGAATGCGTGCAATGGACAATTGCCCATTGAAAGCAACATAGTAGCACTCAAAGGAGCTTGCTAAGCAACCCATATTTAGTTGTTGAAGTTGGGTAAGTGTACCAAAAGTCATCCAATTTCTACGGTCGATGGCGGTAACGATTGACAGGCGTTCATTCAGGGACCCGTATAGCAATATCCTCTAAGCATCACTCCCAAAAGTATATTCTGCTTCATGGCCCAAACAGGAGTCTTTAGATTAGATCACAACTCCGAACATCTAGGGATGTCAAAATTCGAACCGCCCAAATGTTTGGGGCAACTTTGTGTCTGTGTTTCCCCCCCTCCCCCCATCGCGTGGAATTTGGCGATTGCTCCACCGGGTTGCGGACCTTTGCGCGCGCGCGCGGTTTGCGCAGAACGCGCGCCTCGGTGTCGAGGCCAAGTTGATCGTAATTTCGTGATCAACATATGATAACTCTCGACTTGCTGCAGAGTTGATTTAGATGCACAATATGTACATGTTTTGCATCTACTTTCGGAACCTTGCATTGGACAGGATGAATATGACACCTTCTCATGCCTGTATCCCTGGATCAACCTGAGTTGCACCAACGGCAATTTCCTGGGAAGCACCTGTAGGAGGCCTGTTCAACTCCTCATTCTGCGGAATACAAATGGTAGAACCAAGTTCCTTGTGTCGGCCAAGCCTCAACCAACCTCTGGCCAACCCTCCCTTCCCCAGACTTTTCCAAACAAACCAATCCTCTAGCAGCCCATAGCGGAGCCTTTCCAGCCGAAGCGAGCCTTACACCACGCTTTGAGCCAGCGAAGCGCAGGCTCTCCCTCCGGCCCGCTGCATCTCTATGAGGCGCGAGCTCGCCAATCTGTTTTCTGACGGAGCGGTCTCGCGGACCTGGACGTTGTTTTTGTGACGATTAAAATTGTTGTCTCAGAGGGGATGGAATGATGAACATGTGGATGGTGGGCTTGGGGCATTGTGGATGACGGGATGAGGGTGGAAGAGAATCCAGCGGAACCACGGGCCTGGGACAGCTGCCTTTTCACCGACTACTCGCCTGCCCTTGTGACTGCTATTTGCAGGATGCTGCCAGACGAGAGCAGTCTCTGCAAGAGAGGCGCGCTGCAGACACAGACGTTCGTTTTCAATGGCCAGCTTTTGTGGGGAACTAGGGCTGTAGGTTCCTCATTCCTGACAGATGTTGTTCTGGAGCTGCTTAGGAATCAAGACCTCACATTGTTCAACGGCAACCCCCGGCAGTCCGTCAATGGCAAAGCTTGTCCCGGGCCCACATAAAGAGATGCGTCTGGGCAGCTCTGGATGTTTGAGGGACCAGGTTTTGCTCCAGGGCAGCTTTTCGCAGCCCCAGCGTTATCGGCCGCAATCGACCACGAGCCTTTTGCCTTTTCTTTGGTCTTCTGCAAGCATCCTGGGCAAGGAAAACAGAGCGTTTGTTTTGGAACTGGACTGGCGTCCATTTCCTCACCATGTCCCGCCGAGAGGCAGCGGAAGCAGCGACAGGCTGAGATGGAGGCAGTGGGACACATCGGGTCAGGTGGCTCGCTCTGCCTTGTGCCCAAAGTTCGGCTCTCATATGCTGGATGCAAGGTATGTAAGGTTTTCACCTAGTCTCCTTCGAACAATACGCACACTCACACGCATACGTACATACATACATATACATACATACGTACGTACATACATACATACATACATACATACACGCATGCATGCATGCATGCATGCATGCATGCATGCATGCATACACGCACGCATGCATGCATGCATACATACACACACACACACACACGCACGCACGCAGGCATGCATGTATGCATGCATACATACATACACGCATACGCACATACATATACATACATACGTACATACATACATACATACATACATACATACACGCATGCATGCATGCATGCATGCATGCATGCATCCATACATACATACACACACGTACGCACGCAGGCATGCATGCATGCATGTATGCATGCATACATACATACACGCATACGTGCATACATGCGAACATGCGTACATACATACATACACCCATACATACATACATATACATACATACGTACATACATACATACACGCATGCATGCATGCATGCATACATACATACAGACACGCACGCACGCACGCAGGCATGCATGTATGCATGCATACATACACGCATACGTACATACATGCGTACAGTTACATACATGCATGCAGGCATGCATACATACATACATACACGCACGCACGCACGCATGCATGCATACACACACGCACGCACGCACGCAGGCATGCATGCATGCATGCATGCATGCATGCGCGTGTGTATGTAGGTACGTATGTACGTATGTATGCATGCATGCATACATGCATGTATGTATGCATGTATGTATGCACGCATGCATGCATGCATGCATGCGTGTATGTATGTATGCATGCATGCATGAATGCATGCGTGTATGTATGTATGCATGCATGCGTGTATGTATTTATGCATGCACGCATGCATGCATGCATGTATGCATGTATGCATGCATGCATGCGTGTGTGTGTGTGTGTGTGTGTGTGTGTGTGTGTGTGTGTGTATGTATGTATGTATGTATGTATGTATGTATGTATGCATTCATGCATGCATGCATGCATGCGTGCGTGTGTGTATGTAGGTACGTATGTACGTATGTATGCATGCATGCATGCGTGTATGTATGCATGCATGCATTCATGCGTGCGTGCATGTATGTATGTATGTATGTACGCATGTATGTACGTATGCGTGTATGTATGTATGCATGCATACATGCATGCACACATACATACATATACATACATACGTACATACATACATACATACATACATAATTACATACATACATACATACATACGCGCATGCATACATACATACATGCATGCATGCATGCACGCATGCATACATACATACATAATTACATACATACATACATACATACATACATACATACATACATACATACATAGATACATACATACATACATACATACATACATACATACATACATACATACACGCATGCATACATGCATGCATGCATGCATGCATGCATGCATGCATGCATGCATGCATGCATGCACACATGCATTCATACATGCATGCATACATCATGCATGCATACACGCATACATACATGCATGCATGCATACACACATACGTACATACATACATACATACATACATACATACATGCATACATACATGCACACATGCATGCATGCATACATACATAGATACATGCAAACATATATGCATGCATGCATGCATGCATGCATGCATGCATGCATGCATGCATGCATGCATGCATGCATGGATGGATGGATGCATGCATACATACATACATACATACGTACATGCGTGTGTGTATGAATACAGACATATACACATGCATATACACCTTTTGTTCTTGAACTTTACCAGTCTCGCCCACCCGTTCAGACCCCTTCGATGCTCATGTTCAGTGGGATCCGACCTCCAGCCGCGACGTTCTTGAGCAGCGAGCTGCTACAGGTATCCAGTAGTAGTTAATGCGGTGTGCAAGCATAGTAAAACCCGATCTGACAGCAGTTTTCCAAATGAACTGTTCATGATCATGCCACCATCAAACGCCAGGTTGTTCACTTCAGGGCGGGCGGCGCCTATGTATTCCTGGGAGAGGTGTGACGCATGATTGCAAGATCCAGTAGGACTAATCTCACGAAGGCATTCGCAATTGCATTTCTTTTTGTCACCTCACATGTTGTATGCAGAAGTCCCATTGTTCTTCCCACCTATTTGACGGGAGGCGAGGGCCTCATTTTCACACGATGACCCATGGCATTCCCGGCGTTTTGGCGCTTGGCGGCAGCGGCTGCTTGGGCGTTGGCCGTGTCGGAGCGACCTCCGCTGGTGGAGCCTGCGCTGGTCACGCCGGTGCTGTGGAGCCGGCCACCAGACGAGTACCTGGCACGGGGCGTGCGGGTTTGCGAGGACAGCGAGCGGGGTGGAGTTGTGTGTTTTTGAGGGTTCCTTTTGAAGGGAGAACAACGGGAAAACCAGTTTGAGGGAGGTATGTGTTAACAGGCGGGGGGGGAGGGGGGGAAGTGGGGGTGGAGAAGGCCGTCAACCCAAAGATTGGCTTCTTGGTCCTTTGATTGGACGCGCCTTCTAAGTTGCGCTCCAACTGGTGTCGGTTGGGTCTTCTCCATAAACGCCTCGTTGCCAAGCGCGGTTGCGCGCAAGGAGGGACAGTGGCGGCTGCACGTGGAAGCCCTGGACTTCAACCACACCGCCCTGCCGCTGGAGCCGCGCCGCGTCTGGTGGAGTGGGCGGGGGTCAAGAAAGGGGGGTTGCGGGTTTCGGCAGTTTGAGAACTGAACTGAGGGGTCAAACAAGTTTCACTAGACCCACGTGCCTTGAGGAAATCTTGAGGGATTCCTAGTGTGGGCTTAAGCTGTGATGTCTGTCTTCCTGGGGTTGGACATGTACACTTGGAAGCCTAGGTTTTGATTGCTCACGGCTTCCACTTGTCTTTCCACCCTGGATGACCCGCGGAAAGGAGGCTTGATCCAGCGCTTCCCTTTCATGCTGGGGCATGGACCCCGAGGCCTGGGCTTCGGCATTTCCACCCACATGGGCGGGGGTTACCGCATGGGATGTCTCATTGGCGCGAAGTATTGGATATGATACGCTTCATCAAGCGTGCGGGTTGAATAAGGATCTACTCAACATGTGATTGGTTCCTGGAGCATGTGAGGTAAATGTCCCATGCAGGACAGTCTGCATACCAATAAGGTCCCGCAGAGCCGGGGGGCGGAAGTTTTAAACATATATAAAACTATAGCTCTCCCCTTGATTGTCTTGATTTCCTCACTTGTTTCATCTTTCTTTCCTGATTTCTCTCTTTCTGTCCGTCCTTCCTTCCTTCCTTCCTTCCTTCCTTCCTTCCTTCCTTCCTTCCTTCCTTCCTTCCTTCCTTTTTCTCGTTCTCTTTCTCGTTCTCTTTCTCGCTCTCTTTCTCGTTCTCTTCCTCTTCCTCTTCCTCTTCCTCTTCCTCTTCTTGTCTTGTCTTATCTTGTCTTGACTTGTCTTGTCTTATCTTGCAAAAAAAAAACAAACACTGTATCTCTGTCTTTCTATCTGTCTGTCTGGTCTCGTCTCGTCCCGTCCCGTCTCGTCTCGTCTCGTCTCGTCTCGTCTTGTCTTGTCGTGTCTTGTCTTGTCTTATCTTATGAATCTTTCTATCTATCTAATCTATCTATCTATCTATCTATCTATCTATCTATCTATCTATCTATCTATCTATCTATCTATCTATCTATCTATCTATCTATCTATCTATCTATCTATCTATCTATCTATCTATCTATCTATCTATCTATCTATCTATCTATCTATCTATCTATCTATCTATCTATCTATCTATCTATCTATCTATCTATCTATCTATCTATCTATCTATCTATCTATCTATCTATCTATCTATCTATCTATCTATCTATCTATCTATCTATCTATCTATCTATCTATCTATCTATCTATCTATCTATCTATCTATCTATCTATCTATCTATCTATCTATCTATCTATCTATCTATCTATCTATCTATCTATCTATCTATCTATCTATCTATCTATCTATCTATCTATCTATCTATCTATCTATCTATCTATCTATCTATCTATCTAGCTAGCTAGCTAGCTAGCTAGCTAGCTATCTTATCTATCTATCTATCTATCTATCGATCTCTCTATCTATCTACATGTCTATCTATCTATCTATGTATCTATCTATCTATCTATCTATCTATCTATCTATCTATCTATCTATCTATCTATCTATCTATCTATCTATCTATCTATCTATCTATCTATCTATCTATCTATCTAATCTATCTATGTATCTATCTAATCTATCTATGTATCTATCTATCTATCTATCTATCTATCTATCTACCTATCTATCTATCTATCTATCTATCTATCTATCTATCTATCTATCTATCGATCTCTCTATCTATCTATCTATCTATCTATCGATCTCTTTATCTCTCTATCTCTGTATCTCCCTATCTCTCTCTCTATCTATCTATCTATCTATCTGTCTGTCTATCTATCTATCTATCTATCTATCTATCTATCTATGTATCTATGTATTTATATGTTTATCTATTTATCTATTTATCTATTCATCTCTCTATCTATCTCTATCTCGTCTATCTATCGATCTATCTACCAACCTATCTATCTATCTATCTATCTATCTATCTATCTATCTATCTATCTATCTATCTATCTATCTATCTATCTATCTGTCTTTATATCTATCTATCGATCTTTCTTTTTTCTATCTATCTACCTATCTATCGATTTACCTAATCTGTTTATGTATCTATCTATCTACCTACCTACCTATCTATCTGTCTGTCTGTCTGTCTGTCTGTCTGTCTGTCTGTCTATCTATCTATCTATCGATCTCTCCATCTGTCTATCTATCTATCTTTCTATCTGTCTATCTATCTATCTATCTCTATCTATCTATCGAATCTAAATCTAATCTAATCTAATATAATCTATCTATCTATTTACCTATCTATCTATCTATCTATTCTATTCTAATCTAGTCTAATCTAATCTAATCTAATCTATCTATCTATCTATCTATCTTTATCTAATTATCTATCAATCTATCTATCTATCCAAATATCTCCATCTTTCTATCTATCTATGTATTTCTCTATCTTTCTGTTTCTCTATCTATCCATCTATCTGTCAAGCCTTCGGCGGCCCGAGCCGCTGCTTCCTTTGGGTCTCGCTCAGGTGGCAGGTGGTTGCCATCGGCTCTGCTTTGGAGAAAGCGCTTCCGGAGGTCAAAGGCGGCTGCGCGGCCGAGGCGAACGCGCACAACGCGGTGCACTGCCAGGCTTTTGCTTGGGTCGGGGGCGGAGGAGTGAAAAGAAAGCACTTGGACCGGAGTTAGAGTCAAGCAAAAGAAGTGGATGTATCCAGCTCCTTGCGAGAAGTGTTTGGCTGTGCTTGAATTGAGTCAGCTTTCAATGCTTTGGCAAAGGACGGTCGGTTTTGGCCCTTTGTCGCACTTGACATCAACACCCAACCGTAGTTTGCCTCGCAATAGACATACTTCAGTTGCCTCGATATTTTGCTCAGAAAATGTAGGAGATAGTCGAGTTGTTTGTTCTCCTTTTTCTTCGTTGGCAATCCCCCGGTGTGGTTTGTCTGAATGGTCGCCACCTTTGGTGAGTGCCTTTGGGGCCCTGCTTAGGCACAAGGATCCGGACGGATGGATATGTCCTATGCCGGCAACAATTCATCTAAGCGTAGGCATCGCTGTGAGTCACTGTGGCCAGAACCTTTGAGCAACTTGATGGCTTGCTTCCCGCGTTGAGGTCGAGCGTTACCATATGAATAGCTAACCCTCGAGTCAATGACTTGCAATGTCAGGCCTACTTCGGCACATCAAGCAGATGTCTTGGTGACAGACATTGACCTCGCCAATTGAACGGGTAGCCTGTGAAGTTTCATAGGTCTATATAGATAAATGCTGTTCGCTGTTCCGGCGATTTCTCCTGCCCTGCCTGGTGTCAACCATAGGTACGGCCGCTTGATTTTCTGCATTGTGGGGGGCGTGCCGTTTTGGGGTCCTGCTCTGTATTTCTGAGAACGAGGCGGACTCGATCACCTCTGTGGCGGCAGACATCCGAGATGGCCGTTTCGTGCATCGCCTGCTCCAGAACTTGCGACCTGACGGACTCATTTTGGACATGCAGAGACGCCAAGATGCCCTCCCGCGGGTTCAGAACGAATCTTTTGGGGTTGGAGAAGGCCCACAAGCTGATGCAGTTCAGATTGGCTGTGCCCCATGTTTGGAGTCTGGTTGTGCCTGGGTGTTACTATGTTACCCTCTCAACAAGCATGCAAGCTGACAGGAGAGTTTGGAAGACTGGTTTCCTTTTGGTGAAGCCCCGGTCCACTTTTATGCTTGTACCTGTCCTCCACTTTGTGCTTTAATTTCGGATCAATCCGGACCCAAGTCACAGGAACCCCCTTAGACCATTTCCTCAAAAGGAACCACCCGAAGTCACCTGAGCAGTACTCGAACAAGTCCTCGAAGTTTTGGCTAGGTATCAGGGCAGTCACGGCTGGACCGGGCGGGGCATCAACATCGGCGCCGGCATTGACTCCTTTCCGTTTTGCAAAGAGAACGACGGCTGCTTGTCGCTTCAAGAAGGAATCCCTGGGATTCCGACCATTGACAGTCCCATTGGGCATGCTACGAAGGCATAACGCTTTTGGAACTTCAGCCTTTGGTCACTCCAGCCCTTCACACCAACAGACAAGCGACCTCTTCAGCCACAATGAAACAATATACGACCACCATCATTTCCCTAAGGAGTCTCATCATCTAGAATGGGTCAGCCATCTTTTAAAGTGGGGTAAAAAATGGGGAAATGCCTTTTTCCGTTTGTTGCGCTTGGCAGAAAAGGCAAGCGCCCCTTTAGAAGCGATGAAGCGGCAAGAGGATGACCAGAGGGCTGACCATTGCCGGGACTTAGAAGGGCACAGTTGTTTGCTCAAATGGGAGTGTGTCAAAACAGGGAGCCAAACACTCGTGGCTGTCCTGTCGCTTTGCTGTAAAACTAAGATGAAAGGATACCCACAAAGCAATGAGCAATGATTCCTGGTTTCTCTTTTGTACTGTCAGATGTCGCTTGCACCACTTGAGGCTACTGCAACCAGGACGACCCCCTGGACCTTTGGCTCTGGACGGAGGCGCTGCAGGTGCTTCTGGTAGACAAAGATGGCCACCGATTGCAGCAGGCCTTCGGCGTGTTCGCTCTTGGCCCTTAAGCTGGCAGACCGGGTGGAACGGCCGCGTAGCACAACCAACCCATTGCCTCAGAAACCAACTTTGAATCCGCGGAAGGGATCCGGAGATGGGGGTCCAAATTTTCCATGCTCGATGTTGAGGTTCTGTAGCCTGGTGGTGGGGCTTCCAAACTCACGGCATTCTGGGAGCTACTGCCCAAGCTCCCATGGGTCATTCGCGTATTCGGGGGCCAACGTAGATGGTCTTCGTCGGCTGGTGCCTAGCAAGTTACTCAGCCAATGTCCCACCCGGTCAAAAGCCAAGCTCGTGATTCTTTCTTCAACACGGGGACGGTTATGTGCCCTTTGAGTAGCGAGAGAACACGCCACGAATCAATCGACAGGCTGGTGCAAAGTAAATCCCCAAAGGTTTGTGACTGAGCCGTGGGATCTGCACGAGGAAATCATAAGGGATGCAGGGGTCATTCCCTCAAGTCCAATCCGTGTGGCTCAAAATTAAACAGGAGGGGGTTACGCAGGTTTTGGTCCATGTTTCCACTTGCCAGGGTTCCATTTTGGTACCGGTTGTTTTCAGCCACAGCCAAATCCGCAGGTGGTGGAGAAGACCAGGGCCAACCGCCTTCGCGTACAGGACTGCGAGGCAGTGGGCGTGCACAGGGAACTCACGCCTCCGGACGTCGAGGTGGGGGGAGGGAGGGGGTGGGACCCTTTGCACCAGCCGACCGATGGTTTGCTCACTCCCTGAGTTCCTGGAATTAATTACTTTTTGGGGAAGACATTTGTTTGTGGCAAACCACAAGTTGGGACTATTTTGGGCATCCGCTACGGAAGGTTTATTTATTTATTTTATTTATTTATTGTATTTATTTATTTATTTTACTTATTTTTATTTATTTATTTATTTATTTATTTTTTTACTTATTTATTTATTTACTTATTGCCTTATTGATTGATTTATTTATTTATTTATTTTACATGTTGGCTGTCAGTTTGTGGCAAGTGGTATCAAATACTCCAGGCGGGAGAGCTGGACGAGATCTTGCTGGAGATCTTTGAGGGCAAGGCTGGGAACCCGATGGAATTCACAAACGACATGAACATTTCTCTGGTTTAGCCCGGTTCAAAGGGAAATCGAGAGAAAACACACGCATCTCATTTTGGGTCGAAGTGGTTGTCCCGGGGCCTGCGCTGAAGAACAAGCAACCGCTAGACATGCATCACAGTTCAGACAGTGGCATGATGACTGCACGTGATTCCCGCAACCGATCGCCCCCTGTGAGTGGTTGACGAGAAAGGGATGCTTGCTGAAAGGTGTATAGTGTTCGAGTCACTCAGCCAGCAAGTTTAGCCGAGCCCCGTCATGCCTCAGAAAAAATCAGAAGCGCACCCTCCACCTGGGCAAACAATCTGTCCAACAGCTAGTCTTTGCAAGTTTGCGGTGCTCATGGGCGATCGCCACACAGGGTCGGGTCAGGTATGGCAAGCAAATGTTGTTACGGATTCCGCCACTCGCTGATTCAGAATGCTACTTCAACAAATGGGGGTTTCATGTGTGAGGGTGCCCTTTCTCGGCTTAGTTTAAAGGGACACCTAATACCAGTTGTAGGGTTCCCCTATTGAGAAAGCTATTCTCTGTGCAAGCAAGTTTATTTCGGCGAGTTCTCCAGGTAGGTTTTTCAAAGTTATCAACCGAAGTCTGTCTAGGCAAGCTTTCTGTGCTCATTACACAGTTCTTCATGCAAGTTATCCATGCAATTCATCTACGCAAGATCTATGTGCAAGCTAGTGCACGAAATCCAGTGCAGGAACCCTTCGCAATGCTTTCGTTGTTTCCTTATTTTCCTGAGAATTCGGGAACCCCAATGTTGTGTTTTTTGTTGTCGTCCCTTATAATACCAACCAGGGTGGGGCCAACCCCTTGCTTGAACCTGCTTAGACCGCCATTCGGACAACGACCTCCTTCTGGGTTCCCTTAATAGGTGATCTTTCCGGCTTGGTTGTTTATGCAAACTTTGGAACCATCATGCCAACTCAGCCCAAGTTGGAGTCTCCAAGACCATTTAAACATGGGGTCGAATGCCCAAAATTAATGCCCCAAACTACGGGGTCACGACCCCGTTGAGAATCGGGGACCCCCCAATAAACTTGTGTATTCTGCTTTCCTTTTTGCCACCCCCACGAAAGGACTTCCCCTGGAGCTTTCCAGGGGTTCAAATCCCCAAACCACAATCCAAATCACCAACTTAGGTTTCTTGGCAAACAGTGAGCCAACTCTCGCGAAATCCGCGGCCATCACGCTCGCTGCGCTCGCTCAGGTGGACGTGCTTAAGGTGGACGTGGACTCCTACGACTGCGCCTTGGCGCAGGCCCTGCTGCTCAAGGTGGAGGCAGCAGTGGTGGTCTTGGAGTCACAGCCTTTGCCCGGGCCCCGGACATCGGTGACAGATCCAGGGTCAGACAAAAATGCAAGCCCAGTATTTTGTAGCGCTTTCACGTACTCAATTCACAAAATGTACATCCTCACCAATGGCCTCAATGGAACTATACAAATCAATTAGAGTTTAAGTATAATTGGATAAGGGACAACACACCATCGATTTTCTAGATCAAATTGCAATGTTAAATCATAATTACTCTATCTCAATTTAGACTTTACACAAAACTGCCTTTCCAATATACGATTACCTCTACACGCCAGTTCACATGTTTCCAAATGTAGTGAAACATAGTGCAGCTCGAAGTTCCATTTTATACAGCGATTTTAAGTAGGATTGCCGTTGAAGAAAAACAAAACCACTGGATCTGCCCTGCCCAAAACCGCAAATAAAACAACTCGACAGAACCAACAAAGCAACACCCTCTCCCAGAAATCTTGGCACAGTGAGTGGCTACCTCTTGAAAACAGTGCCTGAGGAATGTTTTTTATTTTTGTGATCTTGAGGTTTGTTTGGTTTTCTCGTGGCTTTTGTAGGTTGACAGAGCTGACTGTTGTCTTTTTCCTTTTGGTTTCCTTGGTTTGTTTACTTCCATAGAAGTTTCGGAAATGCAGTAGAACGGCTGCAAAGACTGCAATTTACCCAAATCCCTCAGACAAATTCCCAGAGTGCACTTTTGCGAATCTGCGAGCACTGGAAGCCCCCTTCTTTCCGCTTGTCCAAGCTGGTTTGCAGAAATCAAAGCCATGAGGGGCGAGAAAGTTTGCGGATCCAAAGAAGGCAAATCTCCCTGATTTGGTCGGCTTTCTAAGAGCAGCCACCCGTGGGGAGCTGTCCAAAAGTTGGAGCGTCTTATTTTGGTGATCTACGTCGTCCATCCCGTCAAATGCCGCCGCCTTTTTTGGGGCCCCCTAGAACAAGGGGACACCCGATTGTCATGGAGGTCGGTCCTCACAGGAAGGGATCCTTGTAATTTCTCATTTGATGATGGTTTGTCTTCTTAATTGGAACAGAAGAGCACCAGCCGCGATTTTTTTTTAAAGGTCTGTGTCCAATTTGTGGCTTGGCTCCCATGTTGAGAGACGAGAACTCCTGCGGCTGCAAGTTCCAGGACCTTCAACATACCTTGAGAGAATGGATCCTAAAGGAATCCTTCGGGGTATGCTCAAGCAGCTTGTTGCACGCCAAGCAGCGGCCAAGCCCCAAAGAGCAGTGCTCGTTAAGAGCCGGCGGGTGATTCATGGCTTGAAACGCGCAGGAAACCAGAACATTTCACTGACCTCCGTTCTTCAGCCCTCAACAGCTAAGCTGGATGCCCTAAATCTATTGCCTCTAGGGGAACAAGGAAAACACACATCTCCACGGTTCGAGGTTGGCTTTGCAATATTTAGGGCATCCATCGTAAGCCTATGGTCCGTTTGGGAGGGACATGGGCACTCACGAGATTTCTTCCAGGGCACTCACTTTTTGTTTGTCCAGTACGGAAGCTGGCAATTTCGACCGTGGCTCATGTGAGCAACTAACAACATGATTGGTAGTTTGTTTGCAGTGTGGGCAGGACATGGGACTGGCCCAACCCCGTTTTCGCACGTTTACCTATGATACTTGGAGGCAGGATGGTGCCCACTTCCACTTCCACAATTTGTCATGAAGGCCTTCCATTGGAACCCCAGACGACAACTCCCACAGGAGCTGTTCAACGCGTTGACTCACAGCGTGAGTGACTGACGGACCGAGGATCCCGCCGCCCTTCAAGTTCGCGAGAAAATTCCACAGCCTCGACCCCCTGACCCAGGGCGTGGCCGGCTGCTCCCTGAGCTACCAGCTGCAGATGCTGCAGCCGCGCCTCCGTCCACCGAAATGGGTAAGCGGAGAAACGACCACCCTGCAAATTGGGAGGGAACCCAAAGAGGGGTTCCCCCAAAAGGGGATTCCTCTGAGAGTTGCGTTGTTTCTGCTTTGCCATGTTGGTCTCCACGCGGCATGGGGGATGTCCTCAAAAACCGGTTTTGTTTTAGTGGGACGGCGTTGGCTCAAAATCAACCAGGGGTTGATTTATCCAGGGGCATCATTAGGGGGCCGAAGGGGGGCATGAAGCTTGGAGAGCTATTTCCCGCTTCACAATCGTGCTAATCTCGTGGGGTAGCAAAGAGAAAGGCGGATCCTGGCACATCCAAGAAGTGGAGGAGGGCCTTGGCCAATTTAATTCATCTCGGATTGCAGATGTGAGGTGGGTTGTACCAAAGCTGCCTTGAGAGCTAAAATGGGGATTGACCTCTGGAGAAGCCTTTTGTTTTGTCGGGGCAGAAGTTCAAATGCATAGCGCACATCCTGTACAAGGGATTCATCACAATGGCAATAGCCAGTGTTGAAACATGCGGGAGTCAAATCCAACAGTCAAAGTCCCATATGGCTTTGCCGAACGACTCACTTTTTCCCAGCTCTTTTTGCCAGAGCAGCTCAGCCCAAAGCATTTGGCTAATTTTCCTTCTCCCTGACAAAGAAGCAAAACAATCCTTTTCCCGAACCAACAAAAAAGCACAGCAAATGCGTGTTCTTTTTTTGCCGGATTAAAAACAAAAAGCAACAAGGGGAAAGGTGAGGAGGGCCTTGTTCGTTCGAGCGAGAGGCGGTACCAGCTGCTGGTGTACTCGGAGCATGACACCGTCTTCGTGCGCTCGGACCTGGTGCCGGATTTGGAGGCCTTGCCCCCAGGAGCGGTTTTCGCCAGTCTCAAACTTCGGGATAGCGGTCAGGCCTTGGTGATTGACGGTTGTGACCGTTTACAGTTGGTGAAACCGGTAGCAATTCTGCCATTTTGGTTTAGTCATGTTTTATCGGATGTTTTACGCACGGAAAGGGGCTTGTGCCATCCACTTTCGTGACACAGTTGTGGAAAATGGGAGCTAATGAAACCTCCAGGGGTCCCGATTTTCTGCTTTCATTTTAAGCATCAGTGTGGATATTTTCGGTTTAACTTTTCGCTTAAAGCACTTATTTCCCGTCAAAGGCGTTTCTCTTGAGTTGTCTTTCGGTTTCACTCATGC
>CAUJNA010002913.1:571778-581778 GCA_963377175.1 Effrenium voratum | reverse complement strand
CCTCCAAATTGTTGTTTTTTGTTTTGGGGCCCATTGTGGCGATGTGTTTGTTTGGTTGGGAGGGGAGGTCTTGGAAGCGTTAAGCCTAGCAAAGCTAAGATTCTTGGTGCTGGTTTGTGGGCTTTGGCCTTCAATTGCTTTCTTTCTCCTTGGTCAAGGGCGCAATACAGCGAAGAAGCATTGGTGTGTGTTTGTGTGTGCCGAAATAGTAACCCCCCAAAATGGTGGTTTCACTTCTGTTTCCTTGTAAACCAACCTGAAAGGGCACCCTCCAAAAACGCAAGCTCATTCGGGGAATTCTGGGAGCGCTGGTGCAATGCATTTGGTGCGATGGCAAGGCAGCGGCCTCGCTCTTGCGGCAAGGAGGAGTTGCTGGGACGGTGTTCCATCGGATAGTCTGAGACATGGCCATGCAGTGTGCGTGATGAGAGAGTTCGAGCTTCAAATGAAGGAAGCCATGAATTTGGTTTGGAGATGAAGGTGGTCTCAAGACCGAAACTTGGGAATGCCAAAAGGCTTGTCTGCGTCATCCCATAGCGCCCTTTTGTGAACGGGGTTGAGCGGAAAGCACAATGACCGCGTCCCAACTTGTAGTTTGCAGTGAGACCGGCCCCTTTGCTGGGTTCCCCCTTTCCTCGTTTCCCTTCCTTATTTCCCCTGTCATGTTGAAGCGATGTTCCAATCACTTCGAGAAACAAATGCAGGAGAAAAGAAAGGGGCACCTGGGAACAACCCCTCTCAGCTTTTATGATTGGTGTAAACTCATTTTGGGTTAGGCAACGTTCATTTTGGGTCCACAGCTTACATTGCCCAATGGCTCGATCGCAGGACCCAAAGCAGCGGTCCCGGCCCAGCACGCCCCGAGGGGATCGCGGAGCCGCTCGCGCCCCCGCGGCTCCCGCGGCTCCGGCGGTTCAGGCGGGTTCGGCGCCGGGCGGCGGCGTTGGGGCCTGAGGACACCTATGGACCGACGTCTTGCTTTGATTTCGGGAAAGAAGGTATGTTTGAACCATTCTTACATGGCTTCCGAAGCCTTGGCTCCTGTGAGAACTGGACGCACTCAAGGGGAAGACAGTTCTGCAAGTTCGCTCTTCTCTTAAACAACCCCCGTGTTGTTTCCCTCTAACTGGACCCAAGGTCTGGTTGTTTGAACAAATTTTGCCCAGTTTCTGGGGTTGAAGCCCTTGATTTCGCACCGAGTTTTTTTTTTCTCCAAGCATCGGGGCAGAGAAAGCGGGAGGGGGAAGACAAAAGGAAAATTCAACTCTGTCTTTCGGGGTGCCCATTCTGGCAAGCATGCATTCATACACATGAATTATGCACGCGTACATGGATGTGTACAGACTTAGCCACCCTCATGGACTGTGCTCTTTGCAAAGTTGCTGGTGATATGTTCACAACCAGCCAAAGTGCTAGACAGCCAAATGCTTCCGTTGAAAGCATCTGAAATATGAAGGAGCAAGTGCTAAACTGCTGAAACTTCCGCGGAAAAGGCAACAACACATTGCGCCTTGATCTTAAGCCAGATGCATGCCGAAGCCAAATGGGGGCTGCGTGATCGCATTTTCATGTTGATGCCTCATCATCGCTTCAACCAAGCGAGCTCATGAAGAAATCAACCCTCAAGCCAGACTCTAGAGCCCTAAGCAGGGTTTAAAGCGCTTTGCGGTAGGTTATTTTGGGGTTGAAGATTGACTATTCCATGGACTCTAGCAATGCAGGAAGTTAAGGAAGATGACTGCCAAGCCGAAAAGGAACAACATATGTGAGACATCGGAAGGCACTTGGAGTAGCAGTTGCTATATCACAACAGGGACCATTGTCCAGATCTGAAGCAACCAAAAAGACTGGAACAAACTGAAACAACCTCTGGACAATCTCCTCGGACACAATTGCATTTCAGTTGTGGACTGAAAGGGAAGCTGCAGGCGGGTTGTCTAAACACTGGGTGTGCTGGGGTTTTGTTGCCGGGGGAGGGCTAGCTTATCATATATCAATATATACATATTCAGATGCTTATTTATTATTCAAGATTCTTTGTGTATTTTCTTGAGCCATATTCTTTGTGGAGATTTGGATCGCACCTCGCGCGAGGCCCGGCGCTTGGAGTCGCCTGCGCGCACGGCGCGGCCTCTTGGTGTCAAGGTGGATTTCGAAGCTTGGGCCGCGCAGGCGCGACACTCGGCACTGTCATTTGGCGTAGGCGTGCTTTGCCGTGATTTCCTGTTCCAAACTTGACCAAAGGACGGGCTAAGCATGAATCAACTTAGAAAAGGGGGATCTCATACTGCAAACGGAGTACTTCCGTGTGTATTTGCCCCTGATTTGCTGTACTCGCAGATTACCTTTCAAGCATGATTCAAAGGCAAAAACCCAAGAAACAGAACGCAGCAGGCGTCAGGTGTTCGTCACTTAGCTTGAATCCGATCCGAACGGTCGTGCAGGTTCAGGTCCCTCCGCAGGCACGATGCTGCTTTGCGCATTGTGCCCATCGAGCCTTTCCATTCCACGTGTAGTTCCAGTAGCAAAATAGGGAATACGACAGTCTGAGCGTGAGCTTGTGTTGTTGGACCTGGATGTGTGGGGGGGACCAATGACACCAGGCATTCGTGAAACCTTTTTTTGATGTCCAATACTAGTCTTGGCTTCGGATGTCACAGCCGTATTCCTTTGAATCAAGTTGCAAACATGATTTCGGTTTCTTCATCCGCACCCTTCGGCTTGGAGGCGAAGGTGAAGCGGAAGTCCAGGCTGGGAGCAGTGATGGCGACAGGAACTCATGAGGTTGAATTTCCCTAGGGCACAAGGACGCGGATATGGCTACTCGTCAAAACGTGCAAGCTTGAGTTTCTATCCAACTGATTGTTGTGATGCTCGCTACGAATACCGTCCTTGCATGTGACTACATACTTAAACAGGCATGTGTGTTTGCTATTTTCCTCTCTCGCTCTCCCTCCCAGCCTGCCTGCCTCCCTTCCGCCCATGGGAGTTTCTCAATATAGGGACCCTAGAAATGGGTTTCCTTGTTCCCTCTTAACACCGAGAGGTCCATTTTGAGAAACCCTCTGCTAGGTCCATGGCTCTCCTGGCCAGGGCCGGCTCGCCGGATGCTTCCGACAGCGAGGCGCAGTAAACCCTCGTCAAAAGACGCAGCCCAGCATATTTATACTCTACTTCCCACTACGTTTTGCCCGGTGCAGGTCATCGGCTATTGCCCTTTTGGCCCCCTCTGGGTTGCAAACCATTTCTTGTTTTCTGAAGGTACCGCGGGTAGGTGGGAGGCTTTCGATCTCGCGCCGAACTCGCGGCGGCATGTTTCGCTGGAGTGCTGATGCTCGACTTTTTGCTCGGTGCCCAAGTGCTGGGCTCGATTTCTGAAGGCCAGATTCTCAGAAGCCCCAGTGCTTCTTGACCTTGATGGCGCGAAGGGGGAGCCTATCCGAATGTGCATCTGGTGTACATCTTCATCTGTCATGTTCAATTCAAGGGAGGGCCTTGGAGATACTCTCAGGCACTGACTATCCCCGGCTCTGGTCAGCAGGACACCAGAGCACGACCAGACAACGAGTGAAGAACATTCATGCAAGGCAGCAACGTACAACGTAGTTGGGCCGTGTCGTTTTGTCCATGCCGAAGGTGTTTGCATGATGGCAGCTGGGCAAGCCCCAAAGCAAGCTCCCCTGATGTCAAGAACTTTGCAAACCACGAAAGCACAGCCCCATCAACGAATAGCCTCAAAACGTTGCAACAGCACCACACGCGGCCTTTGCCCCTACCGCCCCCCCGCTCCCTCCCTGGCCGTCGCCCGCGACGCCTGCGGTGCGCTGAGTAAGCCATGCGGTGCTGGGCGGGCCTCGCCTGCCTGGTGGCAAGCGCCAGCCAGGTCGGACGGTTTGCGAGGGGAACTACGTAGAGAAACCCGTTGATTTTGGGTATATCACCCCGTTTGTCAGGGCCATGAAGACTGCAGATCCAACAAAGCCCTAAAACAAAATGCAAATTCAACAGGGCCTCGTTTGGCTGGTTGCAAAGACGACACGTCGACGCATGTGCCTTAAAACAACTGGCACCTCATAGAATATTTCCCCTTGGTTCCCCTTGCGCCCTGAAAAGGGCACCCTGAAACAAGGAGGCGCCGGGTGTGGTTCCAGCCGCGGAGCTGCCGGACTACGACTGCCGGCGAACGGATGACGCGCAGCGGTCGTTTGGATGGTCCAAGTGGCGCGCAGAGCTGCAGGAGGCTGAGAACTGGATGTCCAGGCAAGGGTGAGACGTTTTTTGTTTTTTTCCCCCCGAACTTTATGTTTCGGGGTAGACACAATGTATGAATGCCTAGGTCTTCCCGAGAACAATGGCTTTCTCTCGCTCTCTCTGTGTTTTTGCTATGGGTTCTTGACCCTCGCCAACTGTTTTCGTGTTTTTGACTTAAGAATCTCGTGGGCTGTGCCGTGTCCAGAGCCTTGGTGAAGATGGGGTCGGCTTTCATCGGCTGCTTGGAGAGATTTGATCTTGAAAGCACTGCATGTATTGCACCTAGACTTTCAGGCTCGGTTGCAAGCGCTTCTGCAAGTCCAAGTCGAATTCGGATTGATGGCTACACCCTTGCGCTCTGCGATTCTCGCGTGGCGTTTTGGCCGTAGCTCGAATCTGTTGGTGGTGGAAGCAGGGTGCTTTGTGCTCGTGGCCCGCAGCGGGGGTTCGCCGAGTTGCTCACTTTGAAGGCTCAGAATGGCTGAAAGCCCATGAATCAGTATCAAATACCGTTTGCATCCTCTGGCCATCGGATTCCGGCAAAGCCGGCCACTTCCGAGCCGCTTGTTCGCCGGAAGGTCAGAGGCCTTCCTGGCGCAGCTTACACCGGAGACCAGGGACCTGGCTCTGCAGGAGAGGGTCGACAGAGTCGAGACTTTGCTTCGATCTTGTGGGGAAGACGTACAGTCTCAATGTGCACGACCGCCATGGCGACCGCGCTTAAGTAACAGGAGTTCCACCTCTGCCTGCTTTGGTCATCGGCGGTCGCCACGAGCTGGATTTTTGTTGACTTCATCGGATGTTTTCACACTCGACGGTTTTCTCGATCACCTTACATGAGATTACCTGGCAAGCGTGTGTGATTGCTGGAGGATGCTGCCCTGGCTTATTGGCTGCACCGTAGATGGATATTATTGCATTTGCTTGACCGTGCTTGCATGTTGGAGCGGTTTCCAAGGAAAACCAGCCACTTCCCCACAGTTTTTGGTGGTTTCTGGAAAGACACAACCTAGGAAACAATGGGGAAGTTGCCCCTGCAATGTTTCTAGCATCATTTTGGATACGCTCAACCGAGAAGCCGCTGCAGAGTATCGCAGGCCAGGGCTCCTGCTGCGTCTGAGGCGCAGAGGGCTCAGTGGCGCGTCCATCGACGTGAACTTAGAGGCTTTGTTTTGAGCGCGAATGGGATGGGGCCGCGAAGGCTTCGCAAACGGTGAGCAAGCCCTTTCGCGAAAGCGCCACAACCGTGTCGCGAAAGCTGCAGGCTTTGCATTTTGCCCAGGCTGCGGCAAAAAGCAACTCAGCACCGCAGGTTGGCGAAAGACGAAAACATCGTTTCGGCGCCTGGACGGGCATTCAGCTCGAAAGTTGTCAAGTCCGGATTTTCGCCGACCATCCGCAAGGGCACGCAAGCAAGGCCCGCGAAAGAAAGGTTTTGCGAAGGTAATTTGGGAATGCAACGCTGCAGTTCTTAGTGTTCGGCCACCGCTCAAGCATGGCGTGCAAAGGAACACGTGTACCGGCAAGCTTGGTTTTAACCACCGCTCGGCTTGTCCAGCTTTTCCCATTTGGCGAGGAGTGCCCACTGGGGGTGCTCATGGCGGATGTGCTACGTATGCTCGCCTGCGTCGACCGCGCGGAACGCTGCGCCTGGACTTTCGAGAGGCTCCATGGCCTTAGACATGCCAGCAGTTTTGGTTGAGACAGCCCGAGTTCCATTGCGCTCTTGATGCGCCCCATTTGCCGGTAAGCCTGCATGGTTGTAGTTGCCTGGCGGTTTACAGGAGCGCTCAAAGCCTTTGGCCAGTCAGCTTTAGGCTTTAGCACTGAGGTTAGCCCGGGACGGCCTGGTTTTCTACGGGCTGCGGGTGCTCATGGGCACTTCCTGGCCGTGTCTCGGCACACTTGGGGCGACCACCTGGACTTGTGAAGCGCAAGGAGGGGTGAAAGGAGGGGCTTATGAGAAGAATCCAGCAGTTTGTGTGAAGTTCAGAGATTGGAGACTGCATTCGTTTGCAGATTCAGAGGTCGGTGCTTTGAACCGAACAAAACCAAACTTCTTTTTTTTCAGCAAGGCGCGCTGATCATCAGCTGTTGGAACTGTCACAGCCCGGGGCACATCCGGCGACTCACAGATTTCCTTGCAGCCACTCACCAATTGTCCAAGGCTACCAGGGAATGACGAAAATCGTGTTTTCAATCTGTCGTGTTCTTGATAGTGATTCATAATAGGTCCGATATCCAGTGTGGTTTGGATTGGCACTTGCACACGAGATTATCCTTGCTTAGGATTTTGGATCAGTTTCTTGAATTCACGCACCGTCGTGGAAGCTAGGGCCCTCTGTTTTGGTCCGGCCTCTTCCGAAACCCGCCTGTCCGCTTTGACTGGAAAGTTGGTACAACATAGGGGACCGCACGAATGGTTGGTAAACCAGCCCAAAAAGGGTGCCCTCCACGAAAGACAGAATCATATCACTTCATATCCCTTGTTCGCCCCGTTCCTCCAAGGATCTACGAGGCCCTCCACTCGGAGGTCTGGGAGCGTCTCCACCACGCCTTCGAGCCTCTGGGGGAGCAACGAAGCATCGACGGCTGCGGCCAGGTGCCGAAGATTTTAAACTGGCGGCGGTTCCGCGCGATCTTCGAGCTGCAGGATGGGGACGACAGGCATCGGGGGGGGGGTTGTAAGTAAGTGCCTGGTGGGTCAGGTGTCAAGTGGGCCGAAAGGGTAGATGGAACCCTCGTAGAATAATTTATGGGACCTCGAGAAAAGGCAGGGCGGGAATGGCAGTGTTGGGAATGCCTTTCGTGGTGGGTTTTTTGGGGAAGGCAACAGGAAACATCACAAACCCAAAGCATGTACTTGTCTCCCAGGATGCGCCTTCATGTGTCTCCCCGTGCTGGGAGATCGCCGGGCCGCACGCTCGCCAGTGTGCGCATGTACTTGTCTCCCAGTATGGGCCTTCATGCTCGCCAACATGTTAACTTGTCTCCCAGTATGCGCCTTCATTGTCGCCCCGTGCTGCCAGATAGACGGGCCACATGCTCACCAGTCTGCGCATTTACTTGTCTCCCGTGTGCGATGTACTTGTCATGGGACCGCATGCTCCCCAGTACGCGCATTAACTTGTCTCCCATGTTTCTCATTGGCGCATAAGCGTGCTCACTTTTGGCGCACACGAGTGTTCCTTCTTGGCGCGCAAGTGTGTTCACTGTTGGCGGAGACAAGTGTTCCTTGTTGGCGCGCGAGCGTGCTCACCGTCCGCGCAAGAGTGTTCCTCGTTGGCGCATAAGCGTAGTCGCCCGGCGCATAAAAGTGTGCGTTGTCGGCTTTTGGGTTGCTTTAAAGGGGACCAGCGGAAAGCCATTTTGGTCGGCCTGTCAGGAAGTCACACACACTTGTTGTTGGCTTGACCTGCGTGGTGAATCGTTGTGTTCTTACAATCTGCGCGGGGTCTACGCTGGAATAACTTTGATGGTGCGTTTGCTTCATCCAGTTCATTTTGTCGTGAACTCACCTAATGCTTTGTCAGTGTCAGCTTGTTTTTCAACCAGCGGCGCACGTGGAATATTCAAGCTGTAGTATATTGAATCAGATATTGGTATGGACATGTCGAACGTTTTTTGATATTCTAGAACTGGTTCAACATGAAGCTAGACAATCTTAGCCTGATTTTGTACGAATAATTGGGTGATGATGGTGAGTGTTATACTATGCGGGAAGCAACCATTTTTGGGCCCTGAGACGTGACGCATATATCTGTTTCTACTTGCGATGCCGAACATCGTACAAAGGAAAACAAACTCACAGGACTGGTATCAGCCCGCGGTGGACGTGGCCTATGGCCCAGAGATGGAGAAGTTCTGGCGTGAGAGCGCCACCGAGTGCCCGCTTCTCAACTGGGATACGGGCTTGCCTTTCTTTAGGGCTCCCCCCAAAAGAAACAAAAAGGTTTTTTTTTTTAAATTGTTTCCCTTCGAGCCGGTCCCAAGCATGGTACCCAAAAAGCAGAGACACAGACACAGACACAGAGACAGAGACAGATGGAGACAGACGCAGACAGAGACAGACAGAGACGCACAGAGACGGACCGAAAGGCAGACAGAGATGTTAAGTTGGTTGGCGGGCTGAAAGGAGCATGAAAGAAGTGTTTCAACCCTTGCGAGTGGGCCTGCGACATGTCATGGAGGGCAACGGAACACACACAGACACACACACACAGACACACACAGACACACACACACACACAGAGACACACGCACACAGACACAGACACAAACACAGACACACAGACACACACGCGCACACACACACACACGGACACACAGAGACGCAAACACGCAGACACACACACACACAGACACAGACACAGACACACACACACACACACAGACAAGGAAGCTGCCTCTCCACAACAGAAGACAAAGAAACCACACTTAAATACACAAAATCCACAACAAAAAGCAATCCTTATTTACACATGCCATTGGGGATGCCATCAGGGGTCCCAATCCTTATTTGTTTTTACACATGCCATTAAGGATGCCATCGGGGGTCCCAATCCTTATTTGGATGCCATTGGGGATCAGGGGTCCCAATCCTTATTTAGACATGGTCCCAAACGCCATTGAGGGTCCCAATCCTTACCGGTCCCAGTCCTTATTTGGACATGCCATCGCGGGTCCCAATCCTTTACCATTCGGCATCCTTATTTGGACCTGCCGTTGGGGGTCCCAATCCCTGCCATTGGGGGTACCAATCCTTATTTAGACATGTTATTGGGGTCCCCAATCCTTATTTACAACCGGACGTGGTTTTTTGAAAATGCCGAAAACCACGTCCGTTTCGGTCGGGCATTCGGGGGGAGTCGAGAATATGAAGGGCAGGTGGGGGGAGGGAGGTGGCCAAACGGACATGGTTTTTGGCACTTCGAGATGTCAAAATTCCGAAAGTCTTTTTCGGTCAGGGAATGGGGGGGGGGGAGTCGGGAAAATGCCAAAGAAGAACCTCGCAGCCAACGCCGACTTTGGACCGATGGAAGCCCCTTTGTCTCGTGGAGGCAGGGCCCATTGGTGTAGTTGGTTAGCGTCAGGCTTGACGTGTCACAGATTGCGATCTTGATTCCGAGCGCCCTTCATGCGCGAATTCGGTCCTGCCTCTCCCTCCCTCCACCCCTCTCTCTCTCTCTCTCTCTCTCTCTCTCTCTCTCTCTCTCTCTCTCTCTCTCTCTCTCTCTCTCTCTCTCTCTCTCTCTCTCTCTCTCTCTCTCAGGGGGTTCGGGAAAATGAAGAACCTCGCAGCCCAAACGCCCACTTTGGACCGATGTTTTTTGTCTTTTTTCTGTCCCTCTCTCCCTCCCTCCCTCCCTTCCTCCCTGCCGTGTGAAAGGATTTCGTGTACGGTGGAGGTGCCAAACGCACATGTTTTTTGGCACCCTGGGCTGTCAAAATGCTGAAACCACGTCCGTTCGGTTGGGGAATTGGGGGGGGGGGGGGCGTTGGGAATATGAGCGCATGAGCAGTTTGAGATGTTAAAATGCCGAAAGCCACGTCCGTTTCGGTTAGGGAATTGGGGGGGAGTTGGGAATATGAGCCAAACGGACGTGGTTTTTGGCACTTTGAAAACCACGTCTGTTTCGGGAGTCACAAAGGGAGGTGGCCAAACAGACGTGGTTTTTGGCACTTTGAGATGTCGAAAAAAACCACGTCCGCTTTGGTCGGATGGGGGGGGGTCGGGAATATGAGCGCA
>CAUJNA010002913.1:554278-566778 GCA_963377175.1 Effrenium voratum | reverse complement strand
CGGGCATGATGGCTACGCGAGCCCTGTGAGCTCAAATGTGAGCGAGGACTCTGAGATGGAGTCGGTGGTGGTGGATGAGGAGAAGGAACAGGAGGACTCTGAGATGGAGTCGGTGGTGGTGGATGAGGAGAAGGAACAGGAGGACTCTGAGATGGAGTCGGTGGTGGTGGATGAGGAGAAGGGACAGGAGGTTGATCCGGAAAAGGATGAACAGGTAGTGGATGAGGAGACGAAGCAGGAGGATCAGGAGAAGGAGAAGGTTGATGAGGAGAAGGAGGAGGGTGCGGGCAGCGGCGTGGTTGTCAAGGAGGAGTCGCCAGCCAGTGCTCCAGCCCGTTCGCATCGTTCGCGGTCACGCCGAAGGCGGCGCCGCTCGGGGACGCCTAGGAGCCGGAGCCGAAGAAGGCGGAGGCGACGAAGCTCATCCCGGGATAGTGGGATCACCTTTCTTCTGGGCGAGCTTGGCAGACAGATGCTCCGCGCCAGACGCTGACAAAAAGAGCGAGAGATGAGAGCATGAGAAGAGTCCACTTGAGAGCCGGTTACTTGTGATGAGAGCACGAGAGATGAGAGCATGAGAAGAGTCCGATTACTTGTGATGAGAGCACGAGAGATGAGAGCATGAGAAAAGTCCACTTGAGAGCCGATTACTTGTGATGCGTGTCTGCTGATTCCTTGAAATTCTCCTTCTCAAAGTACATGAAAAACTACGCCCACAAACGTCCACCAAAGGCGACTGGGAGGATGTTTCAACTTGAAGCCCAAACGCTCTCACAAAAGTCACGCAACCACTCAACAGTTGAGCCATTTTTTTGTGACTAGTCGAGGCCACTTATACTTTTTTTGCACATTTCCAGCTCCTGACCACTGAGCCCCTCCTTGTCACTTGGGGAATTGTGCTACAACGCGCCAGCATTTTTGGGCAGTTCCCTCATGCACAATCGCAGTTCGTTGGGCAAACCACCTAAAATTAGTGATGTGCGGGGTGCCCAATGGTGATGCAATGCTGGTACATTGTTGGTGCAATGTTGGTGCAATGTTGGTGCAATGTTGGTGCAGTTTTTATAACTGCACCAAAACTGCACCAACATTGCACCAAAATGGTGCAGTTTTGGTGCAGTTTCAAAAACTGCACCAACATTGCACCAACATTGCACCAACATTGCACCAACATTGCACCAACATTGCACCAGCATTGCACCACCATTGCATCACCATTGCACCACCATTGTCAACATGCCTGCCTCAAATATTTGGTCAGACAAGGCTCATCTCAGTCATGTGCTTCAGCAATTCCTGGAACCCACAGCAATGCCAGTATTAAGGTGCTAGGAGTCCGGCTAGCTGCAGCCTGTGCGAATGCATGAAAGGTTTGCCCAAATTTTGCTGTTCGAAATCTATGTTGGCCTCCTAAGCTCACACTGCTTTCCAGTACCCAGCATTCTCAAACCAAGGTGTGTGCTACTTGTTTAAAAGCCACAGCCCATGTTTTTCAGCTTCTGCAGCCTGCAAACCTTGTTCTCAAGTAAATATTTCAGGAAAGTGCATGCCGGGCTTTCTCCGCATGTTCATCGCTTCCACGGTTTGAGCAGGTGAGTCACGCTCTGACCAAAACATACGGCTAACATTTGCACGGATCACAAGTAACATTTGCACAGGTCACAAGTAACATTTGCACAGGTCACAAGTAGCATTTGCACAGGTCACAAGTAACCTTTGCACAGGTCACAGTTAGGTATCGATATCACGCAACCTTTTTTAATAGGTCATGCTAACATTTGCACAGGTCACAAGTAATGATTGATCATATCACGCAACATTTGGTACGCGTCATAAAGAAACAATTGCACAAGGTCACGCTGTACAACATCTTTGCACAGGTCACAAGTAACATTTGCACAGGTCACAAGTAACATTTGCACAGGTCACAAGTAACATTTGCACAGGTCACAAGTAACTCTTGCACAGGTCACAAGTAACATTTGCACAGGTCACAAGTAACATTTGCACAGGTCATAAGAAGCAATTGCACAGGTCACAAGTAACATTTGCACAGCTCACAGCAAAGCGCCCCAGTCACAAGTAAACTACCGGCTGGTCCACCAGTCTCAAAGAAGCACTATGTTCTGGCCCTGGGATGGTTCCATTTGGAGACTGCGTGTTGGCACTGGGTAGTTCAATGAATTCTGTTGGGTGATGTGGCTCATCATGGTTTACTTGCGGCACTTAACATTTGATTTGCAACGCCCTTAAAGACAGATGTGTGGTTCATGCTCACTTCAATATGGAGTCCAGCATCATGGTCACAGTAATTCTTGTGGATGCGTGTCGCAAGTAATCTCTTTACATGTGAAACCAGTAGATCACAAGTAAAGGTTTTCACAAGTGGACATGTGTACAGCTACATTGTTGCTCAAGTTGGGGTTGCAACTCAAAGATTGGTCGATCATGATAGGTGTCTTCCCAGGTAACGACTTCACACGTAAAACAAAGGAGCCGCCTTCACACGTAAAACAAAGGAGCCGCCATGGTATTTATCTCCTGCGCCTTCGTGCCAACTTCTCCAAAGATCCAATCAGCTCGTCCAGGTCACAGCTGCTGCTGCTTGTAGATCTGCGCCTCCTCCTCCTCCTAGGTGAGCGGCTCCTTGAACCTGACCTCGACTTGCTCGAAGTTGAGTGATTGCTCGTAGGTGAACACACATCCTGATAATCGTCGTACTCCGCGACCTTATCCTCTTCGGCCTCTTCCTTGGTCTCCGACTCCAAAAGGTGCTGCTGCAGATTCTCATCATCGTACTCCGACTCCACATCTTCAACGACCTGATAAGGATCATCTGTAGCCGCTACCCCAAAATGCGGGTCTCTGGGCGGGGGAGGCGGAGGCTGTGGAAACGTCCACGGCGGAGGTGGCGGGACAGGTGGTGGCCTGGGTGCCTCAGGTAAGTTGGTCAGGCGCATAAAAAAACCGCAAGTAATCTTGTCTGATCTTCGCTTCGTCCGTCGTTGCAACACGCGAGCACAGGTAAGTTAGTGGAATACGTTTGAAACAACTGTTCAAACCCACAAAGGTCCACAAGTAAAAGTACTCGAAGTAAGGCGCCTCCTTTCAAAACCCAAGTAAGCTGTGGTTTCTCTGCAACGACAGTCACCTAAGCAATCCACATGACCTGCAGTCGTGGTGCCGGCGGCGCCGGCGGCGCGTGACCCCGGTCTGTACGCTGGCCTAGATGCTGATGCCGATGATGGCGGCCTAGCGATGCTGGGCTGCAGTGGGTTGCCGCTGCTGGACAGCACCGGGTGGTTGGGGTTGGCCATGATGCAGCTGATCGCGTCGTTCATCGCAGTCTCCTCAGTTGCAACCCCAAGGATTCCCGCACAAAGCAAATCACGTGACTAGTGTTGTATGCCTTTCCACTCCCACTCCACTCCACACACATCGTAATTGATGGGTAGAGCGCAAGCTTAAAAAAAGGGAACCGATGCATAAACAAAACATCATACAATGTGTGAGCCATGGATCATCTGTGTATGATAAGAACACGCTCATATGTTCTCCTTCTGAACGATGGTCATCGTGCCTTCTGCGGCAAACCTGAATTTGCGTCAAACCATAAACTCCTATGGCATGAAGGGCATTCCGGATCTCCCATTTGTCCAGGCTGTTTCGGATGTTGCGCACGTATAGCCTGAACTGAAGTGAAACATCCATGGCAGGGCAGGGTTGGTGCGAATCGAGATGCCGTTTTTCATGTGTCTCATGTAATCGATACTGAAATGCGTTTTCTCAGCTGAAATGTTAATGGATGCCAAAGCAAAGCACCAAGCAAGCTGGCTTACCTGTGCCTTTACCCAAGTAATCTTGAGCTTGCCATGCGCCACATGCGTCCCACAAGTAAATTCAGTCGCTCACAAGTAAAGAGGTTGCGCGCCAGCGCACTTCAATCACATGTCTCCTACAGGACAGGCAACCAGAAGCGTACAAAAAACCAAAGATGAATATGCCGACAAGTCTTCGGATCGCAAGTAAGTGCACCAGCTCAAAAGTATATCTGTGATACGTGAAGTCGATCGTAAAAGCAGGAGATGTCATCTCAGGTCACATGAAAGTAAAATCTGTGACATGGGAACGGGAGCGCAAGTAAATCTGTGACGTGGGATTCGCATGTAAAAGCGCAAGAAGTCCTCAAGAGTCACAAGTACGGCAGCGCAAGCTGCGCTGTCAGTTGCAGGAGTACTACGAGACCTCTGGCAAGAAAATGCATTTGTCGCTTGCACTCCCTGTGGTTGGCAAGGTACATTCACCCAAACATCGTTTGGTGTTACCAGGGCGAGGCGACAATGCAGCGGCTCCAGAAGCTGCGGAATGAAAACGAAGCCCCAGTTTCACCGAGAGAACGGCTGGCGCCGGCGCTTCGAGGGAACACCGCGTGAGTTGCAAGGATTTCGTTGCTTGAGAATTGAACGGGCTGCTTCGCGAAACAAATGACCAATTACTTGCGGGGCAACCTCCGTGTGTGACAAATTACTTGCGGGGCAACCTCCGTGTGACTTGTGCTTGCCGGTGCCTTATGGGTTTTACACAGATTTTTTACTTGTGACATGTGCAGTGTAGGTTAGACTTGCAGATATTGGTGCTTGTACTTGCAAAGCAGGAGGCCTGACTCAGGACCATCCAGCGTGCTCGTTCTTACTTGTGAAGTGGGAAGCTGAACTTTTTTTGCCGCTGACATGCATGTTCCCATGCACTCCCTCCATTGGTTTCTTCTTATTTTGTGGCGTTTTGGCTGTGTTTTTCTGGTCCCGCGCAAATTTACTAATTTTGCATTACTAGTAAATTTTACTAGTAAATTCTTCGATTTTAGTAAATTTACTAAAATAGTAAATTTACTACTTTTGCAGACTCAGGGTGGTCGATGTGGTAGCTTCGCTTGGTCCACGAGCAGGTTTGGATGCCGTAGATCGTGAGGAGGCCAAATCACGTGTGCGGCGAGCTCGTTTTTTGTCGGGAGAAGACGGAGGAGGAGTGGGCGGGGTCCAATGATCAGGGAATTGTTCGTCGTGATCAGTGGGAAGGTGTTCATCTGGAGCATCAGGAGGTGGCTCAAAGAGGTCCTCGAGGGGGGCCAGGAGGGGTGTTGGTGGTGAGTTGGTCAGGTCCTCAATGGCGGGGTTGAGCGTGGCCTCCGGTGCCAAATCAGGTTCGGCAGTCGGACTCTCAGTGAACTCGCGGATGGTGGCGATGCCTTGTTGGGCAATGCCACGGATGAGTTCGAAGTCTTGGAGCAGCTGGCGTGCTGTGTTGGTATCCATGCTCGCAACGGATTTTGGTCAAACAGTCAAACAGCTGCGGCACGAAAATCAGGTCAAATCTGTCAGGATGCAAAGGCAGAGAAGAAAGCCAGTGTGGTTTAGCAAAGGACGGTTTTTCTTCTCTTTGTAAGGTGAAACCGTGTTGGAGGTACAACCTCTTCAACATTGCAAGATCCTGATCTCGCTGAAATTCAGGAAAGGAAACTCGGCTGATCAGCGTGCGTCTGGAATAATATCCAGATTCCTTATGTATCATTGGTGCGGCTGACTTGACGGAGAGCATGTTGTGCTTCTCATGCGAGGGAATGAAGGAGATGGTGCTGCTTGTGAGGTTCAGTCGGAACCCCAAGAAGTCCAGGGCGGCTTCTGTTTCCAGGAAGATATCTCCTCCATAGAAGTGTTCGTCGCACAGTATGTTGGCTGCCGGAGTCGAGAGCCACCTGGGGGTTGCGATCACGAGTCTGTTGTCCACGTAGCGGAGCAGGAGAGTCTCTTCAACGGAGCGAAGTCCCAATGTGGTGTGAGTGTTGGTCCAACATTGTTCGGCGACCGCGATCACCATCAAACAGAGAGCTGGGGACGCGGGGGATCCCATCGGTGCCCCACGTGTTTGCCTGAATGAACGAAGGCCGACAGAGAAGATCTGCATGTCAAGGGTGGCCTGAATAATCTCGGGGATGTCGTCGAGCCACAGGGTGCGTTGTGTGGGTTTGTGTCGGCGACGGCGTCCGTTGTAGACGCGGGTGATGGCAGAGCTGTCAAGTGTGTCCACTGTGAGGTGTGTGGTAGAGGAGTGTGGTTGTCGTTGTCGGTACCAGGTTAGCAGTAGTCGCCAGGCTGCTAAGAAGCGGTCTTTGTCGATGGAGGTGAAAAACCGGAGAGGTCCTGGTTTCGGTAATCCAAATGGGTGTGGCCGAGGCTTAGAAACTCGTGCAAGGACCGCATGAGTTCAAAGAGGTCGCCACCTGAAAACGCGTCAGGGCAAGCCGTGGCCACCATGCTGTGGAGGAGCTTGGCGAGGGCGTCGAGCATGGGCCGGAAGAAGGCGCCAATGAAACTGATGATGGGTCGGGCAGTGGTCCAGTTCTTCTTCCTCTTCGGGAGGATGTAGGCGTTGGCTGGCCTTCCGAATCCGGTCACGGTCCAAGGATAGCGGCCGCGGAATCTGGTGACAATGGTTTCTCGTAGTCGTTGGTGGATTTCAATGGCAGGGACCGGCAGAGGGGCGAAGATGGCAGGGTCCGCAAAAGTGGCTTCCAACATCCTGCCGTAGAGAACGGGACAATAGATCATGAGTCGGGAGTCCGCATGGTCTTCGCAATGGCGGACAAGGGGTTCCAGGGTATGCAGAGCCCGTTGGACGTGGGCGTGAAGAAAGTACTGTGATGTGTGTGAAAGGTGGAGGTCGAAATGGAATTCGACAATAGTAGTGAGGGTTGATGGGTCGAGCGCGGGTAGGTTGTTGGTCCTGGCCTGTGCGTTGAAATGTTCCGTCCTGTTGCAGTCGAAGACTTCGTGGGAGGAAAGAAGGAGCAGGCATCGATCCGATAGCATGTGCGTCGGAGTCGAATGCTCACGGTGTCTGCACCGGATAAGTTAGCTGTGTCCGTCATGTTCGGGAGGGATGAAAGTTGTTGACGAGGTCGGTGCATGCAAGGTCGTTTCGCCGAGAAAGACATTTGCTGCCTGAGACGGGAGTGCGACTGCATCGGAAGAGTCTCCGATGCCTTGGTACACGTGTGGTTGTGCTACGTGAAACGAAAGCGCTGGTGAGTAGAAGATCGAATAAAACCAGGGAAGTTGTTGCTAAAAAGGAAAGAAGGATGGGCGAGGAATGGTGCAAGCATCGGTCTGGAGGGGCCAGGTGGAATGAGGCCCCGGAATCGTAAACTGGATCGAATGGCGGAATGGCATGCCTGGTGGTGTGGTTCAGGCAGGTGCGTGGCTATGCGATGAAGGACATAGAGAGCGGCGGGTGGGAAGTCTCTGCTCCGTATGTAACGGATGGCATCAAATCGTCGTAGAGTGTTGCTGCCAAGATCGCCCAAAAATCGCCACAAATCTAGGCGGTTGCTCATGCGCTTGGCCAGGAAGGCCTGTTGTAGGGCGATGGGTAGTCGTAGTCGGCGGCGTTTTCGCCAGATGGTGGCGAAGCCCATGTGCCGGGATTGGGAGAAGTCCAATTGGCGTGTGAAGCCCGTGCGTGGCCGGAAATGTTTCTCGATGAAGCCAAAATTGAGAGACGGTTGCAGTTCCTGGATGTAGAACTGTTCAGTGGCAAATAGGTCCGTTGCTGGAACGGCAGTGTGAACGGGCACCGAGGTGTAGTGGTGGAAAATGTCAAAATGTGCCCACCACCGGACTGCTAGTTCGGCATTGACCAGATGATGTCGCTGAACTTGGAGTAGTTTCCGAAGTCGGCTGTGGTCCCGTGCCATGAGGGAGGTGCGAGTGGCTCCGAGGTAGAAAAAGGTCTGCCACTTTGGATGGCTGGTGAATCTCAGATAAACCGCTGAAAGGACAAGCTGAGAAGAGAAATCGGAAGCAGGGTTGTCCAGGCCAAGTCGAGTAAGCAGGGCTTTCAGTCTGCCGGAACCACAGGAGAGATGGCAGACGTCAAGTAGCTGAAGCTGTGCGAGTAGCCAGGAGCAAAAATGACGTGCGGTGACGTCATCGGTTGGGAAGAACCGAAGAGTGAAACGGAGGACAGTGAGAAATTGGCAGCAGTGGTGTTGCCAAAATTTGTGCTGCCTGGCGGTGCGTCGTTGTCGGTGTGCTGTTGAGAGTCACTGGTAGAAGTGACTCGCAGCGGCCAGGATGCGGCCCAAGGCCGATGACCCCAGTTTTGATAGGGTTCGCACCGGGATGCCCCATAGCACAGCGGCTCGTTCGAGTTGGGCTCTGGTGTCGGAGTCCAGTGTGGTTGCCCATTTTGCGCAGTCGTTGGACCAGCTTTTTAGGACTTGTTTGCTCTCTTTGCTGGTTTTCTGAGAGGTGATCCATTGCTGGACTTTGGTGTCGGAAATGTCGGGTGGGAAGTTGCTGGTGAGCCATTGGCAAACGTGGGGAGGTGGTTGGAGCAAGTCGCGGGGCTCCTTCCAAGTGGGTGGGGAGGGGAGGGGGGGAGGGGTCGGGGTGCCGCCGTGGGTGGAGGGGGCTGGAGGGTTGCCGCCGTGGGTGGGGGGAGGCCGGGGGGGGTTGGGAGTCGTCTGCAATGCGAGTGGGCAGGGGTAGAGCGGGGGATCCGTCCTGCGGTGATGTGTCAGGTGTAGTCAACCGTGGTCGCTTCATGCCGAAGTCCAGGAGGGAGGCCTGAGATGGATTGGCTGGGCGTTTGTTGGATGAGGTGGGTGTGGGGGGAGGGGGGGGGATGAAGCCTGCTGGGCGAGTTGGTTGTGTGCGTCAGCAAGCTGTTGCTGAAGCTGGAGTATGGTGGCCGCGGAGGCCGGATCGGCCGTAGTGGTGGGTCGGAGGGAGATGAGGAAGTCGAAGAGCTTGTTGGTGAGTAGCTTCATGGCTGCTGGTTTGGTGGTCGAGGCGCCCTCCTGCGTGGCTACATGGAGGGCGAGGGCGTCCAGGTCGAGGTGCCGTTGTCGGATTTGGCTGAGTAGTCCAGCAGCAAACACTGATTCCGGCATCGACTTTGCGACAACGATGCGGACTTCGCTTCCGTGGGCGAGGTGACGCAACCACCAACTGTTCCACTGTTCGTGCATGAGGTGGAGGAGGGGGACGCGAGCGATGTCTTGTCCCTCGATGCCCATTTGCCGAGTAAACGCGGTGTGCGTTATGACCTTGGGCAGGTCGTACCCCGCGACGCGGGTGGTGTCGTAGTGATCGTCGCCAGGGTTGAACTCGGCTGGTGTTGGGACTGAGTGGACGGGTCGAAGTGCCGGGGGAGGTTTGGTTTGCGAGGCGGTGGAGGGGGAGGGGGAAGGTGGAGGGCGGGTGAAGTTGCCGGGGGGAGGGGGGGGAAAGGGGGTGCCGCCGGGAGGGGGGGGAGAGAGCCGCCAAAGGAGGGAGGACGAGGGCCGGGGTGTGGTGGGAAATGGGGACTAGGTTGGCCGTAGGTCTGACAGGGAGTCGGATGTGTAGTTGGCGGTGTCCATGTCGTGGAAGAGCATCCGTAGGAAGGTCCGGACAGGGCCCCGCACGGGTTTCCGGCCATGTTGTTGCCGTACATGATGCCATGATGATGGGATGCCGTGGACGAAGGCTGCGGTGGTAAGTTTTGCCTTTGGAGCATCGGAACCAAACCTCGAGGGGGTTGGAAAGCCATGCGAAAACACGGGGGAAAAGGACATGTTCGAACCAAAAGCTGGTGAGCGGAATCAAGCGGGTAAGGTCACAAGGCGAGAGAACGGTCGCAGAAAGGCAGAACAGCAAAGCAAAGAAAAAAAAAAAAAAAAAAAGGCGATCAAACAGTGCACCAATTCTTTTCCTGGTTGGGTGGAAGATGGTACACTTGCGCCCCGCTAAGCCGGGCGCTGCAGCGCGATGCCTCTCAGCCTCGCAAACTTGGAGTGAAGGCACCACTTTTTGCCTCGGCGGCATGCGAAGTGGCGCCGCACGTTGTGTTGATCCTCGTGGCTTCCCCGGATTCGAGGATTTTGTGCTGATTGATGGAGCGTAGTTCCCCAAAAGCGATGGCGCCGAGTTGAGACTTTCCGATTGTAAAGTTCTGCAAGAGCTGGCCGAGCGTGTCGGGCGTGCATGCCGTGGGGGTGGCCTGAGCGTAGCATCCAAAGCTCGGGTAGTCATGGTTCTCGGGTCTCCAAGCAGCGGGTCGGATCATGTTCTCATGGCACATGCGGCGCACTCGATCCGGGGTGGTGCCGTGCACATACATGACAGCGTGATGGGAGGCCGTGCCGGATCCAGCTTCCGGGTCTCCGCCAGCAACTGGCCAAGGATGAGGTCGGGGAACCCAAGTGGTTGCGAACACCATGCCGTGTGATTCCCGTCCCAAGAGGTGGTAGAAGCTGGGATCGAACGGTATGGGATCATCCGTGTCCATGGTTCGCAGTTCCCAGCATTCCGCGAGGAGATCGGCATGTGAAGGTGGCAAGGCAGGGTCCAGGTCCATCAAAATGGCCTTAGTCTGTTCCATCCTGGAGATGTTCAAGGCTGGAAGCGGGTCCAGCTCCCCCAACTCCCTAGGCGTGGGAACTCGCAGCGGGTCAGTCTTGGCCGTGTCCATGACGTTTCTCCATAGATCAAGCCACCGGTTGTCGGAAGTGGTGGTGGCGTTGATGTCCGCCTCCGATGGAGGGGGATCCAAATCATCGGTGTTGTCGAAGGGGGGTTGGGGAGGGTGAGGAGTAGCCAGCGTGGGTCGGGGAGGGGGAGGGGGAGTGGAAGTGAAGGCCGCCGCAGGTGCTGGGTGAGGGGGCAAGCTAGTATTGTGGTGGCCGGTGCGGGAAGTGGGGTGGGGTTGCTGCCCATGGTGCTGCAGTGACCAGGACGATCGTTTGTCCTGGTTGTTTCGGTGGCCGGTGTGGCTGGCGCCGTGGTGGTGCATGTCCCAGCGGTTTTTGTTCTGTGGTGGGTATCCCCACGATTGGTTCCGCCAGTGTGAGGAGGACCATTGAGACTTGTTGGGATCCTTCCCGGAAGTGCGCCAGGAGTCCTTCCCGGAAGTGCGCCAGGAGGTGGAATCATGAGTAGTGTGAGTGGGTCGGTGCGAAGTCGTGGCTCTGGGTGCAGGGGAGTGCCGATGGTGGGACCTGTGTCGGGGGGAGCGGGAGCGGAGGGAGACAGTGGAGTGGTGTGCACGTCGGGAGTGGTGGAGGTGTCGGGAAAGGGAACGTGACCTGCTGTAGCTGCGGGATCGTCGGGTGTCGTGTCGTCGGTGCGACTTGTTGTGCCTGCGATGGTGGCTGGGGTGGGAGTGGGAGTGTCGGTGCTGTCTGTGGCGGGAACGGGATCTGCGAGAGTGGGGATGGTGCCGAGTGTCCGGGGGAGGGTGGTTGGTTGAGGAGGTAGCGGCAGTAGCCGCAGCGGCAGCTTCGGGCGCGCGCGCCGGCTGAGGCTCGGGCGGGGAAGATGGCATGCTGCTCTGAGTCATGAAAGGCATGATGGTGCCAGGTGCCAAGTTGCCGTAATTGGGAGGGCCACCGTAGGGCATCATGGCCATCGGGTTGCCAAAGTTCGAGAGGCCGCCGTAGGGCATCATGGGGAAAGGTGTGAAGGATGCCGTCTGCGAGGTGGGTGACGGTACAAGGTTCATGGGCTGCGTCATCTGGGATGACAGCTGCAAGTTCGGTCCACAATTGCCTGGTGAGCCGGACGCGGTGCCGGTCGCAATGCTATGCAGGAGCGAATGCATCATGTCATAGAGCTGGTGTCCAGCCATCTCGCAAGGGAGAGAGAAGGTTGGAAAGGGGTGAAAACAAAACCACAACTGCGGCAAAAAAGCGTCACTGGTGCAAATGCATGCGAGCCAACTTCAACCTGCGAATCGAAACCAAACAGAGGGAATTCCACCAGGGGACCGCCAAAAACCCCGCGGCAACGGCAAAAGTTTCCACAGAAATGCATGCGAGCACACAGGGGTTCTCAGAGGTGCCTGTCAAGTGGCCTCATGGAAGTGCCTCATGTGGCTATGCCGATGAATCTGAACTGAACTCATCCGAGACGAAAGCTTCCATAAACGCCACGAATTGCAGAGTTGGTGTATGACCAACTCGTCACTGGCGCATGAAGCTTAGGAGCCTGAAACCTCGTGGGTGCAGCCTTGCTTCAATGGCAGGCAGTGCAGGCAGTGCAGGCGCATGAAACCAGCAGAGCACCATTTGGGTGCGGAATACCTTAAGACCTCAAGCTGCAGCCTTGATCGTGGTCAATCGCGCTGAACTGAACTGCAGCTTGAACTTGAACACTTGAACGGTCTTCCCCTCGCAGGGGGCTCCCGCACATGGCGAGTCCAGCCCACAGCGCCATGTCGGACAGGCCGTGGGTAAACACAATTATCTCGAGAGGCTTCACTAGCCGAGATGAAAAACGCAGTCAGTAAAAATGCTTGAATGCAAACGCAAATCAACAGGTCACAACATCGACACCGAACAGGAAGCAACAGCGACAAACAGAAACCGCAAAAGGAATCAGGAAAGAGGGTCAGGAAATAGGCAGGTACGCCGGATTGATCAGATCCGGTATCCACTGAAATGCCGTAGCTTCATTGGACTG
>CAUJNA010002913.1:552094-554178 GCA_963377175.1 Effrenium voratum | reverse complement strand
CACACACACACACACACACACCCCCACACCCACACCCACACCCACACCCACACCCACACCCACACCCACACCCACACCCACACCCACACCCACACCCACGCCCACACGCCCACACGCCCACGCCCACGCCCACGCCCACGCCCACGCCCACGCCCACGCCCACGCCCACGCCCACGCCCACGCCCACGCCCACGCGCACGCGCACGCGCACGCACACGCACACGCGCACGCGCACGCACACGCACACGCACACGCACACGCAAACGCAAACGCAAACGCACACGCACACGCGCACGCGCACGCACACGCACACGCACACGCACACGCACACGCACACGCACATGCACACGCACACGCACACACGCTCGCACACTTCATGGGTCGAGAGACTGCCAGGAACTTTTGCTCTTGATACTCTGCCCACTTTTGCACGTCCCTGGAAGATCGATGTTTGTAAGGGACACCTTGTCGGGTGCCACGTCGCTGTTGGTTCGGTTGATTTACTTTCCTTCTGCCTTGCTTCAAAGTAAACAGGGTCCCGGACCACGTGGAACACCCCCTATCGCTCTCTAATTGCATGGCATGGGCTCTGATTTCTCTAAAACAGTGAAGACATAGTTCCCTCATTTGTGTTTAGCCATTCCGTTTAGCAGAGCCAGAGTTGTGCTATCTACTTGTACCCGGGTGCATAGATCCAGGTGTCCAGGAGCCCAAAGGCAATGCACATTGCAACAAATCACATGCCACCTTCGCCCCCTTTAGTTGGACCTCCATTTGGGTGTAGGTCTGCTGCCTGCGATGTTGTTGCCATTCCGCGCACGTTTGCCTCCCAAATAGGCCTGTGAAAACGGGCCCGGCGCCACTTTGTCCTTGAGCCTCCCTCTCCTGAAAAGCCGACGGGCCAAACGCAGAAAGCATGGGGCTCACTTTCCCTTAAGCTCCAACCTTCCCTTTGGCAAACCACCGTCCGCCGGTTTTCCGGGCGGTTCCTGAGACGCGAGGCTGGGCTTCGCGACCGCGAATCTGGTGAAGGCGATGCTGTGCTCCCACACGGCGCGGCGCTCGGAATCGGTGCCACGTCGGTTTTTTTTGGGTACCTAAAGTGAAACCAAAGGGAAACCACCCAAAGAAAGGGGGGGACCCCCTATGCTGACACAAAAATTGGCTTCAACACCTGCACCCTGTCCGAAAGGGAAAGGGGAAGTTGCCCCCATGCTAGTTGTTCCGACCTTCCCCCAATCTGACCATTTTGTGGGTGGAATGAATGGAGCGAACCCCCCCCGGGGAAACAAGCGAGGGAATCTGACCACGTAAACGCAGGACTTGCTGAATCTGACCAATCCGTGGGTGTGAAGGTACCGTTTTTGTTGGCGGTTTTTAAAGGGATTCGAAAGGGAACATCTAGGGTCCCCCTACTTTGATACTTACGCAAATTGGCAGTAGGATCCCAAGTTTCTTGGATTACTAGGGTGTCCCTTTTCCAGCCCCAGCCCTGGGTTCCAAATGTCCTTTTCCTTTTTCGGTGCCGGGCCCTGCAGGAGTCCATCTGCTTCCGGGCCCACGAAAGCTTCCTGGGCGCCGTGCTGGAGGAGGTGCCGCTCATCCGCGTGGCACGCAGCGGCTGGCCGCTGCTGAAGCTGCTGGGCCACGTGGCCCGCGCCGTGAGGCAGGGGCTTTGAGATTTCCACTTGGCTGTGGTTGTCAAAACCCATGGGATCCCATTTTGGCTGGTAGGTGAATTTATTATCCATTTTTTTAAGAACCTATTTTAGTGGGGATTGGGATGTTCACTGGGGGTACGGGATTTTGACCCGTGGCCACTTGAAGAGAACAGAAAGCAACCAATTTAGGGAGCCTCCAGTTTTGAAAACACCCATATGGTCCTTATGCAGTCGTTGGTCCGTCTTTGTGTCGTCTTTATACAGTCTTCATGTGGGTCTTTAGAGACAAAGAGCAAGCAAGCTTGTGAGGCGAGGCGGCGAGGCTCGGAACAAGTGGCTTCCGTTCCTGGATCAATGACTTGAGTATATACTGTATATCTGATGTCCATGCTATTTGGGCTCGATTTCTCTGCAGCTCAAGAA
>CAUJNA010002913.1:457094-549594 GCA_963377175.1 Effrenium voratum | reverse complement strand
TATAACTGCGTCTTTTTAATTTCGACAGCACCCGTTGGGGAGAAGGTTGTTACCAAGACATCAAAGGGAATGGCCTCCTTTTCTGGTGCCTCTTGAGGTTTTCAACAAGTTTTGACCTGGGTTTGTGGGGCTTCGGCTGTTCCATGTTCAGATAGTTTTGAGACATACCGGTCATCTTGCTTCATGGCTCTACCTCTCGGTTTGTCGCAGCATGGCCCAAAATGGGATTTAGAGGATGCAAGTCCTTGTTAGCCAGGCTTTTACGGATGTATCCTCCTACCAGAACCCTGCTATAACCTCCCCCGTACACCAGACATACCCGTGGTTATAGCCTGCACTCCCGTTGCCCCTCCTTCAAGAAATCCCGGCTTTTAGGAAGACGGCCCCCTGCATTCAGCTGAGGCAGGACCTGCGGGCGGTTTTGCCAGAGCTCCGGGCGGAGGCGCTTCGAACGGCGCAGGTGTCGCCCTTGCGCCTGGTCTACGCCACCATGGCGTACGGCCCCCGTCACTCGGACCGGAAGGGGTCCAAGAGGGCGATCCAACCGTGGCCCAGTGCTGGGCCGTATGTTGGAACCTTGAACCGTTGTTCTTACGTGATGGCTTCGGAAGCCCGAAGACCAGCGAATGGCAAGCGGAAGCACGTTTTGCAGCCAGCCCCTGTTCACCGCGAAAGTGGGTTTGTGTAGGATACCTTGTGGGTTCCCACAGTTTTGGGATTGCCCCAAGGAGGTCCAAGCCGAACTTGGGGGTCAAATAAAAGTGCACCTTATTTTCCGTTTTACGATGTGGTGTCCGTTTAAACTCGAACCAAGCAAGGGCTCTGCTTTGATTTCCCATGGTCACTGCAGGTCTGGGTGCTGAGTTTACCCTCGACCCCCACGAACATCAATACAGAGAGGCACGCTTCAGATTTGGAAGGGACGGCTCTCACCTTCTTAGACGGCTTTCAAGGGAAGCCTTTTGACAGCACTTTCCACTTCACGCTCACCTTCGGGTGTCACTTTGGCGCCTTTTTTTCCGGGATGAACAATTGACCAGGAAATTCGGAATGGGAGTTCGACTGCAAGCCAAGGAGCAAATCTTTAAATCTTTGTGTTGGCTCGTTGCCTGGGCCGAGGCTTCGCGCCCTACGTGTCCCGCTTTGTGGGGCGCTTGGAAGGCTTGGGCATCCGCAACCTCGTGGTGTTCTGCCTCGATGAACCCGCACTCGCCGAGTGCCGAAAGGCGCGCGGAACCCGAAATCCGAATGAGCGATTCCGGGATCCCTACACAGATAGAGGATTCGGAGGATTCTTGGAATTCGAAAGCTTGCAGACAGAGTAGACATGGGGATTCCCTCTTTGGTGTCCAAACGGTTAGTTCCCGCAACTATGGATGCGGATGGCCCATTTAGGTGCCTTGCATGCAGTGTATGCTCTCTTTCCTGGGGCAGGGTTGGCTGGAATTGGGCGCCCCTTCTTGGGTTCCAAGGGTAGGTTGAGAAGGCAGTGTTTTGTGTGCCGGCGCTTGGAGGGAATGTCTTGTAAGACATGACACCCTCCTTGAATCGATGGAGGAATGGAGATGGACAACAGAAGATAGGGACCCTCAATGGCTGATTCCCTTTTGGTTCTTTGATCTTGGCTGTCATTTCCTTCGAAGTGGAACCCTAGCACCTGTCGACCATAGACGAGGTCAAGGGCTACTGCGTGCGGGGAACCCCATCCATCTTGAACAAGCGCCCCGGCCGTGGTGTTGATGGAGCCGTTGCGATCGAGCGATCGAGTCAAGGAACACCGAAGTCTCGCATCTTTCACAATTGCTTTCACGCCCAACTCGCCTGTTCTTTCGCATTTGCAAGACACAGCTCGACTGCATCGGAAATCGGTTCACGTCCAACCCGAGCCAAAGGGCACCGCCCTGGAGACATGGGGCCAAGCTGCAAGTTTCCACGAGGAGTTCTCGGTGCTTTCCAGCACCTGGAGAAACATTGGTCCATTGCACGACACGACACGACTGTCCTTGAAAGTTACAACATGAAGTTCTGCATTGGTTCGCTCAGTACAGGGATTCAGGAGCGGTAGATGCTCAGCCGAAGCAGCGAGGCACCTTGTCCGTCCACGCCAACGCAAGATTGCTGGGGGATAAGCGGTCACGGTATTGCGGTATTCCTTATGTTGCGCCTGTATTGAGAGTAGGCTCATTTAGAGTTACCGGAAGGACAAGGAAGGACAACATCAATGTGTACTTTGACAAATACGCGCTTGAATGCACCAATGGAGAAGATAAGCTATCCTATAGACTTGCTTGTGCTGCTATTTGCTCTGGCGGAACTCATAGAAAGCAACGTGGGCTGATAGCGTGCCGCCGCAATGCAGGACGTGATTGTCACGACCGCTTGATGGCACAAGCCCATCACATGTTCCACGCCAAGCAGTGGAAGCTGATGTGCACTTGCAACAGCTGGCTTGGGGATGCACGTCTCAAAACAAACCTGCTTGCACCCCAAAAATGTGGACGATATGGGTGATCATTAGCATCTCGATGGATACTTTGACAACCCTTGTGGGGGGCTTCCCTTATTAGATCACCATCCCCCACGCAATGCCAGCATATGTATATATATATATATACACATAGATAGACAGGCGGGCAGGCAGGCAGGACAGACGGACAGGCACATACACATGAACATATAGGTGTGTTGCTTTTTTGAGAGCACCCCTTTTTACTTATTTTAAAGGGGAAACCAAAAGGAAAGCCACGCCCAACAAACACAGACTGACCCATACATGTATATACCTGCACACACACAGACACATATGTATGTATATATCTAAAGATGCACATGAACATGCGCAAGCATGGCTTTATGCTTTGACATTTTCAGGGCTTCTTAGCTTCTCTGCTCTCCCCACTTCAGCCTTGGCGTGTAGAGCTTGTCTGTCTTGTCTGAGTGGTCTTCAGCCGCTGGTGAGGTTTACACTGCCTCTGGTTCTGCTGCATGAAGATGTCGACGTCTTCTGGCTGGATATGGACGTCTTCCTCTTCCAGAACCCACTACCGTCGCTGAACCGGCACCTGCGGCAGGAGGGGGCGGGCGGGGTAGAGGGGCGGAGCCAGCAGTCTTGGGGTTGTGTCCTTTCCAGCCAAGGTTGTCGGCTCGATTCCCGAGTCACCTTGCACGTCGCTTGCTTGGTTCTGTTCCCGCCTCGCTCAAGTAGTTGATCTTGCCAAGTGAAGCATTGTAAAGAGGCGAGCAAATATTGCTTTTCTGGAGCAAGGAGTGTGCCCCTGCTTTTCATTGGGTCCAGACAAAGAACCTAACTTTGCCAGTCCCTCGTCCCACCAGATTGTCTGTAGGGCTTAGGGGGTTTGCCTCAAAGTCCGGGACACGTTCCCGCTTGGTTTTGGCGGTTGACTTTGGAAAGCTTCCAACATCAGGGCTCCAGTGAAAAATCAGACCGGGGCACAATAGCAAAATACATACAAACACACCCCAAGAGACATAGAGAATACACTCGCCCGCGCCCAAATGTGTGCCACGCTTTACCAACACGTCTATATATGTCATTATGTGTGTTGCAATCTAGGAACTTCTGAATTCTGTACCAAACGTTTTGTTTGCCTGGACCTCCTGTTGTTTGTTTGCTGTTTATTTGCTTGGGCCACCGGATAGGGCCTCTATTTGGGCGTCAAGGGCATTCTTGCAGCTTGGTTTAAAGCGAAACCAAATGAACAGCCACCCCGTTTTTTGGGTCCCCCCCAATTCTTAACACATTTGTACTACCCCAAAAGGGTGGCCTCAGAAACACACGCAGCAGACAGACACACAGACACACAGACACACAGACACACACACAGACACACAGACACACACACAGACACGCAGACACGCAGACACGCAGACACGCAGACACGCAGACACGCAGACACGCAGACACGCAGACACGCAGACACGCCGACACGCCGACACGCCGACACGCCGACACGCAGACACGCAGACACGCAGACACGCAGACACGCAGACACGCAGACACGCAGACACGCAGACACGCAGACACGCAGACACGCAGACATGCAGACACGCAGACACGCAGACACGCAGACACGCAGACACGCAGACACGCAGACACGCAGACACGCAGACCCGCAGACGCGCAGACGCGCAGACGCGCAGACGCGCAGACGCACGCAGACACGCAACACGCGCAGACACGCAGACACGCAGACACGCAGACACGCAGACACGCAGACACGCAGACACAGACACGCAGACACGCAGACACGCAGACACGCAGACACGCAGACACGCAGACACGCAGACACGCAGACACGCAGACACGCAGACACGCAGACACGCAGACACGCAGACACGCAGACACGCAGACACGCAGACACGCAGACACGCAGACACACAGACACACAGACACACAGACACACAGACACACAGACACACATACACACAGACACACAGACACACAGAGACACACACACACAGACACACACACACAGACACACACACAAGCACCGACACACAGACAACGCAGAGACGCGGACACAAAGACACGCAGACGGACAGACAAATACACAGACAGACAGACAAACGAACAAACATACAAACAATCAACCAAAACAAACAATCAAGCCAAGCAACAAATCAGAAACCCAGCCAACCAACCAACAAACAAACAACCACGCAAGCAAGCAAACAAACAAACAACAACCAGAACACACAGAAAGCAAACACACACACACACACTCAAAAACAATCAAACAAAGTTACAAGGAATAAACAAACAAACAAACAACCAACCAACCAAACGCCCAAGCAACCAACCAACCAAGCAAGCAACCAACCAACCAACCAACCAACCAACCAACCAACCAACCAACCAACCAACCAACCAACCAACCAACCAGACAGACAGACAGACAGACAGACAGACAGACAGACAGACAGACAGACAGACACACAAACAAACAAGCAAACAAACAAGCAAAAACAAACAAACAACCAACCAACCAACCCACCAACCAACCAACCAACCCACCAACCAACCAACCAGCCAACCCACCCACCAACCAACCAACCAAACAAGCAACAAGCAAACAGAACAGCAAACAAGCAAACTACCAAGCAAACCAACAAACGCCCAAACAGTAAAACAATCAAGCCAACAAATCAACCAAGGAAAAAAAGGCAAACAAACAGATGAAACGCACAAGCACTCACACACACCCACACACCCACACACCCACACACATGCACACACGCACGCACGCACACACACACACCCACACACGCACACACGCACACACGCACAGACGCACACACGCACACACGCACCCACGCACCCACGCACCCACGCACCCACGCACCCACGCACCCACGCACCCACGCAAATACGCGCATGCACACGCACGCGCACGGGCAGGCACTTGCACGCGCACACACACACACACTCACACGCTCGCACGCTCACACGCGCACGCACACGCACACGCACACGCACACGCCCACGCCCACGCCCACATGCACGCACGCACACGCACACGCACACGCACACTCACACGCACACGAACACGAACACGAACACGAACAAGAACACGAACACTCGCACGAACACACACACAACCACACACACAAACACACACACACACACACCCACGCCCACACACACACAGACACACACATACACACACAGACACACACACACAGACACACACACAGACACACACACACAGACACAGACACACAGACACAGACACACAGACACACAGACACACAGACACAGAGACACAGAGACACAGAGACACAGAAACAGAGACACAGACACACAGACACAGACACACAGACACAGACACAGACACACAGACACACAGACACACAGACACAGAGACACAGACACACAGACACACAGACACAGACACAGACACAGACACAGACACAGACACAGACACAGACACAGACACAGACACAGACACAGACACAGACACAGACACAGACACAGACACAGACACAGACACGCCCACGCCCACGCCCACGCCCACGCCCACGCCCACGCACGCACACGCACACGCACACGCACACGCACACGCACACGCACACGCACACGCACACGCACACACGCACACGCACGCGCACGCGCACGCACGCGCACGCGCGCACGCGCACGCGCACGCACACGCACACGCACACGCACACGCACACGCACACGCACACGCACACGCACACGCACACGCACACGCACACGCACACGCACACGCACACGCACACGCACACGCACACGCACGCGCACGCGACGCACGCGCGGCACGCGCACGCGCACGCGCACGCGCACGCGCACGCGCGCGCGCACGCACGCGCACGCGCGCACGCGCGCACGCGCACGCGCGCGCATGCGCACGCGCCCGCCCGCCCGCCGCCGCACGCACGCACGCACGCACGCACGCCCGCCCGCCCGCACGCACGCACGCACGCACGCAGGCACGCACGCACGCAGGCACGCACGCACGCACGCACGCACGCGCGGCGCACAAACACAAACACAAACACAAACACAAACACAAACAGGGACATCTATGACCCCAGAATTAGATTCGTGGAGAACCGGCATCATGGAGGCTGCGGGATTGAGTGTGTTATCCGTTCAATATTGTGCATGTGACTGAGATGTCCACGCCTCCCCATTTTAGATTTCCTGCAAATTTGACAGCAGAGAGTACGCACCGGGCCCTTGGCTTCCTGCTTCGGTCAACCCGTGAAGGAGGTCGACCTCCTGACCAGCGGGGCCTTCGCCGTGGACTGCGTCTGCAGCGGCGTGGTGCTGTTTCGCGCCACGGACGTGGCGGCTTAAACTAAAAGGAAGGAGTCGCTCGTGGTCGCTTTGAGCCGTCTGTGAATCCGTGAGGGCGTGTCAATATGACTGATCCACCAAACATGGGGGAGCAATACACATCTCCCACGAAAATGAGAGGACAACAATCCTAAGGCCTCATTGTCCGTGGTTTGGAATAGTGTCATTTCCAGAGTCGAAACAGCACCTTGTCAAACAGAATTAGTGGCACAGCATCACATTGACTCTTTCGACCAGCACAACTTTAAAACGGGGGGATGGTTGCAACATGTGGCAAACCCACGAGGCCGCGGCCCACTCGAAAGGGAAAGCAAAAGGAGTCTATTTGAATAGTGTGTGCTTGAGCATATTCAATCACGGCGTTGGCCCAATCGTAGTCGTGGGGGTCCTCTTTTGACATCGCTTTGCATTGCAGCTCTCAGAATCCAACCAGGTTTGGGGGAGGGACTTGCCTTTACTTGGCTGTTATTTGCAAAGAAAGCACGCAGCAACTCATTGAACTTTGGCGCAAGGGCCCAAAGCCGCACAATTCAAAAGGTGCCCGTGCCCAAAAGAACAATTGCCCTTGTCGAAAGCCAGTTTGGTTCTGCTTTGGTTGACCTCCCAGTTGTTTTCTAGAGATTGGTTGGAGTTGTGCACAGGGTACAGTTAAGGCCATTAGAGTAACCTTCCGACATGACGCGGGATCCCGCTTTGAGTCAATGTTTCACGGGGAATTGTTATTTTCCAGCAGAGTTCACCTTGAAGGTTAGCATGCGAACCCAGTTAGGACCCACTCAACGGGTCATCATAGGTACCCAATTTGCGGAGGTGAGGCACTGGCTGCAGAAGCTGCTGGTTTGGATGCAGCCTGGATTCAGTGCCATAGTGGTCACCGTGATTTTAGGTTTCCGGTGCGGGGGGTATGTTTTTTGAGGGCACCCTTTTCAGGTGGATTTAAGGGAAGCCAACAGGAACACCACCATTTCCGGGAATATTTTGACGCATACCCAAATGCCGTTTCTCTCTCCTTTGCTTGTTTACTCATCATTTTGGATACACCCATGTACGAAGATCAAGCTTGGCACTCTAGCGGCCAGTGTCTTTTTCCCTGATGCAGAAATGGCTGTTGTTTTGCACGGGATTGGACGATGCCACAAGGCGCAAAACCTTCCAGCTGTATCAGCTGGATGGTGGTCGAAGTACGGCATGAGACCACTCTAGTTTTGCTTGTGGTGCGGGGCGAAGTGGGGTTGGCTTTTCATGTGCAGAATAGAAACGACACGTGAGAACAGACCGACAACTGCTTGAAGACCAAGTGCAGCAGGATACTTGCTATATTGCAATGTCTTCGAAAGGATACGCTGCAGCATGAATCCCACCTAGTTTCCTACTGTTGGTAGTCGCGACTGAGTTTCTCTTGGGGAAAGCCATGTAGATGTAGTCCATGTGGGTTGCATATGAAAGGCGAATTGTGATGCTTGCAAAATATAAAGAATCCAGGCTTTGCCACCTTCAGATGCTTTTCTTGTGTGCTGCTCATGGCTGCCCACTTGCTGCATGTTTTAATTTTTGCAGCATCTGCCGCGTTGGTAAACAGCTAAGATGTCCTCTATAGGGTTCCCAAAGGGGTGCGGTGCTTGCCGCTGGGGGTGCCACCCGGGCTTATGTTTTATTCCGGTGTTTTGAGCATCCTTTCCTATTGGATATATAAGTTTCGACCAAGCCGCTTGTCATTAGGTACCTATTCCGGAGTTGTCATTGGGTGCCCTGTTTGTTTTTTCATCACCCGAATGGAATCATCAGGATCATTAGGCACCGCAGTTCTATTTCGGTGCGGTCACTTTTATTTAAAGCGTCGCATTGCGGCGCTTTTGGATTCAGTAATAGATACGCATTAATAGTGCATTATCATATATCAAGCCGATTTTCATTTGGTTCCCATTCTGGGGGTTCGCATCAACAAAAAGCAGGTAGGATCAGTAGGTAGGGCAGGGTCAGAAGGTACGTATTCTGGGTAGGATTATTGGGTACCTCAGTGGGATCATTGGGTACCCGCTGCGAGTACGGGGTTTCCATTAGTATTTTTTCAGAGGGTTCCGTCGTGAGGGGGGCTGGTTTTTTGCAGGTATTTCGTATTTTGTTTGTGGCAATCACTGAAAAGCAGGCAGGATCACTTGGTAGGGTAGGATGGGGCAGGATGCTCAGGGACCTCCATACTTTTCCCATATGTTTTTTGTTTGTGGGGGGGGGGCAGGCACTAAAAAGCGGGCATACAGGATCTGTAGAGACTAGCAGGGTAGGATCATAAGATACATCAGGATCATTCGTTTGCATCTGGTACCTTTGGGTTTTCAAGTTTTGTGGGGCAAACGCCGGGGTGTGATTTGGCGTTTGTGATTTTTTGGTCCCCTAGTAATATTTCTGGAGGGGATGAGTTTCGTTGGTTTTTGTCAGGGGGGACTGGGGGGCCGTAGGAATTTTACTTTTCCCGAGCTCCAAATGGTGAGGTACCAGCACCCCTACGAGCACGACCAGAAGGCCTTCAGCGCCTTTCTGCGCGCCGGAGAGCGGGTGGCCTTCGAGGAGGAGCTCACCGTGCGCCCGGAGGAGATGCCGCGCCCAGCGCTCAGAGACCCATGACGCCCTGGCTGTGTGGTTTGGTTTTTCCCCCCCCTCGGGTTTTGGGGGCGCTTTCTGGTTTAGAAGACCAGGAGCTTTTTGTTGCAACAAATGGTTTTGGTTTTGTTCTTGCCAGTTTCCCAGTCTTTCATGTCTTTCCTGAGAAGGACATGGACATGGCACATTGGTTCATGTTTAAAGGGTCATGGAGACTCCGTGAGTAAGTACCCTCTCATCCACCTGAGGGGGGGGGGGGGGGGGCGTCCTGGCTTGGACAACTGATTGGTTCCATGAATGAGTCGTAAAAATTTCCCAAAACAAATGAATTGATGCCCCCAAAGAAAAGCGGGTACCATCCCCACTCGGAGCTTCCGATTCAGATCGAGGCTGGGGCTTCCTTGACCCAGAGACGGAGTTCGTGTCCGCGCGGCACGTGGACGTGGCCGGCTGGTTTGGGGACGCAGACCGCATCGTGGCCTTCCACATGCTGCGCCGCGGCAAGCAGAAAGGGGAAAGCGAGGGCAAAACGGATCGGTGGATCGGTGAAAACCCAAGCGGACGCCGAATCCAAAAGGGCCACTTTAGTGGATTCGGTTCCTGCAAAAGTCTATAAGTTTCGTCCCTGCATATGTGGTGTGTGTTTAAGCTGCATACTACAAGGAAACCAAGGTAAAGCAGGAGTGTTCCAGGGGTCCTCTGACATGGTCAAGAACTGGTTCCTCTACTCGGGGTGGGTAGCATCTGGATACCTTCGAAGGAATTGTGGCAGAACACTCAAGGTAGGTGGCTTCCTTTTGGTCCCCCTTGGAACTAACGGTGTACACACAAACACAAACGAAACAAACACAAAGACACAAACACAAACACTCACTCACACAAACACAAACACGCACCCACACACACACACAAACACACCACCACACCAACACAGAGCCACCGAACCATAAACACACGAACACAAGCACAGCCACACAAACACAAGCACAAACGCAAGCAAGCACAAACACAAACACAGAAACATACCAACACACAAACACACAGACACACAACCACACAAACGCAAGGACAAACGCAAATAGACAACACAAAAACACACAACCGCAAACGCGAGGGCAAACACAAGCGCGAATGGAAAGGTAAAGGCAAAGGCAAACGCTAGCGCAGACACAAACACAAACACAAATCCAAACGCAAACGCAAGCGCAAAGGAAATGGCAAAGGCAAACTGAAAGGCACAGGCAAAGGCCATGAAAAACGCAAGGGAAAGGGCATAGGCCAAGGCCAAGGCAAAGGCACACTCAAGCGCAAACGCAAACACCAACACCATCACACACCCGCACACACGCACACAAGCACATAATCTTGGATTCCATTCGCAAAACTGCATTGGACCTCGCGTGTCGCAAAGGCACGGGGACAGCGACGAGTCCCATGCCTCCCGGCAGTTCGCGGCACGGAACAGTCTGGGTGTGGGCTACACGGACCTGCTTGCGCCTTGGATTCAGATTCATGGGTGTTAACGACTGAGGGAGAATGGGGCACAGGGGTTCCCACCTGCCCCCTCCCAAAACAGGTGGGTACTTATGGCTTCCCTTTAAACAGGCTTCAAACAGGGGTTTCTCAAAAAGAGACACATCAATGTGTATGCATATTATATGGGCGGGGGGCAGTGGTTTGGGGTTAATGGAAGCCCTCTTAGATTGGAGGCTCCGCTAAGTCTCGCTGAAGACAGGGCCACCTGAACCGGACCTTGGCTAGGTCATAACAGTCAGAGGCAGGGTGTCGCAACGGAAGTATGTCGACACTACACCACACCCTGAAAAGAATAGTCATTGGGATTGCACATGGCTCATTTTTTGTCGAGCATCTGTCTGGTGTAAAGAGCGCCAGTAGTCGAACCTGTTTAGAGAGCAAAGAGCCCAGTAGCGCATAATTGATTTCTTTGGCCCTCCGCATCATTGCCATGACACATTCTTGTTGCCGTTGCTGTGTTCGGCGGTTGCGGGCCAACCAAGTTGCCGGGCTTGCCCACAAGGCTACAACGCACCAGGCACCACTTCGCTTTGGTCCTCGTACAAGCCAACCAAGCCTGAACTACAGGATCTGCGGGCTTTGCATTGGGTCAGGCCCTCGGGGAAACCTGTTCAACAAGAAGCAGACATGTTTATTGAGCATGCGGCAGACATGTTAGTTAGGCAACAAAAGCTGGCCATGCCTTCGGCAAAAGGTTTGGGATGCAAGCATGGCTTGCAGCGTACCATATGTAATGCGAGTAGCAGGGTGGAAGTTGACCATTTGCAACCATAGGATGGCCCTTGCCCTTCGAAACCACAATATATGGCCCTTCCATCCCTTCATCCCTTCATCCCTTTATTCCTTCATCCATCCATCCATCCATCCATCCATCCATCCATCCATCCATCCATCCATCCATCCATCCATCCATCCATCCATCCATCCATCCATCCATAAGTCTATCCATCCATGCATCCATCCATCCATCCATCCATCCATTTATGCATCCATCCATCCATCCAGGCATCCAGCGGACTGAAGGATGGAATAGAAGGGGCAGGTCCTAAGCCCTAAGCCAGCTTCGTCCAGAGTCCATGAGGACCTCTTCTTCAACCAGACCGAGCTGCCGGAGCTGTACCGCACCCCGCTGCTGCCGCACCGCGCCTCGGAGGACCTGAAGGCGGCGCTGTGGCGGTCCCGGTGGCCGTCGCCGCGCCCTCGGCAGCCCGCGCGCTGCAACGAGACGGTGCCCATGCGGTTCTGACGGAAAGCGGCCGGAAAACCACCGGGAAAACGGGCGGCTAGGTTGGTTTTTTGGGGGGGCATGGGGAACACTCGGGGCCGTTTTTGTTATGCAGCCTAGTTGTTTGGTATGTTTTTCTTGGCTCGGTGAGAGCCGGGGGACTTGGGCCAGAACGACGTCGATGGCGCTGGGTCTTTGGGACCAGCCATTCGTTTATTTGAGTGGTGTTGTTGCTTCGTGCTTAGCCTTTCTATGACTATATGTGCAAGGTCGCTTTGTTTGATGCACGTTCGGGACATCCGCAAAGGCTCTGCAGAGAACGGCTGGCGGCTTGCGAACAGAGGCTTGGAAAATTTGTAGAGATCTGGACCGCGGACCAGCGGTGGGCTTTTCTCATTTGTGTGGGGGAGGGTTCGCTTCAAAGTCAACTACCCAGAGAAAAGGTGACATTTTCCCCACTGCAAAGCATCCGCAAAAGAATGTAGAAGCTTTTGCCCCCAAGCGCTTTAGACTTCAGGGGCCGATGCGCATGTCGCGGCCAGGCTCGCAATGCTGCGACCGGCGCTGTGAGGAGGGGAGTTGATGCCTGAAAATGGCAAATTGGCCCCGGAATGATGCTCCGTACTGAAGCGACATGAAATCCCAAGCGATCGTTCTGAGTTTCTAACTTTGTGCGTACTGGATGTACTTTAATGCTTTGTTCTCAGATAGGCGGCATGGAGCTTGGGGCCAGGGGTTTGGGCGCCCCGGTTTTGCAAGTTCCGAGCCCAAGACACTCGACAATATGAAAACATTTGATAAAGTTAGTGGTAGTCAGGGGGCCACCCGATTTTCCCATGTTCTCTGATGGAAGCAAGCAATTTGGTCCGGGACTCGTCGACCGTGTCCATACCGGGGCTCCCACTTGGTTGGCGTTGTGGATCGACCCGCGATCAGGAGGCCAAACAGCCGAGAGGGCCGCGAGGCAAGCTGGAGTCGGATTCGCGATCAGTTGAGATTGGACAGGGTTGTCTTTGGAGCCATCGATGTCGACCAGATGCCAAGAGATGTCTTTTTGTTTATGCTATCTCTGCACCTCATCGGCAAAGGTCGGTGCAGTTGTAAATTCGTCTTCCCTTCGCATCAACATTAGATACTTGGCTTTGGGGTCGCTGAGCTCCGCCACCGTCGCAGGTCCTCCTGAAGGAGGACGTTTCGCGCCCGAAGCCGTTGAGGCAGATTTCGGTCCGTGAGCGAGAAGCCATACCTGGGTATGTCTCAAAATAGGAAAGCCCCAAAACAAAGACGGGTTTTTCCCCTCTAGGCGCTTGGCCCCAGGCCGTCAAGATCATCAAGAGGTGATAATCCGGCCATGACATGTCCGTCATGGATCAACCCGCACCCTGACACATTTCTTTGCCTCAAGGGCCGTTTTATTCAGGAAGATGAAGGGTCGCTTTTTTTCCAGCTCCACGGGAACCCTCAGCCGGCCAAATGCCGGCCCTGGCAAACACGAGCACAAACGAACACAAACACCCAAACGCGAACGCAAACACAAACACGCGCGCACACACACACACACCACACACACACACACCACACACCACACAACACACAACACACAACACACAACACACAACACACAACACACAACACACAACACACAACACACAACACACAACACACAACACACAACACACAACACACAACACACAACACAACATACAACACACAACATACAACACACAACACACAACACAACATACAACACACAACACACAACACACAACACACAACACACAACACACAACACATACACATACACACACACACACCACGCACACACCACACACACAGACACCACGCACACACCACACACACACACCACACACACACACACACACACACACACACACACACACACACACACACACACACACACACACACACACACACACACACACACACACACACACACACACACACACACACACACACACACACACACACACACACACACACACACACACACACACACACACACACACACACACACACACACACACACACACACACACACACACACACACACACACACACACACACACACACACACACACACACACACACACACACACACACACACACACACACACACACACACCGCACACACGCACACACCGCACACACACACACACACACGCACACACGCACACACGCACACACGCACACACGCACGCTCGCACACGCACACACGCACACACGCACACACACGCACACACGCACACACGCACACACGCGCACACACGCACACACGCACACGCACACACGCACACACGCACACACGCACACACGCACACACGCACACCCGCACACCCGCACACCCGCACACCCGCACACCCGCACACCCGCACACCCGCACACGCGCACACGCACACACGCACACACCCACGCACCCACGCACCCACGCACACACACACACACACACACACCCACACCCACACCCACACCCACACCCACACCCACGCCCGCACCCACGCACGCACGCACGCACCACGCACGCACGCACGCACGTACGCACCCACGCACGCACGCACGCACGCGCACGCACGCACGCACGCGCACGCACGCACGCACGCACGCACTCACGCACACACACGCACGCACGCACTTGTTGCTGGCAGGGGTGGCCCCCTTGACCCATTGAACCTGGAAGGTTAGGAACCACTGCCAGGTTGCTTCCAACATAGTGAAGAGCAGTGAATTGCTGGCCCCTGAAAGAACCATGTCACCTGGGTGGGGGGGTGGGCGGTGGTGGTGGGGCTTATCTTGCGCTGAGGCACACCGCCAGAGACACCCCGGCGGAAAAATTAAGCGCGATGAATGGGCCTGGAGGCAGTTCTGCATCAAGAGGCATGTATTGGACATGCGCATCATCATTATTTGTGAAACAACTTGTTTCTGGACTCTTACACGTGCAAACACGGTGATGGATGGCAAGCCAATGGCGAGACCATCCTGCACGAATAGGGGCAGACCTGGCACCTCCGGGTAGCTGGCTGCTTGGCAATCTTTCAGCCGGTTCCGCCCAGGGGTGCCAGAGTCGGAGTCGTGGCGCCGCGTTATATCAGCTTGATATCACGGTGAACCCTTCTACATCAGCATCCAACAGCTTTCTTTGTTCAACAGTTAGACCTTCGACCTGGCACAGATGCTGGCTGCCGTGCAGGCTCAGACACAGCACGTTTGCGCATTTCAGCATACATCCTACAAGCTGACAACTGTCATGAGCATCTTCCCTTTGATTTCCCTAGCTGCCCACCTTTTTTCTTTTCTAAAACACTCAAAACGAAACACAGCGCGTCATGGGCTCCCAGCAAGGGCAACACTTGCCCACTTCGTGGCAAACCAGAGCTTTCACCTACACACCCTGCGGCCCTACGAGGGGTCTTTTGAAGCTTCCCTTTTTTAGCCTGGTTTACCGGGGAACCAAAAGGAATCTGCACCCGTTTTTGGGGTCTGAACATTCCCATCGATCGCGCCCATGGAGTCCCCCGAGATCCTTCAAGAGGAGGAGCCAGAGGTGCCAAAGTTACCAGCGATGCCACCGATTCGAAACGACCCTTTCATGATGGGGCTCTCTGGTCCAGTTCTTGCGTGATTTTGTTGGTTCCACGTTAGTTGAAGCTTTTGATGTGTTTGAACTGCCCCAGGAAGCGCCAGGTGAATGAGAACATGAAGGAACAAATCTCTGCTTGCGAACAACTTCCTGAAAATCGTGGTCATTCCAACTCATTCCCGAAGAAAACCCAAGGAAAAGGTGGGGCCGGCCGAAATAAAGGCCCTGCGGCCTTGTTAAGGATTTATTGGGACGTGGTAGGATGATTCGGACGCAATTGTGCCACATTTTTGCTTGGGTTTGGCCGGATGTGATTCCTCTATACCGAATGTGTAACATATCTACAGAACGGGGCCGCGGAAACTGAGCCAGTGGTTGAGCAGAAAAGTGGATTCATGCGGGGTCCGGCTGTTTACAAGCCTGGCACGACTTGGAGGTCAGCCCTCTGAATCAGACAACCCATGTTGACGCCCCTCCGACGCCCAGCTGTCTGGGCAATTTACTCCGATTCACAAGCCGGAAATCAGGCAGTAAGCGACCATCATGGGCAATTTACTACCCCCCCCCCCATCCACCTGGAACCGTCTCTGGTTTGGACCATTTGGGCATGAGTTTACTTAGGGACCTTGTGGCGGACCGTGTTTGCTATTAAGATTCATAGCCATCTTCCTCCGAAGGGTACAATACTGGAACCTCGCGTAGAAAGCAATGAAAACATACATGGAACCTCCTGAGCAAAGTGAGGCTGGCACTCACTAACCCAGAACCTCCTGCGAGCCAGGGATTTTATTCACATGGCACCTTGTCTTTCCCGCGGAAAGTTCCCTGTTTCAGGTAGGCTTGGTGGGTTCCATGTGAGCTGGCCCCTGTCTGGACCTTCAAGTGGCCCCTTTTTGTTTGTCTTCGTACCCGTTTTTTATGGGTCAAAGGCAGAAAAAGTTGGCTTTTGGGGGGTCCAGGTGGTTTGGAGGGTTTGGGGTATGGCTCTATGGTGCATCATGGTGCATCCGGCGACTCCCGACAGGTCCCCCCGCCAAGCTGCGATCCCGGCGAGGGCAGCGAGCGCAGCGAGCGCAAGCGCAAAGCCGCGGTGGCTCAGCGCCGTGGCCGAAGAGCGGGCGGGGAGGGAACTCGGGCCCCAGCGAGTCTGTGCATAGTACATGCAACATGCGTGTCAATAAGAATGTATGTATATATATATATACGCATGTATATACATGTGTTGTTTATGGCTAAATGAGCGGCCAAAACGGCGAGACTTCGGAATCTTTCACAAAATCGTGGTGCGCATCGAACCCAAAGAGCCTTTTGAGGATCGCGATCTCCTTTCGGGAATTGGGCCTGCTTTTTGGCAAGGCATGATGGAAGTTTCATGATTTGGCGAATCGGCAGACTTACCGTGGTTTTTTTGGGGTTTACCTGCCTTTGGGGTTCCAGTTGTTTTTTTCTCCGGGGTTTTGTGCTTTGCGAGGCAGCAGGTGCTGCGGAAGCTCTGGGGCATCTATGAGCACACGGTGCTGCCCATGGAAAGGCAGCAGGGCTGCCTAGCGCTTCTCAGTGACGGACTCCCAAGGGGAAGTGGGTGCCATGTGGACAAATCCGCTTGCCACAAGTGGTGGAAGTCGGCTCATATCAGGTTGTATTTATCCCAGCTGATTTGCATATCTACATACACACGCCGCGCCAGCGGCCCAGCTTGGACCAACCACACATGTCGTGTGTGGCAGTTTTAAGAAGGGTCAATATCCACCATCCCAATGACCACTCACACCATGGGCAATCCTTCATACTGAACTTGAGATCCTGTACACATGATTTTAAGCGGCATCTAACCTTGAGAATTGAAACCCATTGCCATGCCTGGACATTTGCCTCATTTGCCTTGGGTTCCCCACCCATGCAAATGAAAGGCGAAACTCTGCGGGAATCGAACTATTGTGGATGGACAAAATCTGCTTCCATCGTATTGGGATGGATGAAACCCCATGAATGCAGGGAGAATTCACCTAACAAGGGGGTTACAATTATCCACACCATGACGGCATCCACACATTGTGGCCAGCAACAAATGCGTCGTGTTGTCTCCTCTTTGCATTCTCTGGATATCACCTGCAGGTTTACTTAACATCTGATTGATTTGACGCACCTCGTAGTTCTCCCAAGAAGCTTGCCTCCCCTGACCAGTTCGTTACTAAAGGTTACCTCCCTAAAAGGGAACTATGATCCTCCTAGCATGAATCCAATGAGCGCTTTAAATGTTGACCCCGGATTAATCAGCCAAAGAGAAGGACCCCCCCAAACATGCACCAGGCTGATCCACTTGCGCAGATTCACATGGAACCCTTCAAGCCGTTTCTAGAGATTCTCATTTTTGGGATCTGTTTTGGTGTTTTGGGGCAGGCCATGTTGGTCCGGGGCAGTCCGAAGCCACCCAGGTCCTTCTACGAGCACTTCGGCGCGCCCCCCATCTCGCTGGAAGAGTTCGAAGCGAGGCCGCAGGCGAGCAGCGCCGGGAACAATCGCCAGCGTGTGCGGTGCCGCGTTTTTGGGCGACCTGTATCAGGCAACCCTTGCTTGGTGGTTTGGATTGGCGGCTTGGGGATTTGAAGCCCTGTTTCTTGTGGGCAAGTGGGAAATGCCCCAAACCACCAAAAAACAAAAACAATCCAAGCCACGAATTGGAGGGAACTTCATTGAAGGGATTGTAGCAAATGGTTTCCGCTCAGATGCTACACACATCGTTGTCCCTTGTGCAAGCGATTGGGACCCGTTGGTTGGAACCCGTTTAACATCCCTTGAGTTTTCTGCGGTTGTCATGTTTCAAGGGTATCTTTTTTGAGCGTCCTTTGTCGAGGTTGTGAACAGGCAAAAACAATGAGAAATCACACATGTTGAGGGTTCCCCTTATCTAGAGGCAGACCCATGTCGGGATGTGCCTAGTCTTGGAATTAACTGATGGGGTTCTGGTGCCACAGACAGATATGAACGAATATTCGCATGCAAACACGCAGAGCCGCCGCCCCCCCCAGGCCTGTGAGAAGAGGTGGTATGGACAAATTAGAACGAGCGAGCCATGAAGGTAAGGCCAGCTCACTCAGCAGTATCCTTGACAGGGTTCCGATATAGAAAATATTGCCCAGACTCGAATCACTTCCAGGATCAGCTGATGTTGCGTTATCCCCAGCTTTCCCCGCCAGAAGTGAGGCATTGTGGCCAGATCAGGGACGCCATGTTCCTCGCACAAACATAGCACATGTGGGAGGGTACCTGGAAAATTACAAACTTCCTCTATGCCCCCGTCAGGAAAGGCGGGTAGTTGATTTGCCGAAAGAGTCACCCAACAATGGTCCTCGATCCAGATCTCGGCTTGATTTTCGCTGGTAGGCCTGATCTCTTTTTTTAGACCGACCCATGTTTTGGGCCACCGCAAGATAGGGAACCCACAATGTCTTGTTCCAAGAGGCGCTTGGAGACGACTCCTCAGGTGCTGCTCTTGGGGCAGTACAGCACTGGCAAGACCTCCATGGCTCGGGACCGAAGCGACTTCCCGCTTGTCGCAGTGTTCTTGCTGGTTCTCTCGGAAGTTTCAGGTTTTGGGAAGGGACTGTTCGGGGATTCCCGAAGCCCTGCAAATTCCCACAAAAGCCACCAGTTGGAACAAACTCAGGTTTCCACTCCGCCTATCAAACCAGCAATTTTTTGGAGACGCCCCAGGTGAAATGGATCACGGGTACCGACAGCAACCATTTCGATGTGAAGCCGCAGCCCTCTACGGACAAGTGCGGCCCCCAGCGGTTCGGTTCGATTGTTATTGACCCTGGGACTTATTCCGTTCGATCGTTCGGGTGTGGTTTTCAGGATACATTTGTTATCTTGGTTTCCAGGGAAACCAGAAGCAGAAGGGCCGTTTTTGGTTTCCCCCCTATTTTGACACACACCAATTCAGGAAGTAAGTGCCTGGCAAGAGTTCTGGCATCCAATCTATTATCCGGATGCGAGCAAGCTGATAGAAGCGTCAACCATGAAACTCAGAAACATGTCGACACATTACTTTTTGTCAGGCCATGCCATCCATGCCATCCATGCCATCCAGGACCCTAACCTCATGCGATGTATAAGCTCTTTGCAGTCCCATGCTTTGGAACTTGGCAATTGCTTCACAGCTCCCTCGATCACAGACTTGTGTCTCGGCTTCAGATGTTTCTCCCGTTTTCCTCGATCGGTTCGCATTAGGTTCATGGCTGTGGTCCACGGGGAGAAAGAGTGCCCTGCCGGCCTGTGGTGCATGGGATGTCTTTAGTGAACAGAGGGCTCCAGACTTTGCCATTGGGTTTCAGTAGGTCGGTAGGTAAGTGGAACTGAGGCGGCGTGCCAGCCTCTGAAGCAATACGGGTGGCACAAGCACCCGGAATATTCGATGGGACACCAGGTTTCTGGCTGGAATAGGATTCAATGCAGTGCCAGCGTGGCAGGCATTATTCATGGCAATGCAGCCGCGTGCCTGCCCCAACTGCCATACCAGGCTCGCGACTCTCACACTCGGTCTGCTGAGGCATCCTTAGCCTTAGGCCTTAGGCCGGCTCTTCCCCCTCCCCCCAAAAAGTAAGCAAAGAAAGAAAGAGATGAAGAAAGACAGAATACACAGAAAGAACAACGCAATAAAAAAAATAAATCAAGGACCGGACAACCTCACATGCCATGCTTTCGTGGGAAGATGGACTTGGTCGATCGACTTCAGAGCGCAAAAGCAAATCAAAGAACAAGCAGTCGAGGGACTGCTTTGAAGTGTGTGAGCGAGTATGGGATGGAGCGGATCAGCGGGCAACGGAGACAGAAGCATTGGTGCACAAGAAGTGCAAAGGTGCCCAAGCGACCCCACACTGCTCTTTTATCCTTGACTGGTATGCGCTGAGCACTGCGAAACTGCGCCTGCCACGACAGCCAGCATCACCTGCCACGAAAATAGCCTTAGCAAACCCAAAGTACTGCACCTGCGACCAAATACAGCTTCAGCATAAGTATGAGTGAGTGAGTGAGTGAGTGAGTGAGTGAGTGAGTGAGTGAGTGAGTGAGTGAGTGAGTGAGTGAGTGAGTGAGTGAGTGAGTGAGTGAGACCTGCTTCTGGGGGGTGGGGTGGGCTGGGCTGGGTGGGCGGGCAGGCGTAAAGGTCGCAGGCCTGTGCCTGCGCAGCTCAACATGTTGCGCAATCATGTCGGCAGCCCTGCCCTGGTGCACACGTGAAAAATGGACGCTGTCATATCCTTTCAAGCTTAAACGCTCGTGCTAACCTCCGCAGGAGCTTCTCTGCACATGGCCTTTGTAAGTTCTTCGCGCAAGTTCTCTACTGTACATTTCTCTACGCATTTGTCTACGCAAGCTCTCTGCGCAGGTTGTCTATGCAAGCTCTCGACGCAAGCTCTCTCACGAGAGGGTCGCGCATCTGCAGTTTTCGCAACAAGTTCGTCCGTTTTGGACAGCGACCATGCCGATCCCCGCAACGGGTCGTGCGGGCATGTTGAAAAGTAGCAAAAGTCCACAGTTTTCGCACATCGAATCACTTCGACTCGTAGAAGGGCGCAGTCCTGATCGACGTCAACCCTGCCCCCCGCAAAATAAGAATAAATGTAATCTAGATTCGCAGTTCTCTGAGCAACTTCTCTATGTGAGTTCTTTGTGCGTGTTCTCAGTGCAACTTCCCTGCGTAATTTCTCTGTGCAAGTTCTTGCAAGGTTGCGCACATTCTCTGCGCAAGTTCTGCGCAAGTTCACCGTCCTGATTTTCTTGCGCAAGGTCTTCGGGCAGGTTGTTTGTGCATGTTCTCTGTGCAAGTTCGCTGTGCAAGAAAACCACTCACTTGGTGGAAGAGCCTTTCGCGACGCTTTCGGAAAAAGGACATCTATGAAAAGAACACTGGCCCGGGCATCTTTGAAGCATGTGGCTTTGGCTGTTTGAGACTTTTTGTTTTGGTTTTTGTTGGGCCCCACATTGCACGACAGTACCATTTGCCGCGATAAAGCCCGGATTCGCGAGGGCCTCTCCACCTTCGGCGCTGACTTCCTGGGCAGTTTCCAGGCGGAAGCACGGGAACAAGGGCCTCAGGGCCAAACTGCGTGTTGGTGGTGTTTGCTTCTGGCACTTTACTCCGCAAACAAGTTTTATTTTCCCGGTTTGATAGGTGCAGGCTGTGCTTAAACGTGTCTCGATTTGAGGGAACCCGTTTTGTTTCTTGGTCAAAGGCAAACCAAAAGTTGCCTTTTTAGGGATCGATTTCAAATTTGAGAAACACCCAAGGTTGTTCAAACTGAATCCGCAAGATCCGCATGTCCCTTTTGTGGTGGTTGGTGGTTTCCTTTTTTGTCGTGGTTTCCACTCCCCCTCCCCCAATTTTGAGCAACCCAGCTAAGGCAATAAGGGGTAAGCTGGCAGCTTTCTTGAACCGCATGGTTGGGTCATAAGCTAAGCCTACCACTGCTTTCTTGACCTGCACTTTCTGCGGTTCCAACAAATTCGCCACAAATACAACGGCCACGTGAAGATTCCGGGTACATGGTACCGGAGTCACACTCTTTTTGTTGCTGCATAAGTCTGGATTTTGGAAAAAAGAAATCACCCCGTTGCTCCGTCGGCCGTTTTCACCGGTTCAAGCATGGCCGATTCCACGTTTTGAAGAAGATTGCATTGTTTGTCACCGCGGGTACGCCTGGAGGCCTTGGTGTTGCCTTCAGACATCCTGCAGGAGCCAGTTCGCACATGAATTGGATCGCGCACAGCACAAGAAGCGTTGGGCAATGAGTTGAGGTCAGCCTGTCGGATCGTTGGCGCCTCTTCGATCAACAAATGGTATCTGGTTTTGAAGAGGTAACTGCAGGTCGCAGGTTTCGCCTCGCACGATAGGACATCACTTTCATTGACACTCCGGGGGTGCTCTCGGGCAGCAAGCAGCGCATTGGCCGCGACTACGACTTTGCGCCCGGGGCTAAGGTTGGAAGGCTGGACGTCTTTCTTTCGCCCGAGGCATAGCCTTCGCTTGTTGTTTCGCAAATCATTTGTTTGGATACTTGCCCTTTGGCCCAGGGGAATGTCATGGTTGCCCCATGTAATTTTCATGGGGCCCTCTTCAATCGGTCTGAAGGCGGTCGGCAGACTCACATTTCCGAGGAAGATCAGCGCCTGGATGGCAGAACGCGCCGACCTGGTGCTGCTCACGTTTCTTGGACCCACAATAGAGGGTACCCTTTCCAGATTTTTATCCCAAGGGAAGCCAAAGGGAAATCAACAATTTTGGGCACCCCTATTTGACACGTGCCCAAAAGATGAGAGGTGGAAGGACTCTCCATGATTTTGAGAGATTGGGTTCTTCTCAGTTTGGTTTAGTTGGTTCCTTGGTGCGGGCCATCCCGGGTGAATGCTTCTCACGCCGGCGTGGGTGCTTAAGGTTTATTTCGTTTCACCATGCTTGCGGTTCTTAGCCAGTCCTTTTTTCCTTTCTCAGTGAGAGCAAAGGGCGGCCTTGTATTCCCGTGGCAAAGAGATTTGTTCAGGACATCGGACTCAACCACTAGACCTGATGTCTCCCCTGCGTACGGAAGCCAGTGTGCCAAGTAGTGGCGATTGCCGTCTCAAAACCCACAGCGCCCAAATCTGCCCAGCCAGTGTGGATGCTCCGATCCCAGCAGTTCTGGCAGCATGATGTGGTGGAATTGGCCGGTTGGTCACTGGGCAACTGATCTGATTCGACCCGAAGGAAACATGCCGCTTCTATCTCGGGCTTTCAAGGGCATTCTGCCGAAAGGCATGCTTGGATTCACAGGAACGACTTCCTTTTCTCATTTCTTCTGTGCTGTTTCCACCCTACTCCAAATACCCGCTTTTTGCAGGGTATGATGTCAACCCCTGACTAAATAAGGAGGTGTTTGCGAAGCACCCACACATACCGTTAAAGTCCTGAAGCACCCAACCCTTTTTTAAGTATGATAAACAAACGCTCGAATTACCGATTTCTGCTCAACCCCCACAAAAAAGCTCCCCCCCCCCCCGGAAAAACGCTCGATGAAATCCCTTCTTCCATCCGGAGGAAGGCGGGCAATTGTTGCGGATATATGCGCTCGTTTTGCGGATATTTGCGCTCGTTTTGCACTTCGATTGCTGCTCGCTCCTTTCAGCGACCGATCATTTTGGAGGACCGATCCGCCCAGCTTTGGAAAAAAAACAACGCTCGAAGCAGGGAAAAGTGTATGTTTACCATATTTTGGTGACGACCCCTGGTTTTGCAATGCGTTTGGGCTATAAGGGCAGACATTTAGGTAACAAAGGGTGCTCCAGGAAAGCGGGGTATTTGTAGCACCTTCGCAGGTTCGATGCCCACAAGCTGGACATTTCTGATGAGTTCCAGCAAGTCATGGAGGCTGCCGGAGATGCACGGTGCACGCACGCATTCGCATTTGCATTCACAGCTTGCACACACACACGCTCACTCAAGCTCACTTTTACCTTCTTCATGTAAATTAGTAGTCACACACGCAGTCTCACGCTCACATTTACATGCACATTCCTAGGCACTGTCACACTCACATTTACATTCACATGTACATTTACATCACACACACATATTTACATTTACATTCACATTCCCACGCAAGGTCACACTCGCATTCACATTTGCATTCACATTCCCACGCACACTCACTGCCCATGTACATTTACATTCACAGTCTCACACACACACACACACACTCACGCTCACACTCACAGTCACGTTCATATTCACATTCACATTTACATTCACAGTCTCACACACACACACACTCACACTCACAGTCACGTTCATATTCGCATTTACATTCACAGTGACACACACACACACACACACTCACATTCACGCTTACTTACGCTCACACTCGAATTCATGTTTACAGTCACATTCACATCAACGTTCATGTTTCCATTCACTGTCACACACACACACACACACTCACGTTCACATTTACATTCGCATTCACATGTCCATGATAACTTCACAGTTACATTCACATTTACATTCGCATTTAGATACTCGGTCACACACACACACACACACACGCGCGCACACTCACATTCACGGTGACATTCACAGTCTCTCACACACACACACACACGCAAGTGACTCGAAGCCTGATAGACCCTTCATTCAGCATAGCTGTTTCAGGTGCTGCGGCCGCATGCCAGCAAGGTGCGCTGTGTTCTGAACAAGGCGGGAGTTCGTGGGTTGAGTTGAGAGTATGATTTTTCTGGGTACCCCGATTGTTCAAGGAGGGTACCCCTGTTGAATTGTTTGAGGGATGCACTGTTGAAGGCGGGGGCAAGATTGATTGAAAAACCTCCAGACCACATAAAAGCGAAGCCTGAACTGGATGCCAAAGCAAATCATTTGACTGGCGGCGACCTCACAAGATCCAACATGGGCCTCTTTGAAATGCACATATGCCCATGTCTTTGCACGTTGCTTTACTTTGATCCACGAAGGATTCGTGGCATTTGCAAGTATCAAGACCCGGCTGTTGTTTTGCCCAACAGACTGGAGGTGTTGGGTTGCTCTGTTGACGTTGAGATTGGAGTTCTTTCCTTCGGTCGTTCACGTGCACGAGCGTCTCCTGTTTTATACGTTCACGACCCTAATAGCCTTAATAACAGGTTATCCCTAATTCCAGGAGGGGGGGGTAGTCAGCTAAGGGGTAGTTAGACATACCATGATTTTTTGGCCTGACCGGCCTGACTGACGCCTGTTGAGGCGGACCAGATCGATGCGGCGAATCTGGTGCGTGTCTACGGCGCTTTGCTTTGGAATGTCGGCAAGGCAGGTAGCATCGAGTGCATCTTATTGAACAATGGGAGACTTTTGGAACCCCATGCGGTTGTGACACTACTTTCAGGGCCCTTGCTGAAGTACCCTTTTCAATTTATGTGGGGAGCAACGCAAAGTTATGTTGTTTCTTTGTGAGAACCCTTTCAACAAGGGTGAATTTCGACCTAAAGGCGAATGTGTGTGATGCATGCGGCTGTCAAGGGTGTCGAGTTTTCTTTGTAAAGCAAACAGACACTTCACGCGTCGCAAGAGATAATGAAGGCATCATATTGGTAGGCCGAGTGGGCTACTTCCAGTATAACAGGGCGATAAGCAGAAACGTCGCGTGGTCTGGAATACAATTCCGTCGAGGGGGTCGTGCGACAGAAGGAAGAATAAGCGCGCAATCTCCACCTCTCCCGGATTTTTTTGTTTTACTACTTGATCACTTTCCGCTTTGGCACGAAGGTGCACATCCGCAAAAGGTTTATTTGACAAGAGGGCTGAATGGAATAGACGCGACATCCTTCAAACGCTAAAGGGCTATTTTGTGTGTCGAGTACCCTTTGCACGTGGGTGGTGGGACCGATAAGCAAGTTTTGATTTGCTGGCCCATACTATGGCTTTGGGGTACCTGGCTTCCAGCTACATACCCTTTGCCCCAAAGAAACCACGGAATGAAAGGTGCTGCACTTGATCAAGATGCCTCAAGCAAATGGACTCCAAGAAATCCCCACTGTGTTGCTCGTACGGGGCTGTTCCGAATTTGCAACTCCACTTTTCCCACGCGCTGGGCAAGTTTCTTTTAGCAGGCTCAGAGGTACCTTGCCCTCAAGTTTTGGGCAAGCATTTAGTAACAAGGGAAACACGGTAGCTTCCCCATCCACCGTAATTTGGGCCCCTCCCTTATGAAGTGAAATGGCAGGCCACTTTTTGGGTGGTTTTTATTGGAAATCAAAGGGAACCAAACCATTTGGGTATGTGTCAATTCAGGGAAACGCCCGGGGTACACATTTTCGAGGGTCCTTCCGTCCATCCGAAGCCTGCGCTCGCGAGGTGCTGCGAACGCCGGAGGTGGCCCGCGTGTTTGTGAGCTCCTTTTGGAACGAGGAATACCTGTACCAGGCCCTACCCAGGGTTGGGGTCACCCAAAGGACGAGAATGCGACGTTTCAAGTGGCTTCAACCATAACAATGGACCGGACACAGGCCACGATCAGACCTCTGGATAGTCCCAACCGTAAACAGATGCCCGCCCTTTCAACTTTTTACATGGTATTGAGTATACCATGTTAGTACCAGGTTTGCCTGATGTTGATTGTGACGACTCGCGTGGCTGTATCCAGGTGTTCATGTGTGTGTGTGTGTGTTGGCTTTGCGGCACTCGGATGTACCGTAGCGCTGGCTTGACAGGGTTGCAATACCTTATGCTGACTTATTTGCTGGTCAAAGAGCATGCTTGACTTTCTACGCAAGAGCGGCTTTGAGCATGACCCAGATGATTACATATGTCAATGTGGCCTCCCAACCACTGTGTCGTCAAGTCACGATGCCCATTTGGGCCGTGTCAACCTTGGCGCAGGACCATAAGAAGCTCTTTGACCAGGACAAGGATGCAGTGCTCAAGGAGCCTCCGCAGCGTGATGCTTCTTTGCTTGAGACCCTTCCTTTGGAAGGAAAACGGGCCTGATATTTTGGGCCCAAGTTGGAGGCAAACCCAGGCCACCTAGGCCCCTTCCTTCTCAGCGGGTTCACTGGGCGCTCGGATGTCAGGCGTCACGGCCATGGGTTCGGCCTCGGCCGATCCGCGAGGAGCTGCGGTCCCTGCCCCAGACCTCGCTGCTGCGGAAGATCAACAACTTCACCGCGCGGGTGCGCCCCCCCCAAGCGCTCCAAACGCGAGCCGAGCTCGTGGAGGGTTTTGTTCGGACACGAGTTTGGCAGTTCAATCTTTGCCCGTGATTTTGTTAAAATGCATTTCCTATAGAAAACATTAGGACTTTATGTCTTTTGTTTGGGGGGGAGGGTTGCACCATGTGAGCCGGACAGGTGCGCAGGGTGCGCACCCACGTGACGGTCCTGGGCTTTCTGCGCTCCAGGACGTGCGTTTTCTTTTTTTGCGTGGGCCGTGAATCGTTGGTTTTCAGGGTTGTGGAGTTTGCACTCCTGTGATACCGAAAGAAGGCCTTCTAAACAACTTTTTGTTCTATTTATGCGGAGGTGCCCTGGCTACAGAAGTGGGAACCAACCCCTGATTCCCTTTGTTGGTTCCATGTCTTGACAAGGACTCAGGGCAGTCGTCCTCGCAGGATTCATTCGTCAACGGGGCAAAGCGGAAGGGGCTGGCCCCCCACCAACTGCCATCAGGATGCGGCCATCCGCAATGCATGTTCCACTTGGTGATGACCCTCGCAGGATTCCGCTTTACCTGCGCACGCCCGAGCCCAAGCCAAGCGGAAATCTTTCGGAGCTTGGGTGGTGGGTTTGCCACTTGTGCAGTGAGTCGAGCATGTGCACTCATGGCAGAGCTGTAGAAACGATGCCATGCTTGGCATGATTGCTCCAGCTAAACACGCTTTTGCCATGATTCAGCTATTGTACAGTGTACAGTGTTTCAGCCATTGACTGAGCGACCGGGTTTGTCGTTGGCCTGTGGGAGTCGGGAGCAAGCTACGAGGCTTGGGGTGGATTCCATGATCCAAAGCTGGCTGTGCCGGGGCCTTTGTGCAGATTTTTGCACGGAACGCTTCTTCATTTCGATGGGCCTGGCTTCCGCCACTTTGAGGGGTTTGCGACATGCGAAGCCAAAAGGAACCCCTTACCATTCCCGTTGCTTTGAGACTAGGATACCTGCACAATCCTTGCTTGCCGAGCTCTGGTGGTAAATTGGGCACAATCCTTGCTTGGGAATTTTCGTTATTTCTGGTTTGTGAGTTATCGGTGGTTGCCCCAGACATTGCAAGTATACTTTTAGAGAAAGGGACGCATCGTATCTTTCTGCGATTTATCGGGAATTTGTGGTTAAATGTGATCGATTCCCTTGCAATATTTTGGGCATTCGCAGTAGAACTAAAGGGCAAAACACTGGAAACTGACCATCACCGGGCGCACTTCTGTTTTCGTCCGTTTTGGGTGGTGGAATTGCCAAAGTTGCTTGTTTGCCGTGTCCGGAATATCCCCAGAATGTTACAGATCCCATACGGGCAAGCATTGATGCCATGGATTTATTTCTTCCAGAGTCCCTGCGGCGCATCCGGCGTGTTCTGAAGTTTTAGGTGTTCGTTGTCCGCACCATTTTTTTTCCACAGCTTTCCAAGTTGTCCACTTGTGACCAGTCGTGGAGCTTGTATAGCCGAGCCTTTCCCTTCGGCAAGGGACCCATTGAGGGAAGTGCGGTGAGGCTTTCGGGTTCTGCGGGGTTCAAAGCTGCGACTGCTAGGAAGCCACCTGGAATTGAACGTGAGAATGGCTACCTCCAGTTCCCATGGCATTTCCAAGATGAAAGGAAAGTGACTCAAGGAAATGTTACCTACGGAAAGAGCTGCAGGGTGTTTACAGTTAATACCAATGGATTTCTGGATCTCTTTCCGTCCTTCTTTTACCTTCTCTTATCCATCTTTCCAGAGTTACATTGTTGATGAGAAAGATGGGAAAGTATGAAGGAAAAAGAAAGAGATGTAAAGAGATGACCTTCCCTCCCTCGTTCGTCACCTCTCTCCGTTGGGAACTTCTATCTCTTTGAAACGTCCGGAAGTAGCGAGGAAGGTGAACGGACATGCCGTCTCCTTCCCCTCCCTTTTATCTCTATATCTAGGATGTGATTAAGAGGTGAGAAAGGGAGAAGGAAGTGCCTGTCCTCTGTTCACTCTCATTTCCTCCTGCAGGTGAGGAGGAAGGAGAGGCAGTTGGTTTTCTATCTACATCACCTATCCAGTCTTTCAATGGAGTTGTTGGTGCGTGAGTTAATATTATGGACTATCCGACTGTCTTTCCCAACCTCAAGGTTCTGCGATGCATTTGGTCCAGAGGGATTTCCTTAATTGATGTAGGGGGCGAAATAATTTCAATCCAAGGCACCAACCTGGACAGCCTTCTCTTTGAGGCACACGCCACGAGGGTTGCTTTGTTCATGCGAAAAGGGACCTGTACCTCAATGTGCCAATGAGAAACGGGCATCCCCAACTTGGCACATTGGAGGCACAATGGCTCGAATTCTGCTAGGCTGACCCCTCGCTTGAAAATGTCGATTCGTCAGCTTCCTATGCTTTCGCGGGCCTCGGCGGACAGATCTCAAGTGTCTCACATGGCCGAACAAGTGGAATAAGATAGATTTCACTTGCGCCGTCATCGCATCTTCTTCCTGCTTTAAACGTATCTCTGTTGAATCAGCGCAAACATATCAGTTGGTTTCACGCACCATTCACCTTCGGGCCAGGCGCCAGGTCTTCCCACAAGGTTTGCAGCTGTTTTGGGCTTAAAGGCAGCACATAGAAGTTCTACAAGGTCAAGAGACCACTAGCTCCTGGTTGGCTTTTAAAGTGTTGCCACGAGGGCACAAGACTGCTCAAGACGCGGCCGAACATGGTTTTTTTTTTTTTGCTTCGGCCTAATAAAATTGAAAGTGATGCGACCCTCCTGAGCAGTACCACTTGCTTGTATCATAGTGGCACGCATACATGCTGTCACCTTACTGTCACCGTTTTCCTTCCTTCCTTCCTTCCTTCCTTGAAATATTCGGGACTCTTCCTGGAGCCTTCCTTTGAAGACCCCCGGTTCCCGCTCGCCGCACCTGGGAGGCGCAGCGAGTGCACCACCTGAGCCCGGGAGACATGCCCAAAGTGGAGGCGCGCGCGGGTCGCGAGCGGAAGCATGGGTGGCGTAGTTTGGAGCTGTGATTGTTTGTGTGTGTGTGTGTCTGGAGTTGGTTCCCCATAGGTTGGTTTGTGTTTTCGGAGTTGGTTCCCCACAGGGAAACCTCCATTTTGGGGTTCCTCAGGGGTCCCCCTATTTTGACACGACATACACTGCAAGCGGCAGAAGGCGTGCGAGCGAAAGGGCTTCCAAATGGCTGGGATGGTTTGTTTAGCTTGGAGATATTTCTTGTTACTAAAGTTGTTTGGTTTCTCCTTTGTTTTAGAAGTGTTTGAATTGCTCCACTGTTTCTCCCTGCGTGTTTCCAGACGGTGTTTGGTGGCAATTCGCTCGGGCTGGTAATGCTTTAGTTGGCCGAGTTGTGGCCCCAACACCACCTGGGTCTCGGGAACACAAACATGTGTTTGTCTTACGCCGGCGCTTGTGTCCAACTCGTGTATCGAAGAAACACCCTGGCACGGCTTCAAAACGCCCTCAAAGCGCCTTCAAAACGCCTTCAAAACCGCGAAGTGTCCCTCGAGGTCCTCAGACAGAGGCTGCGCGAGTTTGAGGGCACGGTTCTCAGAGCAGAAGCCACTTGGATCCTTGACTTTCCGAAGCTTGGCCTTTCCCGCGTTCAACCGGGGGTGCAGCTGTAAATAGCTTTCTTAGCTCTTTTCATGGTCTTGGGTAGAGTCAACTGATTTTCTACCAGGCGGACCTTGGTTGAATCCCTGGAATCGGTCCCCTTCCGATTCCGGATAACCAAGAAGCATACAGTGGACAATGCAAATTGCGACTCAGCTGATGTTGGTTGGCGAGGTATATACTTGGACGCCAAGGAGCCTATGTTGACATGCCGTGTTTTGTTGATTTTTGTTGGCGGGTTTAGTAGCGTGTTAGGGGTGTGTGGCTTCAATGGCTGACGCACACCTCATGACCATCTCATGACCTTGGAATTTGGGGTCTTTTGCAAAGCTGAAGCGCAAGGCTTGCTCCGGCTGCCCAGCCTGGACATGGGAGAGCTGCGGCGCTTGGACGCGGTGCTCGAGAGGGAGGCGACATCGAGATCGGGGAAGAGGCTACGCGGCTTACCCCCAAACGTTTGGCGGAGCCCTTTTGGGAGGCAGGGCTCCTGTGCACCAAACCATGTATAGCTGGGGGCAGCTCTGTTGTGCAAGGTGGTGATGTGGACGGACAAAATCTGCTTCGCCTGAGTTGGGATGGGAGAAATACTGGGGCAAACCACCTGCTAGCGACATTTCGTCCACCCGCAGTGATGCTCGGCCCCTTAAAGCGTTGCTCAAATCCCTAGACGGTCCAGAACACTTTCAGAAGGAACATTGACGTAGGATCCAACGGGCCGTTTTTGTTGTATATTTTTTGGGTCCTCAATTACTGAAGTAGTCCAGTACACAGCAAATTTTTAATCACCTCAACAGGTGTATCATCTTCGGCTGGCATGTGCTCCCCCCATTTTTGCCCAGGTGTCTCAGAGAGTCCCACTTGCCGGCCCCCGGTTGCTATGTTTCCCCTTTTTGCATGGTCCCAACCTCGTTTTTCCAGGCCATTCGACGAGGGTTTGCCTTGGCTCGTTTTAGGGTTTTAGCCCCAATGCGGTGTGAGAAACTCCGACCCAAGCCGAACTTTCGGAGGTGCCGCAGCTCTTGTCCACCGTGGGGGGCGTGACGCTCTCCAAGGAGCATCTGAGAAGTGGAGCAATATGATGGGCAAACAGTAATGTTGACTAGTCAGAGTTGGCGGATGGGAGGATAATCACTTAAACCTTTTGATCTTTTGGAAAGGGCACCATCCACACAGATCCACACACTTTCACGTTTCGTCGGGGGTCTAAGACCAACCCAGTTCGCACTCAGCCCAATCAAATCCTGAGTGAAGGTCAGCAGTGCCAACTAGATAAGCCGCTCGTTGGATTCTTTACCTGGTTTCAGGCAAAGCCCTGAACCGAATACTCAGGTTTTTAGTATGGCCCACCTAAGGGGTGATTAGAATGGGGTGACCTGGGTACTTTGAGTGTGTACTTCTTTAGCCCCTTACATTATGGGAATCTAGGACTGGGACGCACGGTTACGGTGTGATTTGAGGCTGCCTTCCACTCAGTTTGTCGGTTGATGGATAAAGCAGATGTTTACACTTGGTATGCTATGGACAGAACCTGCTAGGTGAAATGTGCCTATGCCCGTGTGCGTCAAATATAACGGTTTTAATATTCTCATCCCTGACTGGGCACAGACCCGGGCGAGGGCCTCTCTTCAGCTGTTGCCTTTGCAACTCCCGCCCCACTTCTTTGCCCACTTGCTACTGTCGCTCGAACGATGATAAGCAACGCTTGGCGGGTGATACAATATGCGAGAAAATGGGTGTTCTTTTTCGGGGGTACCCTTTTTGGGTTGGTTCTAAAAGGAAAGGAAAAGGGAAAAAGGCGCCAGGAGAGTCTCAAGACCCCAGAGCCGGTGCCAGGGTGGGGAGCTTAGTTTGGATTTATGGGTTGAGGCTTTTGCAGGTTGGTTCGACGAGAACCAAAAGGAAAACCACATTTGTTGGGGGTTCCCCTATCTACTCTTGATGCACGAGATGTTGTAGTTCACAGGCTAGTCCCATTGCTCAGAGGGTTTCATCCATCGAGGGTGCAGGATTTCATCCACAGTCCCAAAGGGACCAAGGAACACACGCAATGCCGCGGAAGACGGGGGCTTTGAGTGAGATGGCCTTGGAGCTTATTTGACTTGCTCTTGTTGTGCTAGTTTCCCAGGATGTCACATTGGTTTTGTTGATTTGAATCTGCAGCGCCGAGTGTTGGCTGGCCGTCAGGTTCACTTGCAGCGATCCAACTGAGCTGACCCGACTTCTTATCAGTGGGGAGTCTGTCGGGATGCGTCTAGCATGCAGCGAGCCGTCAATCCAAGCAATCTTATGGGGCCTTCTCATTACTTTGAACAGTCGGTGACCCGAACGGAAAGTGGCGCTTTGAGGATTTATTCGGAAGTTCTCCAAGTAGTGCTACGGGTTTTCTTATGGTTTCCCTTCAAACACCAAAAAGAGGGTCGAATCACAAATTTGAGAACCCTTCCTTTGCTGTTTGCCCGAGCACTTGCGGATCTGTTCGAATCGAATGTGCTGAGGCACATCTCCTCGGCCATCTTCCCTTGCAGGAAGCGCCGGAGGTGCGGCGAGGGGTTGCCGCTCGTGGCCGGGCTCTCATTTTCTCGCGTTTGGTGGTTTTGGTTATCGCCTGTGCCAATATAAAGCCACTTTCCTTGTGGGGTGATGCTTTATGCTTTGGAATGGCGAGGATTAGGCTGGTACGAGAGCGTGCCATCAGAGAGCTGGGCTGGCACATTTGGTTTTGGAGGGGAGGCAACGGAGATTGGACACACAAAGAGGTGGTCCATCGGTGGTCCATCGGCCTCCACAGATAACCGCAGATCAGCAAAAAGTTTTGTTGTTGTAAAGCAAAAGGCTATACTTAGTAAAGGCATCTCTGGGCCCCAAGTGCTCAGGCATTCATCGTGTTTACAGTGCAGGTGCTATCGTGTGCTGAATGTGTATGCAGGATCGATGAGGCAGACTGATACACGGTGTCCGTGGATTTCAAGTCAGCATGTCTCACACAAGAATTTGATATGGCAGTGTTGACGCGCTGAGGGTGCCTGTTCGTCTTGCATTGGCCCCTGCTCCACACGCATCAAGCTCCTGTTCTCTCACCGGCCATTGCAAGCGTGTATGCATTGAGCGTTGCGCCAACAGACGAGAGTGTACGCTTCGGGTCGCGCCCGTGTTTCACTGAAGACAGGTGTGAGGCACTTGTACAGGCCTCTGTGGGAAAAGCCGCGCGCGGACTCTGAACTTTACAGATCCCAAGGTTTGACACGCAGGATGGTCCTTTGGTGCAAGCGATCGGAACCGCTACCTGTTAGAACCCGTGATCCGTGGAATGGGTCCACTTGCAGAAAAGGATCTCATCTGGCTGTTTGGCCGCTTTCGCCGGCCCCTTCAAAACCTTGCGGGGCAGAGGTCGACTTGAGCGGCGAATGTAAACCGAGCATCGACTTGGGTGGTGCGCGTACTTGGACGCAGCGGCGGCTGAGACAACGCAGCTTCACAAAGCTTCGGCAACAACCAGAAGCAGATCTCCCCTGACGCTAGTCTCGACTTGATAGAGGACGGACCATGAAAGGCAGAGCTTTCATCAAGTTGTTAGCCCAAAAAACCTGGCGTTTAATCTGTTTGGAACCGGAACCTGTTTGGTCTTGTTAACATCCATGTATCAAATGCAAGACCAGCACAAGAGGAAGAACCATACAAGCATCAAAGCAAACAACAAGGGAGCCGCAGATGACAGAGAAATGAAAGAGAACCCAGCCATTTTGCCAAAGGGATTCCAAAGGATGCCAAAGGAAACCTCCCATTTTAAGGGGCTTCCCCCGGCAATTCGCGCCATGGGCGGCGAGCTCCTGAGCGCGGCGGCGGCGGGCTACGAAGCGGCGGGCGGCTGAGTTGGCCCCGGAGTGAACCATCCTGGTGGTTTCCTCTATGCAAACCAAACACGAAACGTATTTGAAAGAGGCACATCCTGTTGGAGAAAAGTTGTGGTTCTCCCCAACTGGTGGTTTCCTCAAGGTTTTTTCCATGTTCATTGGCTCGCATGGAATGAGGCAATGTCCGCAAGCTGTTTCCCTCCTGAGAACCAGCAACAGTATTTGGGCGCAAAAAGTTCGCGTCAAACGACGGGTGCAAAACAGTGAATGCCGCGCAGTGTTTCAGTTCGAAGGGAAACATGAAGCCAATAAACAGCGGTTCGTTTGGGGAACACATGTGGGGAGCGGCTCGAATTAGTCTAGAAACATCCCATATTGTTTAGGGCTCATGTTGCGAGATTGTCCAAACAAATGCGGCTTGTTGCCTTCCGGAGGGTTCATGAGGCGACTGAAGCGCTTCGGAGCATTTTTGCCCCCACAGATGAACATGGAACCTCAAAACCAGTTGAAGAATACTGAGCAATATGCATGTTTGACAGGGTGCGATGCCAATGATGCACCATCACTTACAAAACATGTCCGATCAGTAGCCTTCATGTGGCATGCTTAGCTGAGAAGGGATTCTTTGAGTGTCGTTTGCTAGGAGGAATCGTCATGTGTAAGGTAGACGTTGTCTGTCCACCGTTTCACATACTCATGAACTCGTGGTTAAGCAAAGCTTTCATCCATCAATTTCATTCCTTTTGCAGCCATGACAGTTTGCATGTGTCATGTGTTTCAGTTCTCCAAAAGGTACCAATCCTCCAAACGCACCTGGGCTTGGCTCAAGCTGCCCGAGGGTCAAAAGGAGTGCGTCCGCCATTTGCTTGACGACGCGCAGTATTCTTTACCTCTTGGTAGCGACATTACTTGGATCGAGTTTGGGATTGCTTGAATCAACTACAACGAGCTGTTCTATCCTTGATTCAACAGGTTATCAGCCGTAAGCGGCTCTTAGCTGGTACTGGATTGTGAAGGCGAACCTCCCCATTCCGGACAATTTGTGGGAGCTGTTCAAGTAGCAAAGATCTGGTAAGAGGGGCGCAAGTCAGAAGGCGACAATACTGAGGCAAGTCTTGGCAGCGTGGGACTCGGATCGTAAAGTAATTCTACTTGATCGAATTAAGCACTTGAACCTGCCGGTGGAGTTGTATTACTCAGTGCCCACAGTCGCTGAAGAATCGCATTCCGCATCTGCATCTTCTTCAACAGCCGGGACTGTCGCCCCAAGGAACACTTTTGAAGTGCGATCATTCAGGTTACCGGAACCAGAACCTGTAGCTGCTGTACGAGAGCCACCGAAGGAGTGGGCGGGCCTTAATGTTGCACCTGGTTTAATATCGGTAGTTTGAATTATGTCAAGTTTCCCCGGCTTAAACTTCGGTACCATGATTTCTGTCAAGTTCGAACCCAAAAAAATCCCGTTGAACAAAATCTGACTCAAAAGCTTAGCAAGGGACCAGGCCAAGACCTGAGCCTAAGAATTCCTGATTTGATCCCAAGCCCCAACCATCAAAAATCTTTACTTAAATCCATCCAAAAACAAGCCCCAAACAGTCCTGCAAAGGGGGTTGCCCACAAGGGGGCCTTATCCACTTTAAGGGGGCACTGTTTGGGTACCATGTTTAATGTCCAGTCTTAGAATTGGGTGGGATCCCCAGGTCAGATCTTAGCCTCTTGTTTTAAAAGGGGCTCCAAATCTAAAAGCCTAGCCAGGGACCAGGCCAAGACCTGAGCCTAAGAATTCCTGATTTGCTCCCAAGCCCCAACCATCAAAAATCTTTACTTAAATCCATCCAAAAACAAGGGTGGGTTAGAAATCCAAAAGGAAGTGCTAGCAATACTAAACCAAGGTAGTGGCAGCCCAAAAGGAAGTGCTGGCAATACTAAACTAAGTAGCGGCAACCCAACAGGAAGCGCTGGCAATACTAAACTAAGTAGTGGCAACCCAAAAGGAAGTGCTGGCAATACTAAAACTAAGTAGTGGCAACCTAACAGGAAGTGCTGGCAATACTAAACTAAGTAGTGGCAACCAAAAAGGAAGTGCTGGCAATACTAAACTAAGTAGTGGCAATACTAAAGCAAGACTCAAGTCATCCAAGCTCCCTGCCAAATCCGTATTCAGGATCCCCACAGAAGGGGGCGGGGGGGGCCAAACAGCCGACTGAGGAAGCAAGACAGGAGTATATCGATAGGACTCTTCGTGTGCAAGACCCTGAGAAGTATCGATTCTTGAAGGCCGAGGACAATCAGAACGTCTTTGTCCGAGCAGCTTTGGAGCGGGCAGCTCAAGAACGCCGAACGCCAGAAATCGCAGCTTAAAAGAAAGAGGGCGGAGGAGTCATAGCCGTTCCGGCCTCAGATCAACCTGCCGGACCGGGCTAGGCATTACGCGAAGGCCGAGGCTGGGTACGACCTGGGTTGAGGGGACAAGCTGGTTCTGAGGCCCTCAAGGGACCTATTGTGTTCTGCGACTGTGACCAGTGCTTGAATTGGCACAGGCGCGCGGACGTTCAGCAAGGGTTGCCATTGAATACAACTGTGCTGCTTGATTTGGAGCATCGTTGCCCTGACTTGACAGCCGTTTGTATCTCACATTTGCACGCGGAATCAACACGCAGGAACCTGATCGAGGACTTTATTGCGCATTATGAGACCCGCTTCGCGTTCACGGCAATCTTGACAACTTGAGCAACCTGCTGGCAGAGTTGGGAAGATAGCGACAAACCCACGTGTTGACAAACCCACGTGCTTTGACTCGGCTGCCAGGCAGCGAGCGCGACGCCAATGATCTCACCATTCTGGAGCTGATGCTGAGACTGCGGGAGCTTGGTTTTACTATGAGGATAGCGTCGGAGCAAGACCGCAAGAACCCGCCTCACTTTGATGTGCTTTCCTGTGAGCCAAAGTTGTGGTATTTGCGTGACAGTGCAAAATGCTCCATCTGTCGCCTGTACCTTGTGGCTCTGCTCAGCGCTTCAAAACTTGCTCAGCAGGGCGTTCGGCAGTTTTCGCATTTGCAGCAATCAGATTACTACCGAGCTCTCTTGTACCCACAAGCTGTCCGCAGGCACAGTCAGACTCAGACTTTGGAAATCGTTGACGACAGTGGCTCCAAGCCAGTCGATAGTCAGCCAGCGCAAAGACGACTCCGAGCTGCTGTCAAAGCACTTGCTCCCGTGGAGGGCGGCAGGGAACTGTGCGACAGGCAGCCGGCAGCTGGCGCAGACACTCCGGTTCTGGAAGACAGGCAACCGGCAGCTGGCGCAGACGCTCAGACTCTGGAAGCCCGACAAACTGCGGAGGTGGTGGCTGTGTCTGCGCCAAGAACCCGCAAGACACACGCGAAAACATTTCGCTACGGACCTTGTTTGATGACTTTCAAGGAGCCACGGACTTGGCAGGCCACGTGCCCGAGGACTGTGTCGCACATTTGAGCGGCAAAAGCACCAAATGCACACGCTCAAGAGTTTTCAAAACATTCGAAGATGAGCAAGCAGTGTTGCTGCAGCTTAAGGCTTGGTGTAACGCCTGCTTGGAGTACAGTACCCGCGAGGCGCATATGCGGGCCGAATGCAATTTTCGAGAGGATGGCAGCGAATTTGCTGAAGCTGAGATTGATGCAAACAAGCTGCCCAGCGATTACGAAAGTGAGCCAGATTCCACTTCCGTTCGACCAGCTGAGCCAGCCGCAAAGCGAAGAAAGGTTGGGCCAAAGGCCAAAAGCTCTGCTTCCTCAGATGCAGCTGATGGCAGCAGTGTCAGCAGTTCATCCTCTTCTAGCAGTTGAGCATTTGTTGCATTTATGTGCGTGGCGATGCCGTGGCAAAAGCGCTTGTTTTCTTTGCAGCTGTGTCATTTTTCTTTTGGGAGCATGTAGGCGGTGAGATTTCCATTGAAACACTTTGCTTCTTGCAAATTGCACTAAATCAGCAAAATCATGGTTGTGTGAACCATTTTCGATACGTTTGGTCAAATGTTGTTTGCTGGCTTCCTGGTGGCGGGCTGGGCGTACTTGCTCGACTCTCCTCGACTTCATTCTGGGCCCTGCCGGTTTTGCTCGACTCTGCTCGACTCTGCTCGACTTTGCTCGATTCTTCACTTCTTACTTGACCGTTGTTGGCTCATTTGCTTATCCGCAGCTCCGCTTGTAAGTGATTTTGTTGTCAGCGCGCGGTTTTGCAGCGCTTTTGTCAAACATTTCATTTCTTGGCGCTTGTCATTGCTTTCGTCTGGCGCACGTCAGCGCTTTTGTCTGGCGCTGGTCAGCGCATTTGTTCGGCGCTTGTCAGCGCTTTTGTTTGGCGCTTGTCAGCGCTTTTTTTTTGCGCTCGTCAGCGCTTGTGTTTGGCGCTCGTCAGCGCTTTTGTTTGGCGCTCGTCAGGCGCTTGTCAGCGCTTTTGTTTGGCGCTTCTCAGCGCTTCTGTTCGGCGCTTGTCAGCGCTTTCGTTTGGCGCTTGTCAGCGCTTTTGTTTGGCGCTTGTCAGCGCTTTTTTGTTTGGCGCTTGTCAGCGCTTTCGTTTGGCGCTTGTCAGCGCTTTTGTTTGGCGCTTGTCAGCGCTTTTTCGTTTGGCGCTTGTCAGCGCTTTCGTTCGGCGCTTGTCAGCGCTTTTTCGTTTGGCGCTTGTCAGCGCTTTCGTTACGGGCGCTCGTCAGCGCTTCTGTTCGGCGCTCGTGAGCGCTTTTGTCTGGCGCTCGTCAGCGCTTTTTCATTTGGCGCTTGTCAGCGCTTCTGTTCGGCGCTTGCTAGCGTCTTTGTTTGGCGTTTGTCAATGCTTTTGTTTTGCGAGCACTTTGTTGCGAGCCGAGCTTGAGGCCCTTGAGACTTGAGCCTTTTTTGCTGCCGGCGCTTGGGCGCCCGGACTTAGAGAAGTTGCGTAGACAGGAGCAAACAAGACGATACAGCAACCATGTTTGAAGGGCATCTTCAGCCTTATCACGCACGTTGCATAGCTGTGGCAGGAAATCCAAGTCTTCAAGCGAGGAACAAGACATAATCAAACAAAGACCCTTGCCCATGTCGAGCCTTCTGTTTACCTTCAAGGACTTCACCCTGCAAGTAACAGAAGAACAGAACAAGCAACAGAAGCAGACGACTTCGCGAAGCCGAACGAGACGCCGCCGCAGCCGCAGAAGAAGTTCAAGCCCAGGCCCAAGCCGCCGCATTGAGCCCTCATGGCTGGCTAGGATGGCAATGGTTTTGCGGCATTTGCGAAGGTTCAAAACTGTTTTCACAGAACTAATGTTTATTGCTTGTTTTTTTGTTTGCTAGCTTTGCCGCCTGGCCGTGAGTCAGAACATACAGCTCGGCGCCCTGGCGCCTTGTCTGGCGCCTTTTCTGGCGCCTTTTCTTTCACAAGCGGGTAATGGGGTTGGCAAAAAGTAGTTGTGGGTTTCACTGCAATGGCAGTGCAGCAAAGCTACATGCGCCAGAGCAATCTTCACTTGGGTGACCCTGAGCAAGAGCCAAAACAATCCAGCTTTTGGCGCAGCTGACACATGTTTTGCGTTTTCAGACATATGTGTCTTGACTGCTCCAGTGTTTGTGCGCGCGCCAGAATTTGAGACTCACACGTTGTCAAGATGTTTGTTCTTTTTCGCGAAGCCATGATCACGGTATGTGTCAATGTTTGTATAACCTAAGTTTGGTTTTGGTGTTTTTGGTTTTGAAGCTTTAAGGGCCAACTGTTTGCAGGTTTGGATTATGTGTTTTGAGTGTTTCAAGAAAAGCATTTGTTTTATGTTTTCTTTTCTGCTTGTATAGCCTCAGTTTCAACTTTTTGAATTACCACGGCTCGGCTCTAAAAGTTTGATCAACAGTTTGTCAAGTTGTTCCTTTTTTGAAGTTTAAGAGTTTTAAGATTTTTAAGGTTTTTTTAAAGATTTTTAAGATTTTTACAGATTTTTGAAGATTTTAAGATTCTTGCAACATTTTTAAGATGAAACTATTCTTCAAGAATCTTCAATATTAAACATTTGGGACCGCCGGGAGTGTGTGTTCCAGAGCAGTATTCACCAGCCTTGCAGTTTGAGATTGTCAGCTTTCCATTTGGTGAGCTGCTGCTATTTGAGCCATTTGTTACATGTTTATTTCATGTGTCTTCTGAGCTGTGTATTCCACGCACTGCTAAGTACTGGACCTGACGAAAATTGCTAGGCGCGCATCACTTGGTAGATAGGCGAGATTGGCAGAAGCATGCGGGTTATCAAGCAGCCACTGACGGTTTGATAGCGAACCAAACTTGGTCCTACGATGAAGTGGTTCCAAGAGATGTTTTGCTTGCCAGAAAAACATTGGCAGACTCATGACCATTCTTTCAATCAAGCACTTTGAAACCCGGAACTTAGACGGCTGAAAGCCAGAATTGTTTTTCGAGGTGATGACATTCGGGATGAATCTAATAACCTAGCGGTCTTACAGGGTGTCAAGGTTAGCCCCACAGGTTTGACTGGGATAAATGTAAATTTGTCTTATGGATCTTGTGAAGGGAATGTTTCTCAAATGTCAGACGTTGTGCAGGCCAAAGTGATTTGCTCGCTAAAGTTCCTACATGGGTGGAATTTCAAATGGAACGAACGCCCAAGGAGTTCCAACATATCAAACGGCCTTGTGTCAGGCTACGCCGTAGCTTGTACGGGCATCCAGAAGCCGGATTCCACTGGGATGCTAAATTCAAGCAAGTGATGGCATCACTAGGAGGTCAACACCTTGACAATATCTTCCAGTCTTCGTATTGGTTTAAAAAGGAACGCCTTTAAATGCCCTTGTATGTCACCATGCGTCAGAGACTGAGCATCAAGACGAGCGGGATGGTTCTGGTCCTCCAAGGGCGAAACTCATTCTTCCCATTGACATGGGCAAGCCGCAGACAAACTGCATCGTCACGATCCACAACTGAAGCAGAATTATCTCTTTGGACGCCAAGAGTTGTGCGAAATACTTGCTAATAAGCCGATTGATCTGATTTGTCACCAAGACAATTCAGCGGTCGTAGCAATCGCCCACTCAGGGTATTCGCCGAAGCTCAGGCACTTGTCAAAAACTCACAAGATAGACTTAGGTTCCGTGTATGAAGTCTTGCAAGATGATCATGTCCAATTGAGGTACATAGCTACAGAGAAGCAACTGGCTGAACCAGCAAAATGGCCGGCTGCCTTGAACATGCTGCATATGCAGTACCTTCCTTCCCAGCACGCAGGAAAGGGGGAGTTGAAGAATACTGAGCAATTTGCATGTTTGACAGGGTGCGATGCCAATGATGCACCATCACTTACAAAACATGTCCGATCAGTAGCCTTCGTGTGGCATGCTTAGCTGAGAAGGGATTCCTTGAGTGTAGTTTGCTAGGAGGAATCGTCACGTGTAGGGTAGACAATGTCTGCCCACCGTTTCACACACTCATGAACTTGTGCTTAAGCAAAGCTTTCATCCATCAATTTCATTCCTTTTGCAACCATGACAGTTTGCGTGCGTCATGTGTTTCAGTTCTCCAAAAGGTACCAATCCTCGAAACGCACCTGGGCTTGGCTCAAGCTGCCCGAGGCTCAAAAGGAGTGTGTCCGCCATTTGCTTGACGACGCGCGGTTTTCTTTACCTCTTGGGAGCGACATTGCTCGGATTGAGTTTGGGATTGCTTGAATCAACTACAACGAGCTGTTCTATCCTTGATTCAACAGGAACATCCCATATTGTTTCATATTGTTTAGGGCTCATGTTGCGAGATTGTCCAAACAAATGCGGCTTGTTGCCTTCCGGAGGGTTCATGAGGCGACTGAAGCGCTTCGGAGCATGTTTGCCCCACAGATGAATATGGAACCTCAAAACCATCATTGTAGAGGAAACTTTCTGTGGGCACCCCTTTTGGGTTTCATGTACATTGACCAGTGATCTAAGTATGCCTAGGGCTGCTGAATGCGGTGCTTGGAGGGCGCTGCCCTTGTGGAAACGAATTCCGCAAGGGATAGACACGGCACACCCTTCCTTGAGCAAGTGCCTCTATTCTCCGTATTCAAGCAGGAAACTGCCAATTAATTCACATTTGTTTTCCTTTGTGGGTGTCCGGCGGCGAACGATACAAACATCTAGCCGGAACAAAACTCAACTTAGCCCCAGGCAAGTGCCTCTGCACGCCAGAGTGTTTTTTTTGTTCTCTCCCCTATCTTTTTCTTGTTCCTTACAGAAATGGCGCCGCCTCGACTTCTCATCTCGCCGTCTCCCCAAAGTCTCGCCGCAGGCGGAGCTCCTCACCCGCGCGGCGGGCCAAGCCTCGCTGCAGTTGCGGCTGGCCATCGAGGCTGCGGGAAGCGGCTGGGAGTGGATGGACGTCCATGGATCCAGCCATGTGGCCGGGCTTCCGTCGCTTTTCGTCTTGGCCACCCTGCAAATACGTAGGTTTGCCTGAGAAACAGGGGAGCCATGCAGGCAAGATTGCACGGTTTCTTTTCGTGTGCCTTAGGGTAGCAAACGAAATAATTATGTTATGCCGTTATGCCCAACAATTGACTCTTTTGGATTGTGTTTCGAGGGAAGCTCAAAAGGAGTCAACCAGTAGAACGCGGCTCCCCCGGATTTAAGCGCAACCTGCATTCTGCAGTCACATGCGATCAAGTTGCACGTTGTTTTTTGATTTGACATTTGCATGAGTGACATGTCGACTCTCGTGAATTGAGAAGTTGGGTTGCCGATTCGGAATGAGCTAAGTTTGGCATGCTCCCTTGGAGATTTTGAGGATGTTCGAAAGCCGCGTGCTTTCAATATACCTTCCTGTGCTCTACTATGGAACCCAAAGCATCTCGTGAGGACAGTGGTTGCCCGCGGTTCCATGTTTTGGGAACCGCAAGTTTGAGGTTTGAGGTTTTACAGCAACCGTTGGGCATAACAGCTTGAATAAGTCAAGCAACCGGGTTGGTCTTGCGGGCGGCTTTTTGGGCTTCCAACCGGTCGAGTCCCAATGGTCAAAGCCGGCTTTTCCTGGCCATAGGATTGCTTGCCTCGCCTGGGGAGGCTGGGAAGTTCCCGCTTTCCTCGGTGTACCGGGGCGATGATGCCGGGAGCCCCAAGGTCGATGCTTTGGCCGGGACCGGGACCAGTGGACTTTGCAATGCATTTCCGGGGCCCTTCGGACATCATCTAAACATCTAAATGGTTTATGCCCACCAACCACTGAGAGTGTTCCGCGTTGAAACACGCAACAGTTTGTCTTTGTTTTGGTTCCATAGCATTGCATCACCGCAGAGTTCCGCCAACAGAGATCCGATGTTTCAGCAAAGATCTTGGTGCTCATGCCTGGGTGACAAAGGGTTCCGCCCGGTGTGTGTGTGTGTGTGTGTTTCTTTTTTGGTAAGGAGAAATGGTACTGGTGCCCTGATCAAGGTGATTTATGTGGGCGCCCCTTCTGCTCATGGCTGGACTGGGCTGGCTGTTTCATCCCAGCTTCCGGAGGGTCACAGTGGGACAAGGTGCAGATGGACCGCTCTTTTTCGTCTATCGACATCCTCCTTGCTAGACAGCGGTTGTGGGCCAACTGGAGCCGTCTGGCCGGACTTTCGGAATCTACTGCCTCACATCTACAACTACTACTGATGCCCTGATCATGGCAGTTTACATCGAAGCATGCGCAATTCCGCTGTGATGCGGAATCGGCCAGTCCCACAAACAGAAGAGTTGTTTGGTTCCCCTGGCCATATCCAGGCAGTCCGTTGCTTATCTACAAGAAAGTCGTTCAACTGCACCGCGTCAAGGCTCGCCGGCGTGCCCAGTTTTGAGCATGCACACCCCAGCCAAGGGACTGCACGCTGCGCCAATTCCAAAGGCCCGCGGACGGGAAGTGAAAGGAGCTGGGAAGTTGTTAGAGGAACTTTCTGTTGGGGATTTCATTTTTGTATTTGCAGGGAGCAAATGAGACGAAGGCGTTTGGGGTGTCCCCCCAACCACTCGGGTTATGGAGCTTGGATTTTCGGCACCGCGCGCACCAAACTGATGATAGACAGGAGTGGCTGCCAGTAGGGAGTGGGGAGGGACGATGCAGCAAATGAGGTCGTTTTTGGGTTATTTTCCATGGTGCGAACTGCACATGTTTGGCCAGACTTGCCTGCGTGGAGTTTCGGGGATCGGCCGATGCTGAATGGGGTACGTACTCGCTGACAACCCTCAACACACCTTGGAGGTAGACGCAAGAGAGACACCCAACCATTTTAGACTAAGGTTTGTGGAGGGTGTAGCTGCTGTTGAATACAGGCCACTGACGGAAGAGATTCAATGACTGTAGGGAATCCTCAAAAACCTTGAGTGTTTTCTGGACCCCACGCAGTCCATTCCCCTGCCTCCCAAGCGATTGCATGAGGTCTCAACATTATGACTTGGAGACCCAGGGCTTTCCTTGTCATTCAGCTCGGAAATTCTTTGAGGGCGCCTGTGCGCCGGTGCTTTCGCGCGTTTTTCGCAGTCTCCTTTCCACTCCTTTGCCCACACATGTTAACCACCTTTAAATCAAATTTTGTTTCGTGCCTTGTGGTGAATGCTGGCTGGTCCGTGACCAGTTCTGCAAACCTGCAAAACCAGCTAGTGCGGAAGTCGAATTGTGCATCTTAGCGATCGACCAGTTTACGTTTAACCTTTGTACGTTCCACCGAGATGCTGGCCGAAGGACGAGCCAGATTCTTGCCGTTTGGTGACCTGCTTTTGCAAAGCCGGCTCTTGCAACACCGGAAGCCATCTGCTGTACTGAGGGTCTATCAGCCCAGCAAAAGCTCCTTGGTACAGATACGAAACTTTGCGAAGAGCCTGAAGAAGCGGAAGAAAGCTATGAGATGTGCAAGGCATGATTGATAACAACCAAAGCAAGCGTGTAAGGGACGACACAAATGACAAGCACCCCCCCCACCACGAATTCCACCCCATCCCCCCTGGGTACCTTCCGTCCAACCGTCCAATGAACGAACCAACCACCGACCGACCGACCAACCAACCAACCAGCCAGCCAACCCGCGAACCAGCGAATCAGCAAACCATCGATCCAGCCAGCCATCAAACCATCCCACCATTCCAACCATCCAAAGAACGAACGAAGCAACCAACCAACCAACCAGTGAACCAACCAGCCATCTAGCCATCCAGCGATCCAGTCATCCAGCCATCCACCCACCCACCCATCCATCCATCCATCCATCCATCCGTCCGTCGTCCGTCGTCCATCCAACAATTCCTACATCCATTCCTCCCTCCTCCCTCCCTCTATCCACCAAACCCAACCCAACCCAACCCTCACCTTGCCTTTTGCGCGTGAGGCCACTGGCCCCCGGGGCAGCACGGAGAAGGCGAAGCCAGTGCCCCGGGAGGTGCCCGCATCCGCGTGGGCGCCCAGAGAAACTGGCTATGCGCTTTGGACCCAAGAAGTTGGCTTTCCGTTTGGTTTCGCGTAGTTGAAAAGGGTTCAAAGGGACCTCCATTTTCTCCCGAGCCCTGTCCTAGGCCCTCCATGGCTCCCTGGAGGCTTACACCGCAAACTATTTGTGAACCCGTGTTGATTCCTAACGGGTCGCAACCTGTTTGTTGGAGCGGGAAAGGGCTAATGTATTCTCTTAAGTTCGAGAAGCCTGACCTGGGGTTCTTTTCAATCACCGGCCAGCACCCTTTTTCACCAGCTGCTGCATGTCTGGAAGGACAGACTGGATGGGTGGCCGTTTGGTGTGGGCAGTGGTATACGGCAAAGCTTGAGGCCCCTAACCAACGAGTGCCTGATTGAAAAAGTACATAGACGCACAAGCAGCGACTAGCGGCGGTGTGCACGCAGGCCCTGCTGCGCCTCATTGACCCCCGATTCATTCCCCAGCTTTTGATCATGAGTCGCTCAGAGCTTCCAGGCGGTTTTTTATTGGTACCCGAAGAGGTCAAGATGCTCCCAAAACTGTGACCTGTGGTTTCCTGGACAGCAAGCAAATCCAGGGGTAGCCTGGCGAAAGACGAGCCCGGAGCGACAGCCCAGCGGCACCGGGGAGCGTCGGGAATCAGGTGGTGGCAGCGGCCGCCGCCCTGGCCCTCAGCTTTTGATGAGCATCCCTGAATGCCTCTGCGAGGTTGCAACATATACGGAGGTGGGGGTTGGAGGAGCCTTATTGCCCAAGTCTTATGCAGCTTTCTGCTGGGCTTGTGAACGGATTTCTTCCTTGGGATCTTTTCCCGAGCCTCTAAACTGGATTGTACAGCTTGTGTGATTCGATCCCTTGATGTTGCCACCAAGCTTCTTGGTTGCCGTTCTGTTCAGCTGTGCTATGTTTGTCTCAAGAGACATAGAGACATTGGGGGAGCCCCAGGAACAGACGCACATCTGCGAGGCTTTTTCTTGGATCCTTTTGCCCAGTCCGCCGACCAGTTCCTCGCCGCCTTGGGTCTCAGTCGTAGCCTTCCCCACGGGTCCGTCACACGGAGCTAATCGATGGCAGACTTCGGCGCCCGAGACCGGTCCAGGACGCCAGGCCCCCGAATCTCGGGCAAGCAATGGCATCGGCTGTGGAAGTGGAAAAAGTGGAAAGGAATGGATGGAAAGCGAGGCGGGAAGGGATGGAGACTAATTATTCATGAACGGTTTATCGTTGATAAGCGTGGATAAGATCGGAGCACGGTTTCCGGAAAAGCTTCTGGAAGCCCTTGTGGGAAGCTTTTGGGAAGACCTGCGCGCCATAACCGGTCGTGCCCGAAGTCTTCCCGTCCTCTTCCCGTAGACTTTCTGCAGTTTTCCGTTCTCTTCCCGTCCTCCAGTAGTCTTCCCGTGGTTTTTGCCGTCTTTTTTTTTCTGCAGCTAGTGACCTGGCTTCTCCGCGCTTATTCTAAAGACGTTTTCCGTGCTTATTTACTTGCAGCATTTTGGCCGCGCTCATGCCACGGTCTCGAAGGGATGGGTTTAGGGGTGACAAGACAAAGCCAAGTGCTGCAAACACTGCAATTTTTTGAAAGCCCTGCAGTTTGTCTTGCCTGGACCTTCCGATGGCCCGATGAGTGCAAGGATCCTTCAATTGAGCCGCATCTGACTTAGTAGGGATTGTAGTAAAGCCCATTGAAATCATCATAACTGTGTTGGTAGAACCAACAGTCAATGGTTTTTGGCGCTTCTCCGTCGAGAGCTTGGGATCTTCAACCCATTTCCATATTTGGAGTCCCTGACCTGAACCTGGGTTTCGTTGAGCGCAGAGCCATCAAGCTAGTTATATGAGTTGTATGAATTACTTTGAATTTGCTCGCCAAGAGAATTCGAATCGAAAGGAGCAACACCATTCCATTGTGCAGCTTGTTGAAGCCACATCATTGTGCATACCATTGTGCAGACATCCAGGATATGGGCCTATTCGTGAGTGCCCACCGTCCGCAAATGCCATTACGCACAAGTAAGATCCAGCGCCGAAACGTGACACAAACGCCGGCAACAGGGACGCAGTTCCCCGGAATTCTGGTCAAATGTGCTGCCACTTGAGGCAGTTTCAGTTTCCTCTCAAAGTCATGGACACACATGGAGCCAGACGGAGAAACCTGTGAGTGCTGGATCAGAACCTGGTCCTTGACCAAGGGCTAAAAGAGACAGCTGCTTTTCAGCACCATACCAGTGCCAGAGTCAAGACATCTGTGGCATTGCCGCAGACCCCTGAAGTCAGGAAAGCCGGCCTATGCCAAGCAGTGGCCACCTCGCTGAGATTCCTTTCTCCGAATTACATGCCACCATGAGCCACCATGAGCCACTCGCGTCCTCCCATCGGTACTTCACCAAGGCCCATCTCATCAGTCCGCGAATCCGTTTCTCCTGCCAGAGATGAAGAGAACCAGGGGGCTTCCTTGCAATCTTTTGGAGCGGGAGAGCTGCGAGACACAAAGTCCGAGTGGCGACTCAGGAAAGCAGGAAGAATGGTTCTGCTTGCAATGCTCGGAGCACAACTTCTCCAGAAATGAGATGTGCAGGCGGGCCGGGCGTTGTGTGGATTTGCACGTGGCAGAGGCAGTGGATGCAAATGTGCATTCGAAACCATTCACAAGAAAAGCAGAGAGCACGGACTTTATTTGGACACTGTAAGGCAAGCCAGTTGCGCGCGGTTTTTGTGTTTTTGTGTTGTGGAGTCGAGCTGTCCCTTTTTTGGAGTGTTTGCGCCCCTCTTTGTCCGATTTTCTCCCGGGGTCCTAAAACGCAGCCTGTTGCTCCGAGTTTTCTCGACCGATGTTGGCGCAGGAAATGCGGCACGCCGGCGGCACAGGGGGTGCCCTTGTCGGAGCTGCCCATCGAGAACTTCTTGACAGGTTACAACGTGGAGGAGCGCGCCGTTTGGCGGCAAGGGGATGGGGGGGAGGGGCAGGGACGGGGGGCGGGTGGGGGGTATGGGTGGGGGGAGAACAGGGAAGGAGGGAGGAAGGAGTGTGAGGCATCAAAGAGGCACCAACAAGTCCCTCCCTGACAGCTTCAGATTGCAGGGTTGCCAGTCTAACAAGGTTGAAGAGCTTCCACTTGTTAAACTTTGCTTTGTACAAGAAGGACGAAGGATGTTGGAAAACTTCGGTGTACGCCAAGGCATCTGCGTGGGCTGTTTGGATGTGTATTTGTTAGCTTGGCGCAGAGCCTGGGCTGATGGCACGGAAAGTGCCACGTTCCAAATGCTTTTGGAGCGTTTGACAGTTGATAGCGATTGAACTTGTTAATAGAACAGCCGTTTTCCGGAAGGCACCGATATTCAAGAGAGTACCCTTACAGAAATTCTGAAGAAAAAGGGCGCACAGAAGCGGCAATCGAAAGGTTCGCCAAAAGTGAAGTAGTCTTCCGACTTCCTATTTGGACAGAGAACGTATCCTCCTGCCTCCAAGTCTGCCAATGCGAAGTGACAGCTCCTGACCCCCCGAGCTTTCGAGAACCGCAGCCAAGGTCATGGAACAGCTCAAAGGATTGCCGCGAGACCAGCAGATCCTCGTGATGAAGGCTTGACCCCACCCAAAGGCCTTTAATGTGCACAGGTATATTCCAGGGTTACCTCGCCAAGGGTAAGCTCAAACTTGGGGCAGGACTGGGCCTGCCAAGGCGGAGTGCAGCATAGAGATGAGCCACCATTCTGAGATGTTTTGGGCCACATGGGGTGAGCCCTCAACATCGGGTCAGGTTGATGGCACGGACTGTTGAGTTTTGACTCTAGATCGGATCCGGTGTTGTTTGTTTCCTAGGCCCGGTTTCTTGACTAGGCTTGGGTGGCTGGGGTGGCTGGGTGGGTGGGTGGGTGGGTGGGTGGGTGGGTGGGTGGGTGGGTGGGTGGGTGGGTGGGTGGGTGGGTGGGTGGGTGGGTGGGTGGGTGGGTGGGTGGGTGGGTGGGTGGGTGGGTTGGTTGGTTGGTTGGTTGGTTGTTTGGTTGGTTGGTTGGTTCCCTGGCATCACCAGCCTCACTTGGCCCGGGGGTTGCCTATTGGATCTGATTGGGGCGTTTTGGGTTGACTTTGGGTGGATTTGGGGCTGGCTTGGAGCTGATTTGTGTTGAGTGTGCTGTTGGTTGAGCGGCTTTAGGGTTGCTTTAGGAATACTTTAGGAATGTGGTTGCGTGAGTTTTGGTCTCTTTTAGGATTAGTCTTGGAGCGCTGCCCCAAACCACCCAACCACATTCCTAAAGCAACCCTAAAGCCGTGAGGCTGGTGATGCTGGGGATGTTGCCATCCCTGCGGAAAACCAGCCCTGGGAAAAAGAAAGCACCTCTACCCTTTAGATCTCTTTGATCATTTGGGGCTTGCATGTTGCGAAAAGAGCAGCTCGTCCCTCAAGTTGTGTTGGATGTGGCACTTCTTTGCCATACTCATTGTTGGGTCATTGAAGGTAAATGGGAATGGTTCAACTGCATCAAGGCCTTGATCAAGCTGTTGTAAGGACGCCCGTTGCGGGACCAACTAGTTTCTAGGAACAACTATGATTCCTCTTGCTGATGTCGACCCTTCAGCTACCATCAGGTATCCTACATCGGGGCAGCCTAGTTGGGGAGAGCAGCGTCCCAACATTAGGGGAGTCTCAAGACTTCAAATGTGCCATAGTCATAACACTTGGGGCTTAAGATGGTCATGCACCACTGACGTGGAGGTGTCCACATCAAACAAGGATTCAGTTGGCCCTTCCACATAAGAGCACTGTATTTTACGGTACACCAAGATATGAAAGGGGCCGCGGATTGAAACATGAGTAGGGGGCAAGAGTGATGAACATATTCCTAAATGACCTCACTTCTCGCGCTCTGCAAACAAGGCCTTTGGCAAGTGCCAGTGCGAGGTCAAACTCTGATCACGAACGTTTACTTGGGGGACCTTCCCACTCGAAGGGTTCGACGCCTGCCTGGCCCACCCCTCCGAGCAAACCAACTGGAAATCTCGTCCACGTGTTTGCAAATGAAAAATCCTTCTGGGTCCGAATCACTTTCTGGATTTTAATCTAAGGCTGCTATTCTATCTTGGCACCGCCTGGGTCGTACATGTTGGCTTTTCGTTCAGGCCCCACTCAAGTTTCCTTACCCCGAATTCCAGCGCGTGAACGCCGGAATGTTCGTCGAGGCTGCCCCGGGAGTCTGAGAGGGCTGCTCAAAGTCATATCACCTCATATCACCATTGCCCGACTTGTCTTGGTATCTATTCCTTTCTTGCCAGCGGGTCGGCAAAGAAACCGGGAAAACAGCATCTGCCGGGAACAAGGGCAAACAGATTTGCCAAGGCGTACAATGCCGATCGTGAGCTCACATGGAAGACATTATGTAACTGCTTTCCCGGATTGTGTTAATTCTTTCAGGACCTGCAATACATGCAGAACCACGCTTGACCTTTATCTTTTTGTAAATGCGCGGACGCTTGCGTCCCGAGCTGCAGGTCGGCACGCTGAAGGGCGCCAATGACGTGAATGCCGTGCCTTGTGATGGGTTCAACTTTGCTCCGCCAATCTCTCGGGTGCTTTCTTGGGCCAAGCAAAGAAGCTGACAATCATCGCTTAGCATCCGAAAAGGAAACCAGTGATAAGTGTGTTAAATCCAGGCCTTCACATGCCTTCACGAAAGGTCATGTCTGGAAGGTGAAGCCTGCAAGGTTCTAGACAAGGAATGTTAATGTGCGTTTCACACAGCCGCGTCCAAGCAAACATTTACTGTCAGATCCTTTCCGACAGGGCAAACATCTCATTTTGGAGAGGTTCAGCTCATGTCAAGTGAGAACACGGATGCCTCATTAATTTTCAAGGAGGCATTGCTGGTGGTTTTGCGAAAGAGTATTGGCAAATGCCCCAGCTGCGTTGTGACCTGTCACGATGCACAGAAACGCCTTTTGACTGGGAAGTGTCAGCATCTCACTCCAAGGTGCTGATCAAGCGCCGCTTGGCAGTTGAACTCGAAGCTGTCAGAGTCGTGCATGGCATGGCTTTGAGCGATTTTCCCTCTCCAGGCTGAAGGGAGCTGGATCACTCGATTCATTTTGCTTGGCTTTGCGAGGCATGGTCAACGCCCGCCACGGTGACCCTGGCAAGGGCGGCAAGGGCGGCGGCTGGGGCGACATGTCCCAGATGTTTGCCATGATGGCTTCGATGGCAGACTGGGGCGGTGACTGGGGCGGCGACTGGGGTTGGGGCGGCGGCAAGGGCAATGGGGTGGCCAAGGGCGCCGGCGGTTGGGGAAAGGGCGGCAAAGGTTTTGGCAAGGAGGATTGGAGTGGCTGGGGCAAGGGAAAGTGGTGAGGCCAAGTGAGCCACCAGACATGTCAGTAAGATACTACCGAACAGCGACGCACTGATGTGTACTTTGCCGTGAAACCTCGGGCTGTGAGATGCTAGGACGCATGTTCTCATGGTTTCACCATGGCAGTTCTGGCAAGTTGCAAAATGCGGAGATTGACACATATTGAAGGCAAAAGAAGTCCGCGAGCTGCCACATGAATGATTCACGTGGCCATTCTCCGTTTCCCATGTGATTTGCTTTGGCATGCAGTCGAAGCACCAAGTGACGCATGGCCCAGGCCGTGGGGCAGGCAGCTGCTTCCTCAGGCGCGCAGACGCTCCGTGAGCACATGCCAAGAGTACAACCACCACAACTTAGGAGCAGAGACTTTTCCGCGTGTTTGGAGGTTGAAACAAAGATTGGACCCAATGGGCAAGATCTTTACAGCCGCGAACCTTTATCCTGTTTGTCCGAAGAGAGCCGCGCAAGGGTCACCTTTCCAATGCCGCGGACATGTTTGCTTCCCACGTCCGCTGGAAATCTGCCATGTGGCAATGCCTTTCCTCTTGTGCTGATCTTGCCTTTGTGTAAACCAGGCTTGTCATCCCCAGCGGAAGTGTTCGATTTGTTTTCATTGCATTATCGGCACCAGCCGCCAGGGAACTACTCCTTCAGCCCCCCAGGCTCGTGCATGTTGGTTGAGTGGGGAGATGCCGAGCGCAAGGCCGAGCTTTTGGACCGGATGGGTTGCTTGGACATGTTTGCAGGTAGAGCCTTTGGCAGATTGTGCTTGGTTTCGTCACTTGAACATGCAGCACCATTTTGCAGCACAACTCTTCAAAGCTTGCGAGGAAATGGCCGGAGTGTGCAGTGACAGTGTCTCTCAAACAATTGTAGAGATAGATATTATTGGAACCTTCCCCAGAGGCGATGGTTCAGCAACCGTGTCTTGTCAACTGCCGCGCTTGTTTGACTGTGGTGATTATTTTGCTTGGAGGCCAAGTGATATTTTGCACACGATTTGGATGACATGGTTTATGCGTCGGCTTCTCACCTTTGACCCATGCCCACTTTGGCTCTGTGTTCGCAGAGCATGGTCTGTCACAATAGCCAGACCCTTACCAGAGGTCTGACTTGCCTCAGAAACTGAGTTAGTGGGAGTGCTGTGAATGCGCGCGCTTTGTTGTGTTTCTCGCATTGCTCGAGCATCAATTCACTGCATAGATGCTTCAATGAGCCAGAGCCTGATATCGGCAGTGCAGCTGAGGGTCGGCTTTATTTTTCGGTTGCTGGTTTGAACCTCTGGTAACCAAGCTTTACGCTGAAGTTTCCCCCTGCTCGGCATGTGGACGCATGAATTGGTCCGACAAAACTGACTGCAACACCTGGGGGCTTGCGCCTGCAACTCTTTGTCGGCGAGTGACAAGCCGGAGGCATTGCTCCACCCAGCTTTCCTGTGTGAAGTCGGAAAGACCTAAGGAGTTTGGATGCCAAGTCGGGCTCCCATGGAACCTGAAGCCTGATGGACCATTTGCCTCTCCCAGAGTTCTTTTGGGTTCAACTGACCTGTACCGCTTGCTGTGGTATACCCTGCTTTTTGTGCCCTTGTTTCTTTCGGGAAGGCGACTTAGAGTGGCTTCACTTCCTACTTCAATTATTCACTGCCAGCCGCTGTCTCGCCCTAGTCCAACGCGTACTTGTATCCTGTCTGGGCCATGCAACTAGATTGGCCTCCAACTGGCCAGGGCGCTCGGTGGGACGCCCTGCAGCGACCGCAGGCGCGCAGGTTCAGGGAAAAGTTGACGCTGTCACCGTAGGATGCGGGCAGATTGAGAAAACAAAAGGGCATCATCCAGTGCCAGGCTCAACGAATCCTTTGCCTTTCTGCCTTTTTGGGGCTCCGAGTCACTTTCCGCTTTTGTAACTCTTTGGGGGTCTAAGGCTGGCCCAGCCAACTCAAGGGGGGGAATTAGCCATGGGATGAGCAAATGGTTAGTTTTCAGAATCATTTGAGTTGTGAAGGGATGGAGTGAGCAAGACACTACCGATACGTGGTTTCCAGACCGCTCAGTGAAAGGCACCATGAGCTTTGGGGTCAGGTAATGGCATTCTGCTTCCCTTCTTACTCGCAATTGCTTGTCTTAGCGGCATATACTTTACATGATTTAAAGTCCACCCAATTTCCTAAAGCCCCCCTGCACAATGCAAGTTGCGTGAGCGTAATTCGATGAATCACACCCCCAATTGGTCCTGGCTGGTTTTGGGGCACCCAATCAGCAAGTCGTGGGGGCAGCTCAAGTTCGTAACATGCAACTTTTCGGGCCCAAGCGAGCAAGGATAGGGGGGCTCCTTAATTCAACTGGAGTTGAGGTTGGTACAGTAGCGTTGATCATTTGGAGTTGGGGACCCTTTTTTGTATTGGAAGAAAGGACTGAATGTAAATATCAGTTTTATGGCAGTCCATGGGCCTCTGGGCTTGACATCACCTGCTTCCTACATGTCCATTTCCCCATGTCTTTCTTTGTGGTTTGTGTACGTTTTGCCCCTTTGCGCTGCCCTTTTGGAACAATCCGCTAAGGAGTACGAAGGGAAGAAAGGCGTCGTGCTGGGACATGATAGCGTCCTATTTGCATGTAGACACGTAAAGTACGCGTTTTCTGAAAGCTGGCAGGAAAAGCTCCAAGACAATGGCCCACTACCATAGCATGTTGAAGCTTTGCAATGCCTTGTGAACGGGGTACCGGGGTCGCATTGGGCAGAATGGGACTGACGTGTTTCCATTTTGTGAAGTCTCAGATGAACTGCTCTCTCGCGCAAGCTGGCATTGACACGCATTGGCTTGCTGCAGGTTTGTGGTGAACTGTTCAAAGACCGGATCCTTTGAGCCGGATGCCACTATTTACCCTTGGATTCACGGGCGCAAACGACCCCCGTATGGCAGTGATATCATCCTACATATGTTTACAGGTTCAAGCAAGTTACTTTGACTGGGACACTGACATTCGGACAAGTTGACTTACCACGTGCCGACAAGTAGTTGCGTCATACCCAACGCCTCGATCTAAGCCAAAGTATTTGAGGCACGGGATCAGCTGCAGGCTTGGCCGCGGTTGCGGGACGGTAAGACTGGGTCGGCCAACCGTGTCATGAGGTGCTTCCAAAATTCGGGGACCCCATTCATAGGCCATGTTCAAGAGAAACAAGATCAGCTTGCTCGGATGTCCTAGGATTTTGCGCCCGGTCATGGGAATAGTATCATTACACAATCTTCTTCTATTTTGTTGAGAGTCGTTGTTTTTGCTGGTGGCTTCGCGGGGAACTGTGTAGTGGCCGGTTTATGTCTTTTTCACTGGAACTTGAAGCAAATGGGAAGAACCTCGGAGCAATCCAGTGCGCGGCCTGGCCGACAGAAGCAAACCTGCGACTGTCAGCGTCGACCGAGTGCTTTGCTGCATCACACGTTGATTCCATGCAGACCAAGCTGTCAGCTCTCAAAGCAACACGGAACCAATATGAGTACAAATAAGCTGGCTTGGTGGCAAGGCCAGGTTGTCAGCTATCAAGAGTTATGAAGCTGCAAATCTCAGGCGTTTGGGGCATTTGACGGAGGGATGGAAGGTTTGGGGCCTGTCAGTTGCGGTCCCCTCTCGGCATTTTTCTGGTGTATAGAGCAGACCATCAGGTATCAGAATTTGTCTGAGGTGAACACCCCCGTTTTCCGCCTTCCAGCCACCCAGCCGATTTTGTAAGAGGGCCATATTCGTTTTGCCCGTAGTCTCTGGGCAGGTTACACGCATTTTCAACCAGTGGCTGTCTCGCTCCGGTGAGGCGCAAGCATCTGGCTCCGCGCTCCCCAAGGTGCTGGGTGCCCGGCCATGGGTTGCGGGGTTGGGTGCTTAAAGTCCATGTTTAGCCAGAAGAGAATCAAGTAGTTTGGGTGTGGCTTTTTCTGAGTCACCCTTTTTTGGTGGCTTCAAAGGGGAAAACCACCAGGAAGCCCATCATTCCCTGAACCGAAACCAATGCCCCTTGCATTCTGAATTTCTGGGCAAACTTGTTCACGAGCGAGTCCGAATCGGTAAGTCGAGCGATGAAATCGAAGCTGCCGGGATTCCGGAGTGGCTTGCCCAGAGAAATTCACTGCAGATAAGCATGAGACCCAGAAAGCAATGGCTTTTGGAGGCAGTCACCTTCGGCTAGGCTACTGAGGGGAGTACAAAAAGATCGAGTCCGCACTCCCCCTGATCAAACTGCGGCAATTTGAGCCGTTTGATTGCTCCTGCATGCCTGTAGTCTTCTGGCCGAGGGTGTTGGGCGCTCAGATTCGGTTTCAGGGCCATGAGCTCACAGGCAATTGAGGATCCGGACCCCACGAAGCTTCACTCAGACCTATTTTTTCCAACAGAACTGAATTTGACCCAAGACTGGCTGCTTCTAAAAGGGTACCTCAGAAATGGGTATGTGAGGTACTGGCAATACTCTCGTGCTTGCGGGATGTAAGAGTTGCGCACATTGTGTTGGACAATCACGAAGCCCGGTAAAACGACAAGGTGCAAAAAACAACGATAAGGTTTTTGGGTGTTTCCGTGTTGTTTGTGCTGGAAAACGATAAGGTTTGGAGCATGGAATGCACGTATTGCTAGCATTTTGCTCAATCTTGTTTGCTCCCTTTCCGTCCTTCCTGTTCACAACCATGGCTTGGAGCATTGAGACCCGGGAGAGGCTTCCGAGTCACGACGCTGAAAACGATAACAAAAACGATAACGCTTTTTGACAGAACCCATGCCCGTGAGGAGTTGCCCATTGAGAGGAACTTAGCCACTCTACCCTAGCTTTCCCTTTGATGTCTCCCGGCCATGGACAGCATACTTGTCATTGTCTTTTACGTTGGAACATGTCTTGGACTCTACGTTGGAACACATTATTGCAGTTGATGAGCGCAGGCTAGCCAAACAAATTGAAGCAAGCAAGCGCAAACGAAAAGCATGGAAGGAGCTTGCTGCTCGTGAGTCCGACGATGAAAGCCTTTGAAGCCACCATGAGAGCTGATGCGCGCAGTTGTCCAAAAATGCGCGAACCCCGGTAAAACGAGAAGGTGCAAAAAAAAACGAGAAGGTTGAACATACATCTAATGTGTAAAACGATAAACTTAGACGCAAAACCGATAAGAAAACACATGTGCAGCCCATTTCAATTGAGGTTTTGCCGCGGCCTCATGTGTCAAAATCGAGAAATCCCCAAAATGGTGTTGTTCACCTTGATGTCCCTTAAAACCAACTTCAAAGCTCCTCAACAAACCACACACACACACACACGCACACGTATGACATGCATACACATGCATACACATGCATACATACCTGAATGGGTTGCTTCCTGGCGGCTTCCCTTTAAAACCATCCCAAAACGGGGTCCCGCCCTGCCGTCCGGTTGGCTCAGGTCTCCGCCGAGGCGAGGCTAGCGGCGAGGCTGCCCCAGGCAGACTTCACGCCACTCGGGCATCACTTTTTACGTTTGGGTCTCGGTTCCAAAAGATTGCATTTGTTTTGAACAGAATAAATATATGTATATGTATATATGTATAAATTTATATATGTATAAATGTATATCAGACAAATGTATCAGCTTTGCCACATATCCAATTAGACAGGGCTGCATTTGTATGGCTTGCACTCCAAAGGACACAGCAGAGCTGCAACCCCAAGAAAGGGAACCGCACCGCACGCCCGCGATACACAAAGAGCCTGCCACCCGTTGAATGGCCCCACCATGCGGAGTGGGAGTTTAACCATTTTGGTATTGCAGCTGGCGGCTGGGTTGAGTTTGAGCAAAAGGCATGACTTACCTTCAAGCTGTGGATACTTCCAAACTTTGAGACGTCTTGGTTTTGGAATGCCAGACCTTGGGTAAGTGGGATCGAGCCCTTTGCTTGCTCCACCACCAGGCTCGGCCACGCCCAGGTACATCGACCGACCCTGGCGGCACTTTGTCACCCGCCCTTCCCTCGGGGTGCGTCCTTCTTGGGATTTGAAGGTCCCGGTCAAATCCTGGGTTCTCGTTGGGTTTTCAGCCCAGCTTCCAACTGTGTCTCAAAACTGCTTGCGGGTCCTGGTTTCCCTTTAAACCGCCGAGAGAGGGACCATTTTGAGGATGTCACTTTGGACCCACTCGAAGGTGTCGAAAGTTGCGGGAGAAGGTCCCTGATTAATTTTCTCCCTCTGATTAGCAGGGATCAGCAGAACGACATGAGGGTCATAGGGTCCTTTTGAGAGAGAACTCTTTCCAAGTTAACTGTTACCTTTTTAGGCGCAATCTTTTGCTGGCCACGCAAATCCTTTACTGGCCACGTGGCCAGTGCTTGACTACATTTGCCGGCCGATAAGCGTTGTAAGGCGAGCCTTGGTGCTAGACTGGTGAATCTATTCCGGTTTTCATGAACCTTGATAGCAATCTTGTATTGTCTGTATATCGTAAGTCAATATGCGATTGTGTAAGAATAGTTCAGATTATTTGCAGGATAACTATACATGTCACACAGTCTGGCTTGAGCCGATCCATGGAGACCCGCATGTCTCGTAGCATTCTAGTAAGCACTGTAGAAATTGTTCCCCATACTGACCAGGGGCAGCAGACAACAGTTGGTGTCATCCTGGGTCCCAGACAAACTACTCGGTTCTAGGGCTTTGCAACGCTCTTAAGGTATTGGGATCAAGTCAGCCACTACAGCTACTGTTGCATTCGGGCACCAGATTTGATGTTGGCAGAGCAGACATTGGAGCTTGACCAGTGACGGGTCAGAAGGCGGGTCAGAAGGGACCTGCCGTTTGGCCTCTTTGTCTTGCCGCGGCTGAGAATCTTCATGCGTTGCGGGCTGGCCAGATTTTAGCCCCAAGTCAGTCAGTGTCTACTTGAGTGCTATATTGAAGCGATTCAGTCTTGTGAGAAGAGGCGTGCTCAGGAAAGAGGCGCTCTCTTAATCAAGCCTGCGCCGGTTGAAATCGAGTTAGCCGTGTTGGGCCATTGTTTGGTGCGGGCAGATTTTTCCACATCCGCCCCACCCCAACCCCCCCCCCCCAGGCTGGGCCGCCATTGACGCGGAGCTGCAGAAAGCCTTCGGCGAGGTGCGGGGCCCCCGATAAAGCTCCATTTGCTCAGTGGGGATCAAAGTGTCAGTTGCCCCTTTACCTGAGAAAGGGGTGCCCTGTAAAGTAAAGGAAACACCCAATATCAGAATCCAGTAGCTGAGTTGGGACAGGAATCCGGCATACGACCCTTTCCTTCGCATCGATCAATCTTGTGGGTGGCTAGGAGGAGGATGCACACCGCATGCGGAGAGCAACATTACATTATAGACATAGTTTGTCAAACAGCAAGTTAGCAAATCAACACAGCGAGACAGTTATATATATATATATACACATGTAGGAACATGAACATATCGTAGAACTATTGACGTACTTATAGATAAATCGGCACGACAAACTATTTGCACAAAGGTAATAACATAGTTCGGGTCAATCATTCGGTCTCTAACTCGGGCATGATCATAAGACGACACACTTGTTGCCATATTTATTTCTTCTTGGCCGTCCCTCTTCTTCATGTCATTTTCTCACTTGATTCAGCCATGTGCGTTGCCTCATGCAGTTTGCATGTGAGTTTGGGACTTGATTAACAATGCCAAACGTCACTTTGTCCAAACGCGGTCCTGTGGCTATATTGTTGACTGGTTTTCGGGTCGCTTCCCCGAGTTTTTCTTCCCACCCGATAGTTTGGGTGCGCAATTTCCGAAAACCGAAGAGACACCCTAAACCCTAAACCCTAACCCAGCATTCAAGGCAGGCCTTTGTGATGCTCGCTGGTTGTGGTAGATCGGACTTTTTGGCAATTGAACAGACAGACTTGGCCAAGACACTCAATGGGGATTCGGGGACGTTTCGTAGGGCGCCTTCACCTTGCTGGACTTGGGCAGCTGCTGCGGCTTCTTCAGCTTGCAGGACGATTTCGGAGGTTTTTCACTTTGAGTTGGTCGAATTTTTTCCAAGACACCATTGGATTCCTTGGAAACATGGACGTCAAGTGAAGTTCGCAGGTCGGACCAGCGCGTTCTGCCAACAGTGAACTCGACAAGATGAAATCGGCATATTTGTTCCATGGTCGACATCGGCTGCATTTGCAATGGTTGTCAGAGCATGCGGTCTTCACAAGCCGAGCATGGTCCCAGTATCTACGTCGAATGTCAACGAGAGGTGCTGCAAATTGAATACTCCTTATTTCCAACGAAAGCGAGCACGAGGCCTGGGGCAACAGGGCACCCTAAACAAATGCTTAGCTCTTCAAGGCTCACGTCTTGCTTCCATTTGCCAGATCCAATTTTGTGAGCCACCGTGTCGAGCGGTTGTATGCAATGGGAGACATTCACAATGAACAAAAGTCAGGTTGATTTCATAGCTCATTGACTTCCTCTGACTTTTGACCCCTCTGCCAAAATGGACTTCCATTGGATCTGCTCTTTCCTTCCCTTCCTTTCCTCGGCTCTTTTTCGCTTTTTTCCGCCAGGCGGCGGTGGCCTACCCGGAGTCCTGGGTGCTCGGCGTGGAGGGCTCCGCGCCTTGGCATCTGGGGGGGCCGGCCGCCGGTCGGCGGGCTCGGGCCGTGAGTCGTACTGCCACATGACGCACTGGGACCGGGCCCTCACAGAGGAAATGAGCCGCACTCCAAAACCCGGGTAAATGAAGGTTAGTAAGGAACGATCCCAGCCGGAAATAGCTGCGGCCGCCTTCTTGGTTCTTTACGTGGTTCTGGGTCGACCATTTTTGTACCGGGTTTTGATTGTGACTCAAATGACACCTGACAGGGGCCCTCCAGGAAAAAAAGAACCTGATAGAAGCCGCAGACCTGACTGCAGATGAACCGGCAGAGCTACCGCGATTCAAGGGACAACACTTCTGCTCGCGTGTGCGAGACATATCTTATGCGACGACAACCCAAAGCAATACCACGCCAGGTCAGCAATTACTCGGCGCTTCAGATCGCAACCGCAAGGTTGAGTGCATCTTTGTTTTTCCTTGCAAGACTTGCTTTGTCGCAACCTCCCTATCTGCCCACCTATCTCTCTGCCTGCATATCTGAGCTGTGTATCCACCTATCTATCCACCAATCTCTCGATCCATCTATCAATCGGTTTCTGCAGCTATCGATACAATCCATCTTTGGAATCTAATGTCCAAATGGGATTAGTAAAGGGGGGACCCCCCCCCCCCAACGAAGGGGGTACCCAGAATAGTATCTTGAGATCCAGGTGAAGTGAGTTTCCATTTGATTTAGTATTGGTAGACTTGAGTTTCCATTTGATTTAGTATTGCTGGAGCTTCCTTTTGAGATTTGGAACTGAGTTTCAATTTGATTTAGTATTGCTGGACTTGAGTTTCCATTTGATTTAGTATTGCTGGCGCTTCCTTTTGAGATTTGGAACTGAGTTTCCATTTGATTTAGTATCGGCAGACTTGAGTTTCCATTTGATTTAGTATTGCTGGAGCTTCCTTTTGTTTTTCTTGGGGGGGCCAGGCAACAAGACTTTATTTCGGGGGCCCCTGAAAGAATGCCAAGTTGGGGGCTGAAGTACTACCCCCTTTGTGGGTTTGATTGTGGGCAGGTTTTAAACAAGAGACATGTAAGAAAACATGGGTTTGGTAAAGCTGACAATTTTGGATTTGAGGAGCAGGCCCAAATCTAACAACACAGCATGAAGCACTGCCAGCCTCACCTAGGCTGTCTAACTACTTGACTAGCTAAGAGGCAATTGCACTGGGCAGGTTGTATTTTTCAGGGGCCAGGCAACAATCGGGGGCCCCTGAGATAATGTCAAGTTGGGGGCTGAAGTACTACCCCCTTTGTGGGTTTGATTGTGGGCAGGTTTTAAACAAGAGACATGTAAGAAAACATGGGTTTGGTAAAGCTGAGTTTTGGATTTAAGGAAGAACTCTGTTTAGGCGGGACCCTGTTTCATCTGTTTAGGCGAACCCACACGCGCAAGAGGCTGGAGCACTCACCCACCCTAGCTTGAGTGCATGTGTGCCTGCTTGTGTCCGGCGCTTGGGTCCGGCGCGCGCGCGCGCCACACGGGTCTCACCCCGAAAGCCAATCAGTGTTTTTAAGTATTTCCGGCAGCCCGTCCCAGCCTCACAGAAACCCGTGGAAAAATGAAGAAAAACACGGTATGTGCGATGTTTTCCGCACAGCGGCGGCGGCCGCACTTGCGCAAGAAAAGCCGCTCGCTGGATCGCAGACATGTCCGCCTACTGCCAAAACCTACTCGCAGGGCGGCAGTTTTGAAGGGTTTGAGCGATGCAGGAAATGCAGGGGATGTAAGGGACTGTCCGGGAGGATTTGCACGGCATTTACAGTGTTTTTTGAAGGTCGGGCAACGTGGCATCAGAAGCCCGTCGCAAGGCCAAGGAGGCCGGAGATGTTTTGTGGCCCAAGTGTTTGGGGCCGGCCTGCGTGCAGGTGATGCAGGCAATGCTGAGGAGGAGCTTGGGGTGCAACAAAACACGTCAGCGGTATACGTTACGGGTAGGGTTGCCCTCGCTCTTCGAGCTCGAAGAGGATTCCTATGTAGCCTCACCTGTCCTTTGTCTTTCTACATGTCCGCATATCTATCTACCTCTGCCACTTTCTGTCTACCTATGCATCTTTCGGCCTACCCATCTGTCTACCGTTCTATTTGTCTCTCTTTCAACTTGTCCACCTACTTACCTATCCAATTGTCTGTTTATCCATCTAGCTGTCCGGTTTTCCATCCATCCTCGTCTAGCCAATCTGCATCTATCCATCCACGCGCCTCATCGATCAATCAGTTCAGTTCACTTGACTTCAACTCCCGACCAATTCAGCCCAATCAATCGATCAGTCAGTCAGTCAGTCACTCAATCAACCAATCAACCAATCAATCAACCAATCAATCGGTCAATCAATCCATCAATCAGTTAGTCAGTCAACCACCTCAATCAAATAACCAATGCACCGACCAACCAACCAACCAACCAACCAACCAACCAACCAACCAACCAACCAACCAACCAACCAACCAACCAACCAACCAACCAACCAACCAACCAACCAACCAACCAACCAACCAACCAACCAACCAACCAACCAACCAACCAACCAATCACTTGCTCGCTCGCTCGCTCACTCACCAATCAAGCAACCAAGCAACCAAGCAACCAACCAATCAAGCAACCAACCAATCAAGCAACCAACCAACCAATCAACCAACAAACCAATCAATCAAGCAACCAACCAAGCAATCGCTCACTCCCTCACTCCCTCACTCACTCACTCAGTCACTCACTCACTCACTTACTCATTCACTCACTCACTTACTCACTCACTCACTCACTCACTCACTGACTCACTCACTCACTCACTCACTCACTCACTCACTCACTCACTCACTCACTCACTCACTCACTCACTCACTCACTCACTCACTCACTCACTCAATTCTTCCATCAATCAGTTACATGCAACTCAGTTCAATCCAAGTCAGTTCACTTCAACAAGTCAGTTCAACTCAATCCAGGTCAATTCAAATCAGTTAACTAACCAACCAAGCACGCAAGCAAGCCACCAACCGACCAGTCAATGAATCAATCGAGCTATCAACTCAATCGAGCTCATGCGCATCAGCTCAATTCAATTCAGCTCATGTCAGTTCACCTCGACCCATTTCAATTCAGAACATTTCAACTCATTCACTCACTCAATCAATGCAACTCAACTAATCAACCAAGCAACCAGTCAGACGACCAACCAGTCAGCTCAATTCAACAGTCAATCAGTCAGTCAGTCGGTCAGTCAGTCAGTCAGTCAGTCAGGCAATGAGTCAGTCGGCCAAGCAGCCAATGCCAATGAAACCTCTCGGGCTTCGGCTTATCCGATTGTGTCTCCATCTATCCATCTATCACCCTGGGACTGAGAAAGCGCACAGGACAGTGCCCGCGAAAATCTGCACGCCGTGCTTTAAATCACTGCGCCTGCCACGAAATTCAGCGCCTGTCACGAAATCCGTATGCATGCTCCAAAGTAAAGTAAAGTGCTGCGCCTGTCCCGGAAAGTGAGCTCGCGAGGAAGCAAAACGCACCCAGAGAGTTGCACCTGCCATGAAGTTAAACTTCGCCACATGTATCACGCGACTGGGAAATGTACACGGGCCTGTGACGCCAGAATGATTCCTCGTGATTTTGACGAGCTTTCAAGATCACCAGACAACAACGATTGCACGACGGGGCGAAGGAAAACAACACAGCGAATGCTTGCACGCGCGTTCCAAGCGTGATACATACAACGGCCACCTCTGAAATGCAAATCGTAATGGCGCGGCGACGCAAACTTGCGACCAGGCAAGGTCTCGAAGGCTACAATCTGCGCACCAGCGCAATAAAACCACATCTTGAAAGCCATAAACACATATTGAGTTCCCCAACGGCGCAGGAACGTGTCTTCCACTCGCGAACGCTTTTGAACACACCGACACCAACAGATCTGGCGAACACTTGCAGCCGAGGATGTCAATATGAGACAGCATAAATGCCGTCTGTGGTAAACCAAACAGCAGGATTTGTTTAGCTTTGACGGGGGCTCTTGGCAATGGAGTGGCCATTTTCAATCCAGTGGTTGCCGCGATAGGACTTTGTCTTTCAGGTGCAGAGCACTTTGCAATCATGTGGTTGTCCCTCTGGCACACAGTGTTTTTGCTTCACTCCTTTTGTGGTCAACGAAGACCCGTTGAGCACAAATGGCGGGATTGTTCCATTGCCTTTGGAGGGACTGACCGATACCCCTGCTTCCTTGTGAACAATGCGATCGTTGACAAAGGATGCATGCATACTCTTGATGGTCTCAACATGCAAATCATGGTACGTTCCAGACGCCCAAAAAAACATGACAAGGGCATACATCGTTCTAGGGATCCCTTAGGTGGATATCCCCTACATTGGGGATTAATGTGCACCCGGTACGGTGCAAGTAAACCAACCACAACTATGGGAGTTTAGAGGGTGTCCCTTGTTCCCCACTTGCAATATTTAGGGCATACTCAGTATCATGAAGGGCTACTCAACCTGCTATAAGAGTTGCTGCCCAAGGGATTTGCAATTGACAGCTTGGGCGCTTTGTTGACTACCAAAGCAGGTTAGGTGAACTCGAGCAGCCTGGTTTGATGCACAAAGATCCGAGGCGATGCAGCATTTGGCAGATATGAACTCCTAGCTATTTCTGATTTTGACCGGGCCGGTACTTCTTACGCCGTTTGGCGAAGTCCAGCCCGATTTCGACATTTTGGAGAAATGATTGTTGGACTGAGAGGTGTCAGTTTTGTCAGTTGGCTCAGTAGCCGCTAGCTTTCAGGTGGGCATCGGGAATGGCACCACGGGAATTGCTGGGACGCAGGACGCGGCACGCGACTTTGTGTTGGGACGGTGGGGAGAAGGATCATGTGGTACTCTGTTCAGCTTTTTCCTGAGATGAATGGAGTGCGTTCCAACTCTTCAGAAAGACATCGGATGTGGCCGTACGTTGCTCAGACTTGTTGGGGGAGTATTTGGTCGCATGATGGCATGTTGGCAATGAAACTGCCCGAGCAAAAGCTGAGTTTCATCGGTGGTCCCTGCCACATGTTCCCTTTCTGTGGCATGCTTGTGCTGTACGTTCAACACCACGCCCTTTTTGACATCGGTGCTTGTGTTTTTGTTGGAAACCTTGTTCTTACTCTAAAATTTGGCAGCGATGGACGGATTTATAGCGACGGACGATTTTGAGTTCTTGTGCGTGCTTTCGTGGGATGGCCCTTCTGAGACTACAATCCATGTGAAGCACACGGTGGGCCAACATGACCTTCCCATGGGGAAGGCGTTCAGAGTCGCGAACTGACGCACTCTTTTGCAGTGTGCTACTCAACGATGCAAAAGAGTCCCAAACGGGCATATGTTTTTGTGCCTGGCAGAGGCAGGTGTTTCCCTTTCAGAAGCCCTTCGCTCTTCTGCTCCTGAAGAGACCGGCTCTTTTGGCGTGGGGCCCGGTTCGCAAATGGGTGAACCGTAAAGGGGATCATTTCTCTTTGGTGTCCCTTCAAGACCAGCCCATGAAGGGTACCCTCGAAATGCGCACTCAAGTGTTGCGTCAATTTGCATCGCTAGGCGCAGATCATTGAGACCAAGGCGATTCAGACGCACCTCAAGTGGATTCGGCAGCTGTGGGGACCCCGGCCGAACGCGCTGCGCTGTAGGGGGACCCTATTTTGAGAAACACTCGACCAGGGAATGGACCTCGCAACACTGGTCGGCTTCCTTCTTAAATGTTGGTTCCCTTATTTGGGGTCAGTACGGAGGCCGTTCCCGAGTTCTTGCGTGAGTCGTAGCGACCTTGCATTGAGGTAAGCCGACCTCATTCCTGAAACCTCACACAGTGACTATGTCTTTTTGAAGGCTGCGATTGTCACACATGGCTGTTGGACATAACTCATCAAAGAAGGGGGCCCTCCCCTCTCCCCTCTTCCCTCTCTCCCTCTCTCCCTCTCTCCCTCTCGCCCTCTCGCCTCCCGCTCTCCTTTCTCCCCTCACCGCCGCCTCGCAGAATTGGGGAGTTGATAAGCATCCAGGAGCCTCTCGAACTGCATGGTGGCGCCGGATGTGTGGGACTACAAGAAGGCTTGGCGTGGAATCCGTCCCCAAAAGAGGCTTTACTGGTTGCGGTCTGGTGGAAACATGGTGTTGATTCACCCAACCCTGCAAGCAATAGCTAGAGGTGATGCTAGACTAATAGGAAGGCGCTTGATGATGTACTGTATGCCAGGAGGCAACTTTCTAGTTTTTGGGTGGGACTCCCTTTGCGCATCTCGTATGGCGATTGCAACAAGAATCTGAGTGAAGAGATCAGACGTCAATGATGCGTTGCTGCTCGGACCGATCATATGAATTTGTCGGCACTGTCAGCTGCTCCCTGATCCCGCATGGATGTTGGACTTGCTTTCCCGCAAATAGATATGATAGGTCGCTGAGTTGTGCTGGGGCAACACGGCTGTGGTTGGCTTCTTTTGTTTTAGTTGGGGTGGTTGTTTGGTGTTTTTTGCTAATTGTTGCCCGGGGTTGGCTTTATGTTCCCGCTCCTTGACTGATGACACAAGGTCGGGTCTAACGCGGTAGTCCTGAAGGTGGCATTGTGGAAAACACAACTCTCGGTGGTCCAATGTCTTAAACGTCTTGAGTGCTTCGAGTGGAGTTTTCTCCTTCGCAACCTCACCTTCCTCCGATTGCTCCTTGAGTTAACTGTCTGTAAGTACCATTTTCATCGTCGATGACTTGCTGGAACCGTACCACCCAATTGAGAGTTAATTGAATGCTCATAGCAACGCGAGAACCAATGTTGGGTGTGCCGTTCCGGGGCGGTAATGGGCTGTTGGGGGGGTTAGCTGATTGAGGAAAAGCGAGATGCTCAGAACCCCTTGGCGTCAGATGCCGATGGCGAGTTTCTCGAGTCACTGGAGAGGTGTGCGCCTTGGCCGCTGAGAAGCGCCCGCTCTGCGATGTGATGCTGCTACTCTCGGTGGCGCTTCAGCCGAATGGAGAGCTGGCCGGTATGAAGGGTCAGTGGGGGGCGTGTCATTGTGCGTTTTTTACTTGGGGGTGGGGGGAGGCGGGTTCGTTGGATGTCAGCTCGTTAGATGACAGCTTGTTAAATGTCATAGTGGATCATTTGGAGGATCGGATGGGACGGGAAAGGAATATCCACCACATTGCCGTTTGGTGGGTTTGAAACAGCAGGCGCACATGGAAACCAACCAGATTTTTCGCGTTCTGCAAATTGTGTGACGAGCCCTTGGAACTTCACCCGGGAAGGGGGCTCTTAGTGGAAGACGGTTCTCATTTGGGACAAACTTATGGCGAGCCCGACTCCATCAGATCGAGCAAGTCGCAAGTTGTTCCATTTGCGAGAGCGGTTCCTAGACTGGACAAGGCAAGGCGGCCATGTCTACACGGTTACACAAATGGTTGGATGGGTGGGATGGGTGGGTGGGTGGGATGGGTGGGATGGGATGGGTGGGTGGGTGGGTGGGTGGGTGGGTGGGTGGGATGGGTGGGTGGGTGGGTGGGTGGGTGGGTGGGTGGGTGGGTGGGTGGGTGGGTGGGTGGGTGGGTGGGTGGGTGGGTGGGTGGGTGGGTGGGTGGGTGGGTGGGTGGTTGGTTGCTTGCTTGCTTGCTTGCTTGGTTGGTTGGTTGCTTGCTTGCTTGGGTGGGTGGGCGGGTGGGTGGGCATATAATATTATATCATAGTATGTGTAGATATATAGTATGTTCATATGTTATATTATATTATATTATGCCACATTATATTAGTATGCCACAATATATTGTATTGTCCGGCATTATACTTAATTATATTGTATGCATTATATTATTGCATACTCCATCCTGTGCCAACATGAGATTTCCAAGCATTCCCTGCAATGGCCGAAACCTATGGTGCATTTCCACTCGCAATTGTTCGCAGACAGCATGGCACGCTTCCTTCAGAGCGCTTACCACCTGGAAGACCAATGGCAGGATCATGGACTTAGGCCGACTGCTTGCAAGACCACGCAATGTCAAGACACACATGCTGTCTACCCAACCACGCCATTTTAGAGGACTTGCAGGTTGGACGTTTGCCGTTTGCTTTTTCTTGTTCAGGGCGCCAACTCACAGGGGTTTATGACCAATCGCCAATGCCCATGCTTGAAACATGGCGTTTGACCCGAAGCTTCCGAGGTTCACCACATTGACAACGCTGGGGACTGAGAGCACCGATCCGTCGAGCCTCCAGGATTCCAAGATGTAGCACGCGCTGGCACATCCTGGTTTGCACTATAAGCATGGATTTGAAGTTGTTTTTTTTGTTTTCGGAATCTTCAATCCTCAAGGTTCAACCCAAGAGTCCAGGTATGATTTAGAGGTCCACTCCATTTTGACACAAAAAGACATGGTTGTCGCGAGTATGGTGCTAAAACCATGGGTTGTAGCCGTGCCCTCGCCATTCTCAAGAGCACATCCTGGATTGCATTGAGGTTGAAGATTGAAGATTTCCACAAAGACTTACAATCGTCAATCTTCAATCTGGTGCGCGTGCTAGCACATCAGGCTAACACACACCGGATTGCAGATTCTGCGGATTCTGTTTCTGTTTATCGTCGATCTTCAATCTTCACTCCACGATGTGTAGCACATCTTGGTTTGCAGCAATATTTGAAGATTCCATGGGCACTTTTTCTGGGAACCTTCAATCTTCAACCCAGGATGTGCTTATAGATGTTCCGCAAACTCTTCTTGGCATCTTCAGTCTTCTAGCTTCATTCCAGGATGTAATAGTCCGTGTTAGCACATCCGGATTGCCGCAAAATGATTTAACAATCCAACAAACACTTGCTCAGGAAAATCTTCGATCTTCAATCGTCAATCCACCATGTGCCAGCACGTGCTAGCAAACCCTTCATTACCCTAAGGAGGTTGACCAAAAGGCAGACCAAGCGGGCACCGGAGCCGGAAACCGTCAAGATGGCTACTTTGCGACTCGCACGCAATGATGATATCAGCCAAACCCACAAGCCACCAACTCATCATCCCACAAGCTCTCCAACTCAAACATCAACCCATTCCCTATACTCATGAACCCACAAGCTCGCAAACCGCCGCTGGACGCCTCCCCACCTGAGCTCCATTCAACCCCAAGCTCCAGAGCGGCGATCAAAAATGCTCAAAGCAATTTAAGTAAGGGAGCGCTGAAATCAATCCGCGCGGAAGGTTTTCTGCAGGCCGCGGAAGCTTGCGGAAGGGCCGGCGGACTTGACTAAGAGATTTGCGCAGCGGAAGGGCGCGGAAGGGGAGCATTTTTGGAGCGTCAAAAGCGTGTAGAAATATTTTGCTCTCAAGCGATTTGGGCCCAACAGTTGTTTTCGCTCCCGGGCCAAAAAAACAATTTGTTTGGGCATCGTTTCCGCACCCCGGGCTTGCAAGTGGCCTCACAATCTGTTTTGGCCGTCACCCCGCAAGAGGCACAACTTTGCTAGCAGAGCCCGGCGGGAGGACTCGAGTAGATCCACGAGAAGATGAGGCCAGATCGGCCCATGGCTTTGGATTTGCCGGCATAGCTGGTGATACTAAAGGCTTGGATGCTAGAAACAGGAAAGTGAAACAGCCATGCTTGGGAAGCCCTGAAGAGATTGCGAGCCTGTGCTTGAGACATCCTTGTGCAACGTGGAGCCATCCAGTTTCTGTTACAACTGTTACGACGAGCCCTGAAAAGCGAATCCCAATAGATTTGCAACGCAAACGTGAAGCCTCACGACACACCGCGGCTACGATTCCCGCACAGGGCCAACGAGAACAACGCGTCGCACACAAGTCATCCAAATCACGGAACACTTCCGCGGTCCTTCCGCGCCCTTCCTCCAGTGTTCCGCGAATTCAGGCCTTCTAAGCCCCGGGAGCAAAAACGATTTGTTTAGCCCGAACAAATCGTTTTTTGGCCCTGGCTGCTTCGCTTCGATTCAACAGTAAATGTCGGCCCAGCCAGCCCTTTCCAAGAGGCCTGCGTGGTGACTCGGGAAAATATGTGGAGCCATTCCACGCAACGGAAAGTCTTGGGGGCTGTGTTGGCTTGGCAAGGAAGAGACGCAAGCCGCGGAAGGCGCGGAAGGGAAATGAGAGCGCGGAAGCAAACGCCCGCAGCGCGGAAGCGCGCGGAAGCACGCGGAAGCGCCAAATGATATCATCGCAACTTGCTATTGATTTTGATCACCGCTCTCATGGTGTTTTTGTGACCTCCTTCCTGTGACTCTACTCTTCTGGTTCCTAGGGTCGTCACACAATGAGGCACATTTGGCAATAGTTCCCCTTCTATTTCCGACTGCCGAGCTCGTGCCTTTTCCACCGAGGTCTCCGCAGACCAGTACGCGGCGGAGCAGCTGGGCCAGGTGGAGGTGGGGAGTTTGGTTCGGAACCTCGGATTGGATCTGCCGACTTTTTTGTGTGAAACGGGCTCACCAGGATGTAGGCCCTTTACACGGGCATCCCTTGTTTTTGAGGGTTTCAAGGGGCTCTCCTTTCAAATCTCTCTCAACCTGGACTGAGGGTTTTGGGAGTTGGGTTTCGAGTTGAGGGTTTCGGGAATTTCGGGCTGGCAAACCTCTCTCTCCAGACACGGGGTGTTAACCAGATTTTGGAAATGGCGTTGTGTAGTGTAGTGTCTTTCATCGTCTTTCAGGTACTCCTTTGTGTTTTGCGGGGGCAATTGCAGAGATATGGATATGGTTGGCCACAGTAGGATGCACATTGCTGTGTGCCCTAAGTCTAGTCCTTGGTTGAACTCGCTTCACACAAGGCTCGTGGCCAAACATCCAAGGGTGCCTTGAGACAGACAGAGCTTGGAACTTAAATGTCCTGAGCACAAGCCGTGAGAAGTTGGGGCAACGGCTTTCTTTTTGGCCGCCCTTTGACATCCGGTCAAAACTACTGATAGTCTATGGTCCATGTGGGAGGGACAGGACGAGCTTTGAATTACCAAGCCAGGGGACTCACGATTTTCCAAATTTCTTGGGGGAAAAAGGCAATTAAGCCACAAGCACAACCTGGTAAGTGAAAATCAGCAAGGGCCACTCCCAAGCATACACAGGAGCCGCCGCCCTTCTAGTTCTGTACGTGATTTTGGATGATAGACCCTTATACTTCAAGGTCTTCATTGTGGACAGGGTGTCGAAAATTGAGCGCTAGCTCGAAACGAAGTCCCAAAGCTCAAAAGCTTTGAGACGTGGTTCCCATACAGGGGTGAGTTGCTCCTCTGGAGTCTGCAGGAAATTCTCATCTTCCAATTAGCCTTGGATGCTGGCTTAGTTTGTATTTGGTAGCGGACTGCCGTTGTCAAGAGTCTTAGGCAGAATCCCTTTTGACCATGACAGAAGGAGAGACCAAGCAGCCTCAAGGCCCGAAAGCGTTGACGAAGAATCAACTAGGCGCAGTCTCAAAGTCGTGGTCCCATGAGGTTGGTGTCCTGTCTTTTGAGCCGCCAGCGGGAAACTTCCCAAGGCGGTAGGTTGCATGGGGCTCAGCAACGGTGGGGTACTTTGACCTTGACCCGGCTTGGCTGAGCCCAAAAGGCAGAACCGGGAATGGATCAGAAAGCCCTCAGGAGGCTGTGCTGCTGTGAGTCAGGGTGAAGATGCAAAACCCAACTCGGTGCTGAGCTACCACCATGTGCTCAAGGACATACCATGGGCCCTCAATTGGACATGGGACATGAGATGTACGGTCACGCGGTCAGGTTTGCCGCCCATGCTCAACTTACATCTGATCCAAAAGCGAAGAGGAAGTTGTTGCCATTTCTGCACGAGATGGACACCGACTTGTGGGTTGCCTAGTGTGATTGTCGTTGTCGCGCGACCCTTAAGCCTTTGTTGCCGTTCCTTCCCTCATAGCCCCAAATATCGCCAAGCGAGCACGAAGTGTCTGTTTTTTGTTTTTCTCCAGCATGTGTCTGGTTTGCATGGAATCTATCGTAACTGGTGTCGGACTCCTCAGCTCAAGCTTAAGCCTTGTGCAACTCACGTCCTCGCCACCTGTCGCCGGACGCCGGGGGCCCTGCGCGTTGAAGCGGTGTGTTCTACCCTGTGGACAGATCGATTGTGTATGCCTGCCCAAACAGATCGATTAAGCACCGATGCTGTAAGTTGGGGCTTTTCTCGAGCAGCCCCCCCATGCTTTACTGGGCCTGCGTTGAACTTGTGAGCGCAACAGCAAGACTGATATAGTCTGGCGTGGCAGGTTCCTTGTTGTGGTTCGCAATTCCGGCCATTAGCCGAGAGACCTGCGTAGTAGGGATTCGCATTGACCCTTTTGAGGCTTTGTATTAGCGTAGCCTACCACCCTCCTGATTGGCTCTAGAGCAAGACCAAGAGAAAACCAACCATTTTGAGGGCCCCTCCTCATTTTGAGGCAAACCAATATAGACCGCAATGGCCAGTGATCCCCCAGTGCATGTGCGGGCTTAATTGGAGAGAGTCAGACTGAAATCTCGGAGTTTGAAGGGCTATCTCCAACCGACCAACTTGCTTTGTGAGGCATTTTGGATTGCTTGCCGGTGCTTGGAACCCTTAAGCCTGCTTTGCTTCAGATTCAAGAATTCAGTCAGCGCCTCGTTCAAAACCTGCGTTTCCTGGCTCTCCAAGGTGCAGTGGGATTCCTCGATAGGAATTCCCCCTTCTTCCCTACTTCCTGGATACTATCAACCATAGGCTCGGGATCACCATCGCCCCCTTGTAGGGACCAAACGTGGACCCAAAGTCGAACCCTGGCATTCTGGCATTCCCCCCTTGATGGCTGATTGTCCAGCCAAAATTGGCGCCGCGTTCCATTTTGCGCGCAAGTGTTTCCAAGAAGGCACATCCATGCATTTTTGCAACGGCCCCGGTAGGAACTGCAGGTCCTTGGCATGCGTTCTGAGGTCAATGCTGTTTGCTCTGCGCCTTGGCGAACTAGCGACAGTCGAAGTCGCTCTGGCAAGCGGTTCCTAAAAGGGGGGGTCTGTTTCGTATTTTGAGGGTTGGCTGTTCAAGTGCACATCACACGTGCCGCGTAGCTCAGGATTCTCGCTGGCATGCTGGGCTTGTGATGCCAGCCACGCTTCAGATGGCCTGCTGGTGCGCGGGTTGAGTGATCTGTGAGGAAAGCCCATCAAGACATAAGGCAAGCCTTTCTCATATCGTTTGATTCTATTTGGCAAGGCAGCCTCCGCAGAAGTTCACTTGGGAGAAGGGTTGGGGACCTTCCTTGGGCTTCGGTTTTCTGAAAGACATCAGGCTACATTCATGTCGGGAGTCGGGGATGAATAAGAACGCCCACGTTTCGAATCTTGCGCGCTACTCCCAAGCGCAAGGCTCAGCTATTGTTTCTTTCATTCATACATCCATCCATCCATCCACCCATCCGTGCGTCCGTCCGTCTCTCCCTCCAATCCTTCCTTCCTTCCTTCCTTCCTTCCTTCCTTCCTTCCTTCCTTCCTTCCTTCCTTCCTTCCTTCCTTCCTTCCTTCCTTCCTTCCTTCCTTCCTTCCTTCCTTCCTTCCTTCCTTCCTTCCTTCCTTCCTTCCTTCCGTCCTTCCGTCCTTCCGTCCTTCCGTCCTTCCGTCCTTCCGTCCTTCCGTCCTTCCGTCCTTCCGTCCTTCCGTCCTTCCGTCCTTCCGTCCTTCCGTCCTTCCGTCCTTCCGTCCTTCCGTCCTTCCGTCCTTCCGTCCTTCCGTCCTTCCGTCCTTCCGTCCTTCCGTCCTTCCGTCCTTCCGTCCTTCCGTCCTTCCGTCCTTCCGTCCTTCCGTCCTTCCGTCCTTCCGTCCTTCCGTCCTTCCGTCCTTCCGTCCTTCCTTCCGTCCTTCCGTCCTTCCGTCCTTCCGTCCTTCCGTCCTTCCGTCCTTCCGTCCTTCCGTCCTTCCGTCCTTCCTTCCTTCCTTCCTTCCTTCCTTCCTTCCTTCCTTCCTTCCTTCCTTCCTTCCTTCCTTCCTGGTTCCGTCCTTCCGTCCTTTCCTTCCGTCCTTCCGTCCTTCCGTCCTTCCGTCCTTCCGTCCTTCCGTCCTTCCTTCCTTCCTTCCTTCCTTCCTTCCTTCCTTCCTTCCTTCCTTCCTTCCTTCTTGGTTGGTTGGTTGGTTGGTTGGTTGGTTGGTTGGTTGGTTGGTTGGTTGGTTGGTTGGTTGGTTGGTTGGTTGGTTGGTTGGTTGGTTGGTTGGTTGGTTGGTTGGTTGGTTGGTTGGTTGGTTGGTTGGTTGGTTGGTTGGTTGGTTGGTTGGTTGGTTGGTTGGTTGGTTGGTTGGTTGGTTGGTTGGGTTGGTTGGTTGGTTGGTTGGTTGGTTGGTTTTGGTTGGTTGGTTGGTTGGTTGGTTGGTTGGTTGGTTGGTTGGTTGGTTGGTTGGTTGGTTGGTTGGTTGGTTGGTTGGTTGGTTGGTTGGTTGGTTGGTTGGTTGTTGTGTTTTTCTGTATGATGGCGACGGATGTACTGTAATAATGAATGATTCTGAATACATATGAAGCTGTATGCTTGTATACTTATGTACATACAAAGAACATCATGCCAAAAACATGAGGTCTTCCAGCGCCAGGCCTTTTGCCCGAATTGACGTGGAGTCCGTGGACGCCTTGCTCAAGCCTGGAACCTCGGGGGCCCGGGAAGCGGAAGCCTTGAGAAGAGAACTGAGTCTGCTTTATCGTTCTCATCAAATGCTGCAAGTCCTTCCTCAGGTTGCTGAAAGCTGCATGAGGGTCTAGCTTCAAGTGAAGGGGTGTGAGGGTGCCGCTGGTGAGCTTGACGCGGGATGCCCGCCGAGTCAAGTCGTGTGCCCCTGTAAGCGAATCTGGGCTCGGGGTGTCTCGAGCGCCGAGTGCCGTCGCGGGCTCTCAGTTTTTGTAAGTTGTTAAACCCAATTGTACTAGGGCTGTAGGTCCACCAAGCAGGTTGTAGCTAAATAGCTTTACAAGTCGTGCCCCAGCAAGTGGGCGTGTGTCGGACTCGGGCCAAACAGCGTCTCGGGTTGGGCCCAGTAAGCCTGGTTATTCCCCGGCTTACCATGGTCCCCCAAGTGGTTATCGTCATGATTACGAACTGCTCTATGTTGTCCGGGCCTTTTAGCGGGCATGATGCGGGCCGCAAGCTTTGTCTCGGGCCCCGAGTGCCGTCCCGGGTCCCGAGCGCCGGCGGGTGAGCGTCATTTGCGGGCCGGCACGCCGTGTTGGGCACTGTGGCCCCGAGACGGCTCTCCGGCCCCGAGATGGCAGGGGAGGTCATTTCAATCCTCGGGGGGGGGGGGGACTGGAAGGCTGCCTACGGACCAGAATTGCCATGACTGCCAGAAACGGCGCGAAATGTGGATGGCGGTTGTGGCAGTTCCGGAACATGCTGTTTGGGGTCGGCGCTGGTCTCGGTCCCCGATCGAGCAACGTCTTCCTGCACTCGCGGGCGACTGTTTTTGCGCTTCCCTGTCGCTTTTTGATGGCAGTCATGTTGTATATGTTCACTAGACATTTTCTCATTCGCTGTGGCTAAACTTAAACGAACTCAGCTGGGGCGAAGTCTGTGTGCCATGGGAGGGAGGCCCCAACGGTTCCCTAACACGCTTCTAGCTGTTTGCGCCATGCTGCTGTACTGGTTGCTCTTCCTTATCAAGTTCCTTTGACATTATTTTGAGGTGGTTGTCGAAGGACTTTCTCAAGGGACACCAACCATGGGTTTCATTTTGAAGCACGCCACAAAAACTTGCCTCATTTGCTGGGCTGCCATCCTCTTTACAGCTTCCAGGTCTTATTTGTGTGTGTGTGTGTTTGTGTAGGGCGGAATGCCCTTTACAGTGACAGAGTGGTCTTAGCGATGGAGAAACTCCTTTGAATTAAAACGGTTGTGTTGCAACAACCATGGCCGAACCCACGTGGAGGGGAGATGCCGATTGTTGCTTGGGGATATCTTGCTGCAGAGTTTGCAATCATTGTTGTATACATCATGTTTAGTTCATGTTTGGCAGATGCAGGGGTTCCCAAAGATTGGGAAGGAAGGGAAACCAAGGTGTGCTTCAGTCTATGTTGGCGGGTGGGTCTCTCAGTGCGAAAAGCCTCGCCCAGGACCCCCAGCCATCCCTGGGCATCCATGGCACGGCTTATATACCACCCAGCGAATCCAATCTAAGCTGAGCGAACCTACCCAGAACCACAGGGTGGTGAAGGGGGAGAGGGGCTACATCGGTTTTTTTCCACTTACCAAAACAAAGTAAGTCTTTTCCACGGCCAATCGACGCCAAGATGTGGCTCATTCCCAAGGCCTCACAACCGGCTGCGCATCGTGAACAAGTGTGGCTCGGAGTCACTGTGGGTCGCCCATGAGGCAGGCCCGTGATTAGGGAAGGGTGTCGCACCTTGAGATAGCGGTTGAGCTTTTGGCTTTTTGTCCACATTTCCCAGCTCCCTGGAAAGCCGTGCAGAATGATCGACACGTTGAGCTGAGGATTTGTCATGTCGCTGTTTCGACGCTTGAGTACATGTTTCGGTTTCCTTGGGTTTGATGTTTGGTGGCGCGTTGAACTCAGCTGGTTGGAGGAATCCATCTCAGCTGGTGTATTGCAGAATCTTCAATGTGGAAACGCGGCCAAACCTGCCAGCGGGGAACCCACACGCTGCCTCACGCTTCTCCGCTCTCAAGGGATGTTGGGCATGCGAGAGGCTTTTTCGCCATGGCGCCACTGGACCTGACCAACCGTCTACTCTGAACACAGGATGTGAGCCACCGAGAACGTGTGGCCACTAAACAGCATCCACTGGCACTTCGAGGAACCCAAGGGGTTCTTTGATTGGTTTGGTTACGGCACTCCTTTTGCAAGACATCCCAAACCAGCTTCCCAGAAAATGAGCCCCTCTCGATGGCCGATGTTTAGAGAGAACGCTCGGGCCTCCCAGCCCGATGTCACGCAGGCCGGTGGCGCGACCGGCCCCGACCCCCAAAACCTCCAGGCCGGGAGGGTGGCTGAAGCATCCAGGTGCCCAATGGCCCCGAAGGTCGGGGCGCCGAAAACGGCCGGGGTCTTGTGAGGGGGTTGTAGTGACGCCTTTTTTCGGTGCCCACGTGTTGGGTGAATACGCATATCCAGTCTATGCTCCATTTGGGGTTGGCGGAGGAATTTCAACCACAAAAACTAGGAAACACACTCATTTGCTCGTGTCCTTGACTGCCAGCCGCGTTGTGGGCCATCGTCCTTTGGGCACGGGTGCAGGAAAAGACGGCCGTCCCCGGAGGTCCCAGCTTCAGCCAACCACTGGGGCCAACTCCCGGCCCAACTTGCGAGGGTTGATATCAATGCGAACACCCACAACGGACTCGATCAAATTCCCAAACGTACCTGAAGCAAAAAGCGGGTGAGGGATTTCCCGAGCAAGAAGAGGCTGAAGGGACCTGAGCTGACTTGGGATAAAAACAGATCATGATCATGGTTGTAGATGCGTTTTTTGTTTTGGCCTCTTTCGGTGATACCAAGATAATCCCCTTTGACGTAACAAAGAAGTTATAAGGATGGCTAACTTTGGTATCACAGAAAGGGCTATTTCCCACAGCCATGAGAAAGATTGAGTTTTTGCGGGAAGTTTAAGAGAGGGAAAGTTGAAATGATGTGCTGCCAGCATGCACTGGTGTATGCATGCATGTTTGAACCTGTGTGAGTGTGTGTGGGTGCGTGCGTGCATGAGCGTGCGTGCATGAGCGTGCGTGCATGAGCGTGCGCGCATGAGCGTGCGTGCATGAGGGTGCGTGCATGAGCGTGCGTGCGCATGAGCGTGCGTGCGTGAGCGTGAGCGTGAGCGTGAGCGCGAGCGCGAGCGCGAGGGCGAGGGTGAGCGTGAGCGTGAGCGTGAGCGTGAGTGTGAGTGTGTGTGTGTGTGTGGGTGTGTGTGTGTGTGTGTGTGTGGGTGCGTGCGTGCGTGCGTGCGTGCGTGCGTGCGTGCGTGCGTGCGTGCGTGCGTGCGTGCGTGCGTGCGTGCGTGCGTGCGTGCGTGCGTGCGTGCGTGCGTGCGTGCGTGCGTGCGTGCGTGCGTGCGTGCGTGCGTGCGTGCGTGCGTGCGTGCGTGCGTGCGTGCGTGCGTGCGTGCGTGCGTGCGTGCGTGCGTGCGTGCGTGCGTGCGTGCGTGCGTGCGTGCGTGCGTGCGTGCGTGCGTGCGTGCGTGCGTGCGTGCGTGCGTGCGTGCGTGCGTCGTGCGTGCGTGCGTGCGTGCGTGCGTGCGTGCGTGCGTGCGTGCGTGCGTGCGTGCGTGCGTGCGTGCGTGCGTGCGTGCGTGCGTGCGTGCGTGCGTGCGTGCGTGCGTGCGTGCGTGCGTGCGTGCGTGCGTGCGTGTGTGTTTGTGCGTGTTTGCAGTCGACTGGTCAGAACATTGTGCACAAACTGTTTGAGCCCTCAAATGCTTCGCGCCTTTGCTTTTGCTGGACATACAACTTAAACTCGCTTTGCCACAACTTGTCTTCGGGAGTTTCCATGGCCCGCAACCTCTCAAGAGAAGTTCGAAAGCACATATTTGGGCTTGGCTTTTGTGCTTCCGGCCGAACGGATGATTCATTCTGCTGCCTGCAGACCGTATCATGGCGAGCTGGCGAGCTGAAGCTTTGCGTTGCCCATTTCACCGTCTCCGCAGTTTGGTGCTTCGACACCTCCGTCAAGAGGTTCCGTCTTCAGCCCGCGAGCCTTGCAGGTATGGCCTGGCAGCTCGGTTGACATGACCACCACCAATGGACCGAAGTCATGGGACGACTGCGCGTCGCTCGGTCGGAGCTGGGCTGAAGGAATAGGCCTTCCTTCTCAGGTGCAAAGTTGGGGTCAGACCCAGGCAAAAACTCGTGAACATGGGCATTGAGCAGATGGGCAACCAGAGCCATCGACTGGCTGTTTCAGGGAATCGGTGGGGCAAATGAGTCAGTTTCACAGAAGCAAGTGAGCAGCTCTAAAAACCCCCCGTTACATCCCAAGCAAGAGTTGTGTCATAACAAGGCGCCGCGTAAGCAAAACCCTGCAAGGCGTAAGCCGGCGTAAGCACTTTTTGGGGAAACAAGCTGCGTAAGCACCTGCGTAAGCTCTTCTTCGTGATTGCTTGGTAAGCTTTGTAAGCATGCTCGGAAGAGCTGTGCTTATGAGATTATTGGTGGCCTGTGCTGTTGCAACCTAGTCGAGCTTGGCAACTTGCCCGGAGACTTTGGCTGCAGGAAGTCGTCTAAGACCGCTTGTGCACATCAATAAGAAAACAAAACCAGCAGAACCTTGATTGGGAGCTCTTGGGGCTCATGCTAGGTGCTGTTGCAACCTTGACTAGGACAAACAAAGGCTTCTGAAACCGCTGCTCTAGGAAAACTAAAGGGGCTCGGGCGCGTAAGCTCGCGTAAGCAGGCGCGTAAGGTCCGCGTAAGCTCGCCTAGCTGGGCTGTCCGCTAGCCCTCGCGATGGATGCCGCTGCCGCATAACCCGTTTCTTGACTTGCAGCAATAACAACAATGCCAAGCCGCTGATATTCGTGAGGGTAGTTCTTCGTCATCAGCTCTGGCGTCTGCATGAGAAGAGGAGCTCGCGTAAGCAATTCTTGAGGGGAAATGCTCAGAACGCCCACGCGTAAGCCATGCGTAAGCTTAACATGCTCGCTGACTGCCGCGTAAGCTAAAACATGGGTCGCGTAAGGAAAGCGCAAGCTCGCGCGTAAGCAACTTGATACGACGTAGGGATTCATGGGAGGTTTATAGAGTCGCTCAAGTGGGATTGCCAGATTCTCTTAGGGCTCACCATCAATGATGAAGACCCCTTTCTTTGGGAATTCCTAATTTAGGCTTTGAGCACGTTGTCACACATGCAGAAATTGTCTTTTGAAGTACGGGTGTCCTTTTTGCAGATCTATTCTTTTGCGTCACGCTCACTTGGCTCCGACCCCGCGGGCTCTTGCAGGACTCGGCCGCACAAGGCTGGAAGCCATTCATGGACCTCCCCCCTAAAAAGAAACAAAAAAGAGGCTCTGGAGCAAGCGTCTGTTTATGTCCTGGACTGGTGAGCCACAGCAGCGCAAGTTGTGTGCAGGGGATGGGACGTTTAGGCTTTTGCAAACAGAAGAGGGGGTGCGCTCTTTGGGTACTCTCTTCAGCTCAAGGAGAACACTTGAGGCAGGCGCATTTGTCCCAAAGGACGCGCCTGGCAGGTTCTGGGCCAAGATGAAGTGCGACGACACTGGGCGGGAGCGCGGGCCACGGCTTCCAGGTCTCGAGGCTCACAGATCGGTTCTCCGATCGGCGATCGATTGCGAGGTTCGGCTTGGGATTTTGGTTTGAACTTGTAAAACGGTGTTTCGTTATGTTTCGTTTAACAGCGAAGGAGGGCCACCATGTTCGGGGGTGTTCGTGGTTGGTTTCAGAATTGAGAGATGAAGCGCGCGATTTGTGAAGAATCTCGACCGATGGGAAGCTTTCAGGTTGAGAAAGGCCGAGACAAATCATGAAATCACAGATCGCGGACAACAGGCGGCACCATCGCCTAGGTGCGGTATCGGCAGCAGCGGAGGGCCAGGGCAGTCCTGCACGCCGGGCTGCCCAGAGACGGCTTCGCGAGCTGGGCCAGGCAATTTTCAGGGCGCGTCGATTGTGGTTGTTTGTTGTACGCCCAGGCGTCGGTAGCCACGGTTCTGCGGGGAAATGTTCTGTGAACTTGTATGATTCAATTGGCAAGTTGTCCTCACGACCTTCTCCTTGAATCAGCATCCCAAAAGAAGCTCTATTTTTGACCTGAAAAACATGGTCCTTTGATGCCCACAGCCCCTGACTCGGTGTTGTGGCCATAGCGCATTTGCAGAGATGGGTTCGCTTTGGGCTTGCCGGTTTTCAGAACTTTCCTTGTAGGTATATCCATTTGGGATACTGTTTGCCGCTTAGTGGCCCCCCTCCTCAAAGGTTCAGAAACAAACAGTTTTGGAACTGGCACCCCTCTAGGAATAAAGGCTGAAAGATGGTTTGAAGCTCGAATCTTTGAGCCTTTTGGTTTTGAGGGAGGGACATCTTTAGTTTGAGGTTCTGGTGGTTACCAAAAATGGGTGGAGGGTTTGGGCAAGCAGTAGCCCTGGGATGCCGCCGGAACCTCAGGCGCGAGACGGAGTCCGGGGAGCTGGACTACTCCCAGTGCGCGCCACCAGCTGGGGGCCTATCCGGGACGATGTTGGAATTGAGATTTAGTTGGCTTTGGGTTTCCGTTTGTTCCACCCCCCGCAAAGAAGTATAAGACTGACAAGCAATACAAAGGTACCCTTTGGGTTGCCCCTTTGTTGTCCCTCTGGTTTTCCAGTTGGTTTTTCATTGCCTTCGAGAATCCCCCCTGCCAAAACAAAAAGGTTTGTGTGTGTGTGTGTCTGTGTCTGTGTTTGTGGCTGTGTTTGTGTCTGTGTCTTTGTCTGTGTGTGTGTGTGGGTGTGCTGGGTGCGCGGGTGTGTGCGCCTGTGCGTGCGCGTGTTTGCCTGCTCGCCTGTGAGCGTGCTCGTGTGCGCGCCATGGGCACATCATGTCTGCAAATCAATTGTTTCAAGTTTCGGAGTTATTGTACATTTGCACAATCCCGGCGGCTCCCGCGCAAAGCAGTAGCCGTTTTTGCTGCAGGTTGCGCAAAAGTTTGGTGTCGTAGCAGCTTACCCAATTGGATTATGGATTAGGATTGGCCAACCCTCCATTGTAAACAACCAAATTCTAGGTTTTCGAAGTGGTAGGTACTCTTGGTTTGCTCATGCCTGATGGCTGCTGCGGTTTCCAACTTTTCGAAATCGTGGAACTCGAAAATTGGCTGACTGGATTTCCATCTTCACTGTCTCCACTGTGGGAAGCTCGCTGAGTTGGACAGCGACCTGCAAGCCTCCTTCGGGGTGCAGGGCATGCCATGTGCCCCAGAGGAGGGCAAGATGGAAGGCAGGACGGGCCGAAGGTAGGGGGTTGGATCCGGGGCAACTCTCGCTCTCTCTCAGGTTTGGAAAGGGTCCCCAGGTCAACTTGGGAATCTGGATGCTCATCGGCAGTTCCCCACTATTTAAAGTTGGGTTTTGGCGGATTTGTCCGGGTAGTGTGGTTTTGAGTTAACATGAACAGCCCAACAAATTTCCAGCCCAGGTGATTTCAAACGTCAGCATCTGGATTCCGGGCAATGTTGAGTAGGTGTCCGTTGGGGCTGCAAGGCCATTGCAGACACCAAGGCGCCGTTCAAAGCCCGGCATTGACACAACTCCCCAGTCACCACACCAACTGTATGGAATCACTGAGCTGGGCAGAGCCTGACAGCAGCACTCGGAACTCTGCTTACTCGTCCTGGGCATGTGAGATACCCAAAGTAGTGTTGCTTTTGGATCAGTAGAAATGAAGAGAGCATTCAAAGATTGCGTACTCGTGTCAAGTGCGGCCTTCACTCCTCAATCTCGGTGGGACATGGGGAATTGCACCTCCCAAGTGGACTTGGACCCTCGGAGCTGTCTTGCTCCCCGCGCCCTCTCATGGTGTCACATGAGACTGCCGGTGGTGGGCTCTCAAATTTTCATCGGACCGTCGCCCGTCGGGAGGTTTGCAGTGACCACGAGGTAAGTACACCCAAGAAAAAGGATCCCGTTCCACTGCTTGCAGACGCAATCGTTTGGCAAGCTGAGAATGTCCCCAAATCAAAATATTAAGAGTTCGGACGTCGTAGTTCTTGTTTTGCGCGCACACACACACAACCGCTCAATTGTTGCCTCAATTCAGATGTGGATCGAATTTTCATAGAATTCCTTTGGCAATCTCTCCATCATGATACTAGCGCCGCGGAGACACACATCGACCGGCCGCAGGTTGCGACCAGATCCTTACGAACATGAGCGTCGGATACACAATTCCCTTCAGGCTCGGTTTTGCGTGGGTGGGAATTCAGGAGCACAGTTGTTTTTAATTTTTTAAACATGTCCCCTCCAAATACTGGGTTTCTTCCAGAAACCTTTGGGCGGCGCCCAAACCCTTTTGGCCCCTTGAGCGAAGGGTTTTCTTTCTGCTTGTGTCAGCGTGGTACGTGAGGGCCTACATTTGCTTTTTCGGCCATTTTTGTAGGACGACATCTCAACTGGTGTTTTGCACTACCAACAGGAGATAGAGTCACCCTCACACAGCCTTTCAGAATGTCGAGTCATACCCCTGGAAATCCACGACTGTTCTTTCACGTCCTTTGCACCTCGCCTGTTTTTTGCAGCTGAAGCCTGTTTTTTGCGCCTGCAATGAGCCATGGCGTGGTAGATTGATGGATTGTTCATGCTGTTGCCACGTTTAGATTCTACAAAGCCAGTTCCACCCCAACATGTCTTGACACAACAAGTTTGGTGTGAACATAGCGGTCCGTGATCTACGCGAAAGCAGCGTGACATCACCGTGAAAACACAGTGAAATTGGCGTGAAAGCCTGTTTTCTAGCGTGAAAGCAGGTTTTCTGCCGTGAATTTTGACACCGGTGAATCTGTCCTTTTCTAATCCCTCCGCTTGTTTTGTGGGAATGGAGGTCAAGTCTTTGCACACTTTGGTCATGAGCACGTGCGGCGCCCGAATTGTTCAATGATATCAGCTGAGCTTGGAGTAAGTGCAGTAAGGCCCATGCCAACCTAGCTCGAAAGGGCTGAGAGTTGTTTTCTTAAAGTAAAGCACATAGGCCCAACGGCTGAGAGGTGTATCCCTGGGGTTCCAAAGGCGGTTTGTTTTGTGTGTTTTTTCTGTGAAAGGCGGCTTTTTGCCAGTAGTAGCTTTGTCGGAGGCAGCCTTCGGTCGGTTGAACTGAGGCATGTCTTCGGGAGAGTGATAAGGGGCTCAACCCAAAATGGCCGCATGGTGGCAGTGGCTTCATGCTAACCAGGGCGCGGCAGCATGTTCAGACCGGCCCAACACTGCCCGACAATCAGCCAATTCATTTTGAAGGCGAGGCGGACTGCACAGGCGGCACAGACAGGATCTTTGCGCATAGCCCCGCTCTTGCGCCAGGCTCAAGGTGGAAGGAACTTGCCACCGGCAGGCCCGCATGGCTTGAAAAGTGGAAAATGGGCGGGCGCCAGGGATTAAATGAGGGGCTTTGGTTTCCTTTAAACTGTAGACACAGCAAAGCATGCTTACATTCGAGACTTCACATTGGCACAAACCGAGCTGGCACGGGTGAGTTAGGTTTTGTCATTGTGTTTGCCACAGAACGAACTAACGAACTTACTTCTTACATAACGGTGCTGCACGTGTATACAGAATATGTATCCGCTGGCCTTTTCCCGAACCCTGGCTTTCACGATCTCAACAATGTAGAGGGTCTAAAGTGGTCACGTGTTTGATAAATGTATACGCGTGTAGAAGAAGGATTTGTTTAACGTATTGAGCTGCCCGCTACTTCATGTAATGAGCCCTTTCCCCGTGCAATGAGCGCAATGAGTGCTGTGACATGCTGTGAGATGCTTGTGTTCACTGCCGGCGACAACGATGCGGAGTTTACAGATTGCTTGACGTTTCAATTGGAAATAGCTATGGCTTGGAGCATGCGTTGTTTACATGTCATGCATGTGTTCCTCCAATTGCGCCGCAATTCTCGAAGGTGTCCTGCAAATCTATCAGTCTTGGGGATTTTAGAATATCTGCCATTGGATGCCACAACTCAGACTCCTGCAGAACATACAACCCTGTGCTCTGTTTGGCACATCGCATGTGCCTTTGGTTCGTGGACATGTTTGCGTCCCTTATGCTTGTCCCATGAAAGATGCTGGCTTGCCATGCGTGTCCACGGAGGGCATCTTGAGTTTTCCCTTCTGCAGAGCCCAAAGCCTCAAAATCCTTGGCCACTAAGTTGACATGCTTCCTGGCTGTGTGACACTTAACCTTTGCGCTATCATTTTGGCGTTCACGTTGAAAGCAACGTCGTATCTCCAAGTTTGGGGCACGTTGGGAAGCGGACGCCATAGGCTTCATATCGGTGTGCGCCAAATAGGAAACTGCCAAGTAGGGAACCCCCCCAGCCTCCTAAAAGCACGTTAGTCATCCCTTGTGTTTCCTTTTGAACCAACCTCGAAAACGGGGCTCCTCAAAATACCAAACACACACGCAAACTCCCTTATGCAGAAAACGAAGCCGAAGCGAACACGCCGAGCCCGAGGACCGCTCCGAGTTCACCGGCCTGGACTGCCAAAGCCTGGCCTTTGCCGCGCACCCAACGCGGAGCTCTCGCCGCAAGCGGAGGGACTTTGGGCACTTTGTTCTGACCACGACTGGGGATGCTGAATCCCTTGATGCTTCTCTATGCTTGGGCCAGCCGGACCAGGTTTTCCAAGGTCAGGTATTCAAAACCTTCTGACGCCAGCTTCTAACAACACTCAGGGAATGGCGTGTCTCGTCAACGAACAGTCAACGTACAGTGTTACTGATTGTCTTAGGGACGACTTCATGGTTTGTTTTCCAAGTGGAAATCATTTCACGAGGCCGAGTTGCAGACAACAACATCCTTAGGCGGATGAAGCTGTGTTTGAATTTGTGAAATGATCAATTCTCCAGGGCTCAAGGGCTTCGCGTTTCCCAAAACCAACATGGCGCTCTGCACCCATCATGTCAGAGTGGCATGCGAGGCGCAGTGCCCTGTTCCGCACAAGACGGTGATGGGCATGCTGAGCGCTCTGCGCCCAGATGAAAAAGGAGAGGGTCGCACTGCGTCGGGTACCCATGGTAGCGAGCTTTGGGGTACCGCACGCAAACGACGCTTGGGCTTCCCCCTATTTTCAGACAAACTCATTTCCACCCACCCAAGGTTTTGGCGAGGCCGGCGCGGCTTGAGTTCCAGGGCATTTCGACAGAATTCACAGCTTGGTCATCATCAGGTTCTGACCTCTGCACATGTCACACATCTCCCGCGCGCAGTCTCAAATCTATTTGACCCCCTTCAAAATGCGCTGTTTGCTGGTCAAACAGGTGCCTATTGGACGACTGCCCAAAGAAGGGTGTCAACAGTTTCGCTCCAAGCAGGCGCCGCGCCACTTGGGGTCGTGGGCCGAGGCGGAGATGAAGTTTTACATCGCCAAGGAATTTGGTGTCCTGGACTCAGACGGATCGTGGAGCCACTTCGGGATGACCAAATCCTCGTGTTACTTTCCAAGTGAGGCATCAGCTGTAGATTTGGCTTGGAGATGTCGGAATCTCCAAGGCTCATCCAATTTGGAAACCGGTCTTCTGCCAGGGTTGCTAAAACGGGGAATGGGTTGACCCAATTTGTTCGGATGTGTTTCTGCCTTGGCATGCCGTGGGCATACGTTGGCAGCCGTAAGACCTGGGTCCGCCACCAAAGAGCCCATGTTTCGGTGAAGCCTTGCTCGAAGGCGGTTGAGCCAGTGCTCGGCTGCCCTGGGATTGCAACTACCATGAAAGCAATGCATGTTAACAGTGAATATAACGAGCATTCTCTACCTAAGGAGTTTTGTCATGTTATTTTGGTCAACCACTATTTTAATCGCGTTCGACCCCAGGGGATGTAGAAAGACAGATCTCGAGTCATCAACAATGCAGAGAGCACAACGGATCAAAGGTTGAGCTCCCGGAAATCCTGGGATTTACTGATGTTACTTGCGATAATTGAACCTGTTGTTGGCAGCAAACCCGCGCTGGAAGAATGATTGCACGCTGCGAGAACTCGCGTTCCACCGCACGCATGCTGCATGCCTGCCAAATGATAACAGGCACACTTGCTCAGAAGCACACCAACCACGCAGCACGCATAAATGAAAAGCACACGCTCACAAGAGGAAGCTTCAAACGGCATTGACATGTTCTTCTCGTTCCCCATTGGAAACTGCAACCAGATCACATTGTCGCTAGTATTTTCTTGGTAACTCAGACGAGTTAGCCTTGCGGAGCCTCATGAGTTTCCTTGAAACCGCATTTTCTGCGGCGCAATTGTCAATCAATTCTTGTATTCTATGGAGATGCTGTTGAAACATGCAGGCTGGAATTGAAAACAGCTTGCAATGGCAACATTGGCAGTTTCAATTATTTAATTAAACACTTTGGTCAGGGGGATTCCTTGAAGCATGCAGGTTGACATGCAGACCCCGAGAGAGCCTTCGATGCAGGCTGCCTATACCCGCAGATATTTTTTGTGGCGCTCATCGAATGTTTCAGGGCAGCAACAGTTGCGCGTTAATTGTTGAGGTTGTTGCCTGTGGGCTAAATTTTGCACCTTCCCCCCTATGAAACCTGGGATACCTACCCAGTGCGACGCGTTTTTTCTAGTCTAAGTTACGCCCTGTGACATGAGGCCATGAATACCTCGACCGTGGCGTGTGACGGCGGGGAGCCGAGCAGCCGAGAGAGGGACAGGGGATTGCTCAGCATCGCGACCCGCGAGAAGTTTTGGGGGTGTTCTCTACGTGCCTTTTTTGTGAAGTTTCCCCTTTTTTTCCTCGCCCCTCAGCGTTTCCCGCTCTCAAATTGGAAGTTAAATCTCCCAGGCAAGGTCTGGGCTGTCGGATGAGATGCAGGTTGGTGTTATGGATCCGGATTGCTTCGAATCTCTGACCAAGGGTCCATTCCTGGAGGGTCTCGTTGTGTGCCAATTTTCAATGACAGGGTCGATCTTTCGAGCAACCCTCCAGAGTTTCTGGTCGGGCGCCGCCGGCTGTTGCCGACATGTAGTCTACCAGGTTCATGATGGAAAAATAGGTGTCCTTTTTGGTTGGTTTGCTTAAAAATAGAGGGCGATTCCTGGTTTACCTGGTGGTTTCATCTACCAGGGAAACCCATCTATTTGCCCCAAAAGGACACCTATGGTTGGAAATCTGTGTCCAGTTTTGCGCATGGGAAGGTCGAAACTTGGAGGTGGCGAGCCGCTCTCAAAGGTACGGATGGAGCTTGCGAGTCTGAGGCAAAAGGCCGTGGAACCAATGCCTTTGCCTTTTCCAAGGCGTCCCCACGTTCTTCTCAAACTCATGGAGGTTCCCAAAGTGGACCGCTTTTGGTTCGTATTGAAGGAGATCAACAGGAAACCAGCCGTTTTGGAAGTCCTGTACTTAGAAACCTCCATACTTTCTTGAACCACGGCGCGATTTCCAATCTCACACATGCCTCAAAAGGTGTTTATCACTTTCCATGCGTGACATTTTGTGAAGGGACAAGCTGGGTTGTTCAACCCCTGGTATGAACCCCTAGTTTATGGCTTACTCGACCAGTTAGTTGTGGCTGAACTATGGGAAATCAGCCCTCCAAAGGGTCTAAAACTGCCATGTTTTCATACATGGACCTAGCTTGATTCTTATGTCAAATGGTAGCACTTTGCCGCAAATGCCTTCTTTCTTGCAGTGATGTCTAAGTACGGACTACGGATGCAGACTAGGGATCCCCTTTTGAAAGTGGAGTTTCACAGGGATTTCCAGCATCTAGGCTGGTTGCAACTGGGAAGCGCTAGCGCCCTCGATGCCCGGCTCAGGCCGCTGTAAGCCATTGAAGGTCCAACCCGGCATGACCTTTTTCGACCGCCGCGGCCCCAGTCGGAAGGGGAGAAGCAGCCGAGTGGAGAAGCGTTCAGTTTCTTGCGGTTTATGGTTGGCATGGCCGAGCTTGAATAGGCTTGTGTATGACAAACTCGGGCGGCAACCGTGCAGGATTTTGACACTGGATGGAACGGCACCTGTCCTGATTGTTGCCGGTTGCTACCTTAAATGCTCTACGGTATTTGGTTTGGGGGGAGGGGGGCGCGGCAGGGTCATCAGGAGCACGACACATACTTGTGGTTGTTTGGCAATAGTTCAGACACAAGTCACCGACGTCAGAAGGCGACTGCAGCCGCATCAACAATTCAGTTTTGGGTTTTTCAGCGTGCCATGAACCCACACTTCGGGAAATGGATCCTTCAACGGTCACAGATCCTGGTTTCTGTAACCTTGGCGAAATATAGAAAAGGCTGCGCGTGCACATTGCTTTGGAGATGGAAGACTCTAAGATGGTTCCAGTACCCCAAAGGAAACGGGGTATGTTTTAGAGACGCCGGGATGCACATTGTAGTGAACGCCACAGAGTTGACTTCATTGGGAGACGCCCCCACCCCAAGCCATCAGCATTGCGGTATATGGCTTGCCCAACCTCCGTTTGGGATTTGGTGATTGGTTGTCCAATGTATTTGTCTCGGGCTTCGCTTGCCGCCATCCAGAGGCTCAAGTTTTCAGACGAAAAAAACTCTCGAGCAACGACAAGGTCCCAACGTGCCTTTCCGTTGCAAATGGCGCAAGTTCAGGAGACTCTGAGGCCGGGTTCGGGGGGCGCTACATCGTTCCATGTGGCAACTTCCACTAGCAGCCGGCCGGAAACCTCAGGTGACACCTGAGGTGACATCTGGACTTGATACAGATGATACAGAACCAGGCCAATTTGGAAATGCCTGGCGCAATGCTTGCAGTAGCTTGCAGCGAGTTTGGCTGCGCAGTTGAAGCTTTCTAGCTATCAGCTGGTGAGCAGAGGAATCCTGTCAACTGTGTTGTCTCTTTGGGGGATTTGGTATCTGGGTGATGCCTCTTTGCTCCAAGTACTCCTAACTCCAAGTGTTTGACCGACGGGTACATCCGAGCGACATGTTTCTTTTGCCGCTTTGGGTGATAGTTTGCAGGAATCAGCCATGAAGGCAACACCTCCCAAAAGTGTTTTTTCACAAGCAAAAGCGCTTCGAACAAGCGGCGCTCGATGCTTGGATTCCCAGGACACGCTCCGCGAGATGATCGATCGGTTCGCTTCGCGTTGGATTGACTCCGCAGGTTCACTCGCATGTGCAAGTACTTCAGATCCAACCGCTGCAACCTGGGCACCAACTGCAACTTCGCCCATTCGCAGGACCTGAGTTCCTGGACTTGACAGAAACATTTTGGGGGGAAGGCCATTTAGGGAAAAAAGCAAAGAGTTTGGTCCACTCAAGAGGTGAGCCAAACAAGAGGGACTGAAAGGATGTTGGATGTGGATGTACACTGTATACTATCCTTTGATGAGAAAGCAGTACGGGGAGTTAATGAGATTTGATGAGCTTTAGGTGTCGTTGTCGTGTGCAGCAATTGGTGCTTGACTAGAAAGCCATCCCGCTCCTCTTGACTTGTGTCTCGGCAAGCAAAAGCAAGAGTGTGTGGGCAGCTTCTGGCTATTAACTTTGCACGTGCCCTTCGCCCCACAAACAACTCAATTACGCTGAACAAGTGAATGCGTATTTGCAGTGTAGCCATGGTTTAGCCAACTGGCTTGGGAGAAAACCAACAGCAGGCCCACCCCCACCCGCCCCACCCTGCCCATGCCCTCCACCCAATCCCACCCCACCCCACCTCACCCCCAACCACCCCAACCACGCGACAAGCCTTGCCATGTGTTCATTTGCTCAATTGCGCGGTACAGTTGAACTCAACACAAGTCACATTACGCCCCTGTGACCAGAGTGTGATAGGATTGAGAGCCATTCAACATGCAGCAAGGCAACTCCCGGGGTGCCCAACGATCCTTGTTGTCCCAAGTTGCAAAACCAGTCACGTGGCTTTCAGGGTCCCACGTTGTTGCACTGTTGGGCATGTCGCATGTCCCAACAAAACCTAAGCGCAAGGGTTCCCCTCCGATGCATCATTCACTCAAAATACAAGTGGCATTCCTGCGACTCTTCCACTTGAGTCGCTTGATATGCCGACTCAAGCTCTGTTCCGGCCCCTGTCCGGATCCTGAAGCTCCTTTGGCACATCTTCAGAGATGGTTTGCAATTAGCTTTATTTTTGCGGATGATATGAGTTGCTCTGTGAGAAATCCCGGGGTGGTGGGAGGACGAGATGCGAGATCAGCCGGACCTGGTGGGCACCCGACTTTGCTTCCAGTTCGCACGCAAGGCGAGAGTCTCCGAGAGCTTGTGGTGGGGCAGGGACGGGAACTGGGGCGAATTGGGATCCTAGCCTGGATGATGGCAACCCGCCAGTTTTACGTCAAGGTGGGACAGAAGAAACGAATATGGGCAAGCAAAACAAGACACGCTTAAATGACACCTTTCTTGGGAGGGTCAGCAAGGGCACGACTCAGTCCCAGTGAAACGGTCAATGAGAAAATATAGTTGCCTGCGAGGAAATGGAACTGTTGGGGGTCAACAGGCTCTCTAGACATCTCCTCAGTCTCCTGCCTTTGCACCGGGTGAAATATCGACAGATCCCGATGACACGTTGGTGATCAGATTATAGCCCAA
>CAUJNA010002913.1:437094-449594 GCA_963377175.1 Effrenium voratum | reverse complement strand
CGAAGCCTTTGGAATATATCATGACGACGGTCAAACATTTTAACAGAGTTTGCGAACCCCTGCAAGCAAATGATTGTTCTACCCTGCTTTCCTTCAACAAACAAGCCACAGAAAGGGTCCCCTCGTTTAGCAAGTGGCAGGTGTCTGCATATTCAGAGCCTCATCGAACAAGAAACAGCAAGTGATGCAGACTTTTCTTGTTTGATGTATTTTTGTGTCGTAGATACAGTTGCACAAGGTTACCCAACACACGACACACGCTTGTATCAAAATCAAATGCCAGATGGACCGGAGTTATAGCCGTTTTCTGGGTCCGGGCGCGTGAGACACGATTTTCAGGAACGGAGCTTCACCGGGTCAACGGAAAGTGCCTGCAGCACGTTGCGCCTCCGCTTAGACGGAGGAAGGGATACGGTAGGATACGTTGGGTGACTTTGGGACACCAAAAGGAAACCAACCAATTGGGGGGGGGGTTACGTGTACCCAGCAAAAAGCGCATTCCCTGGCCACCACTTCACCTGGGATTCCTCGGCATACCCCCCCTGATTGAAACCCAACCCCCAAAACAATGGTTGGGCTAAAGTGCTGCAACCGCCACACAAAATGGAGTCCTATAGCCACTATTTGTTTTTAGTAGTTGAACCCTGGGCTGGTTGCACCTTTTTTGTCTTGGGAGGGGTTTCCTGTAACAGTCAACTACCCCAAGAGGGTGCCCTTTCAACCATTTGGCAAAGATTTCCCTTTCAACCATTTAGAGGGTCAGCCTGGGGTCGGATGGTTGCCTGAGCCTTGGGGATTCAACAGAGACAGACCAATCGCCATACTACCTGGGAGGCTGGTTGCACTTGATTGTTAAACGGGATTCAGCTGGAATCCAAAGCCAACAGGGCTCACGCTCACAAAGACAAGCCCTAACCTGTGCGTGCGATGAGGTTCTGTGGCATGCGTTTGCATCAATAGTCTTGTTTGTTTGTGTTTTGTTTCCCTGTTAACCGGGTGTCGGAAAGGTTTTGTTTAAGTAAATACTTCAGACAGGCTCGGACTTCATGGCCACTTCCTCCAAGTGCAGCCGGAAGTTACATCGCCAGGGTGGTTATATTTGTTGGGCAAAATGGGCGGTTTCGCTTTTTGTGTTGGATTTGTTCTCTTCCAAGCTGGTCGGCAAAAGGGGCACTGAGCAAGTACCAAGCCAGAGCGATGTTTGACCCGGAGATAGGGGCAATCCTTCGGCTGGGTAGATTGCATGAGGCAAGCTGGGGCAGACATTGCACAAATGGAATTTGACCCAAGCACGCCCACCAAGACCTTTAGAATGCTGGAGACATGGCTGGTGTCATCGACCACATGTCCGCCTCAATGGGCTTTCTCAATGCTTGTTGGATCCCAGTTTTGGACCTGGTCTGTGGGTGAACAACCGTGGCTACACTTCCACCTTCTGGCACTTCGAACTTACGGTTTCTCAGAAACTTTCAGCATGCCGCACTTAAACCCAGCAGTACTTCAATCTGGAGTTTTCCTTTGTCCCCTTTCCGAACGTCCCGGACCACAATTCTGCCTTTCGACTACCGAGGTTCACCAGGTCTCCCACCAGCAGCGAACCGACAAGCCCGATGGGGGTGTCCATCTGGTTGTGATCTTGTGTGAGTGCGCTTCGACACGTGGCTCGGCACAAGCCGAGAAGTTTCGAAGGTCTTTGAAATAGAAATCTTCGAATCGGATGGATTGTTCAGACAAACGCTGTTTGAGTTCTTCGACGAATCGATCACACGTGCCAGGAAAACGCGCTCCCAAGACACTTTCCCCTTTGGCTGGAGTTGTTGCAAAGCTAGCACAATCAGATCAAGCAAGGGCCTAGTGTCTACACAACTTGAGTTCTGTGCTTTGCTTGAACTCCGAATCTCCATCTTGAAGACAAAATCTATGGGGCCCGCCTGAGCCAAGCTCAACTGCGATAGCTTGGACGTGGCCCACGGTGCCTCTCCGGTGCCTCTTCGGTGCCTCTGGATCATCAGAGTCACTCAGGTCGGTGTTGCTGAGCGGAGCTCGCAATTGCTCGTGTCCAACAGCTTGCCAGGACAGGAAACCACCGGTTTGCAACATCAATTATCCTTGCTCCAGCAGCAGCTGCATGTGTTTTTTTTTCATGTTGTTGCTGTTCTTGAAAAGAGCATTATTTGGCTGGCCTGAGACTCCTGACTTGCTGAGCAACCGGACGGCGTGTGTTCGGAAGTTGGGCGCGATGAATGATTTCAGGCTTTCTACAAAGACGGGCCGATGGTACGCGCCGAGCCCAGAATGGCCGGCGACGTGCACAGGCCTCACAACTTGGCTCACGAACATTTGTCTGAGGTTGGTGAGCTGCCTGATTTGTGAACCTGTGTTGAGCTCTTTTGTATATCTGAAGCAAGTATACTCCCAGCTATGATAGGAAGCTGCGATCGACGGTGCCATGTTGCCACATTGTCCAAAGTTCTTATCCATCACCCGCAAGACGACACATCAACTTCTGGCTAAGAGTCACGTCGTAGCACTCCATGCGGGGAGGACCTTGAATTTTGCATGAGCTGCAGAAACGCCTTGCACGGGCTGGGAGTTGCTCTCTCTCTCTCGTGCCAGCGGCTGTATGCGGCTTTTTTGCGAGCTCGCATGATTTTATATTATCCCCGTATCCTTAAATTCTCCAAAAAAAATCCCAGGAATGTCCTCTTCGCTTTTGCAGGGTACAGGGGATCGTTTGGAATCGGTGCGTTTCAGCTGGCACCATTTGATCCCTCACCGCCTCAAGCCTTCACTGAGCTTTAGGGCCGTGTTCACCAGAGCATTGCGATGGATCCTTCCTATTTCGATCCGTGCAATGGAGGCTTCTGAAAAGTAGCCGTTGCAATGCAGCTGGCTTGCAACTTTCGGTACTTTCAACATACTTCCGGGCTGCAATCATGTCGCCGATGCCGCCCCATCTTCGCGCCGCGGGTTTGTCGCATATGAGAAGCGTATGGATCTGCTCAGGGTGGTTACCTTGCGCTTCGTCGAGGGTATGCCGTTTGTGCTCGGCCTCGGTATTCCTTGCATCCAGCCGATGGACCGCGCAGATGGTTGAGTGCAACAGTGCATCGCCATGTCCTATCTGCAGTGTTTTGCGGTCCACCCCGCTGAGCGGAACAACCCGTGTTTGGCGCAAACAACATTTCACCACGCGATGCTTCTCGCACTAGCGAGAGAGCTTTGGATAGGCATGTCGATTGGAAGGTTTCGCAGAGAGTTGGCAGAACTTGGCATTTCAGGGACTTGAGACTTGAATGCAGTTGTCGAATCTTGAAAAAGGGAGACGTAGGACTGAAACACCCAACACCACATTGAAGAGGCAGTTTGTTCCAGCTTCATTCGCTGCAAAGACAAGGATCCAGCCGTGGCAGTGCGCTGTGTGGAGATTCCTGTTTTGTGCTTGCGCGGCCAGACACACACTGGTTTTCATGAGATTCGACCCTAGCCTCTGATTGAGCTGCCACCAGCAACAGCAGATAGCTCTGAGCTGCGCACCTTGCAGCAACCGGTCGCATTTCTAAATGAAGCATGTCATGACTTCAAGCAACACATAGTCAGACACATCTCTTTGACCCCTCAGTTTTGGGTACCCCAGTAGGCAGCCCTGGTTGTTCGTGTTTCGACCCAGTTTCTTGAGCAACATGTCCCAAAGCGAACACGCCGCAGCGGCGCCTCCAATGCATGCCTGTCTTCGGCGTCGCTTCCTATATTTGCTTCCTACTGCCGCAGTCTTTCTTTGTGAGGCTGCAGGCTCGCCAAATCCCGATTGCTCAACCGGTGAATGAACATTCCAGACTGCCACTGGGTCACGATCGCTTTGGCCAAATGGGATGTGCTCGACAAGCCAGCCCGTTTCGCCGAATTCTCGAGCTTTCGGGTCTCACCGATTTCGGACGGCTTCCCACGGCGCAGCCAGGGATCTGTTCTTTTGGAAAGCAGGGCACGCTACGTTTTGACAAGAAATCGAACTGGGCTGGGCTGCACTGTTTGTGTGCCCTTCAGAGTGTGTTTCCATTTGGAGTTTTCCTGCAGACCCGCCCAATTCCGCCTGCTGGAACCTCCGGTCAGCACACAGAAAAAGACAGACACACGCCCACTAATGCCGGCACCTGCACCCTCACCAGCTCCCGCACCCGCACCCGCATGGACGCACACTAACGCATGCACACTGACACACTCACAGTCAGACTTACACTTGCCTGCACGTGCGCACGCAGCACGCTTCGCATGCACACTAACACACACCCACGCACTCTCTCTCTCTCTCTCTCTCTCTCGCTCACACACAGAGGCGCACAGACGCACAGACTCACCAACACACGGACACACCGACACACGGACACACGGACGCACAGACACACGCAGACACACAGACACACAGACACACAGACACGCAGACAGAGAGACAGAGAGACAGACAGACAGACAGACAGACAGACAGACAGACAGACAGGCAGGCAGACAGACAGACAGACAGACAGACACAGACACACACACACACACACACACATAGACAGGCACAGAAACACACACATAGACAGACACACAGACACACAGACACACAGGCACACAGACACACAGACACACAGACACACAGACAGACACAGACAGACAGACACGGACGCACAGACACGGACTCCCAGACAGACGCAGACACACAGACAGGCACAGGCACACAGGCACACAGACACACAGACACACAGACACAGACACACAGACACACAGACACACAGACACACAGACACACAGACACACAGACACACAGACACACACACACACAGACACCCCGCCCGCCCGCCCGACGGACGGACGGACCGACCAACAGACAGACAGACAGACAGACGGACGGACGGACAGACAGACAGACAGACACACAGACGCACAGACAGACAGACGCACAGACAGACAGGCACACAGGCACACAGGCATATAGGTATACAGGTACATAGGTATGCAGGCATATAGGTACATAGGCATACAGGTATATAGGCACATAGGTACAGGTATATATATATATATATATATACACATACATACATACATACAAAATAGATACGTAGCTACAGGCAGATGTAATTTGACTTGCTGCTGAGAGGCCAGCCAGTGCTTTTTTTGTTCACATTCCCTTGGTGCTGAATGAATGTACCTTGAGGCCGGACACCCACGATGGCCCCTTCAGAGGTCCCAAGCGTTCGATTAGAAAATGATTCGCATCCTCAGCGGGATCACATCGAGGGCCCCGACCGCTTCCTTATGCAGAAGCGAACCATGGCAAGTCTTAAACAGCAAGACGTGCAAGAGAAGAGACAATGCAAAGAGGATGTCGGTCTTGCGCAGTTTTTGCAAAAGACGAGCCATGAAATCGTCTCAGAGCCACCACAAACCTTGTGGCCAAGCGGTCCTTGAGTGGCGCGCGGCAATGACAAGGAAACTGCACAGCTCCCAAAAAAGGAGCCCAGGCCATTGTTCTTGCTCAGCCCAACTCCACGTTGCGCTTCCGAGATTTCTCGTTAAATGCCGTGTGGAGATTCTGGATATCCCTTGCCTTCAGGTTGCATGCCAAGAGGCTTCCACATCATGGCTACATTCCCTATAGGATACCCCTTGACATAGCACCGCCCCCCCCCCCAAAACAAAGAGAAGTCAATGGCCTTATTTGCAGGCCTTGGAGAGGGCACTTGGGAGGAGCATCAGACCTTCAAATGTATGATTTCGTTTGGTGCTTGCCGGTCCTAGAGTCCAGTGTGCGCACAGGTCGTTGCCACGCCTTGGCTTGGCACAGGAACCCTTGAGCCGCAGCTTTTGGTTAGATGAAGCCAACTATTTGGAGTCCATGGAAAAGCAACATGGAAAAGCAACATGGATGTTTTTTGTGTGTTGCCCTTTTTCTTTCCTGAAAAATCGGCACAAAAGCCACCACCGCCACTCGAAACCAAAACAGCTTTGGGTCCAATGCCAGTTTTTCGACCAATCAAGCGCCCAATCACCATTCGTGCCATGGTGAGGTTAGTCATTGCCAGTGGTAACGCCGCTTTGAATAGAGCCGAGGACCCGGAGACTTTCACAAGGTGGTTGGGCCGGGGGACCCACTGAAGGGGGGGAGGGCGCATGGAAACTGGATGGAAGCCCAGGACCCGTTCGTGTGCCGAGCAGGACGCTTGCGGCTACATTCAAATACATAATTTCTGAACCAGGTTTGGATTCGAGCTCCATGTAACATCCCCCCAACCATTCTAAGGATGCCAGGCACGCATCCATCTAAAGAGAGTTCAGTGCAGGGCACATGCATCTGCATTGGCTTGACCACTCGATATCACATGGTGTCAGATGGACCGAAGCTTTTTGGAATGACGCACTCAACACGTATTGGTGCGGGAATCTAATGGGCGGTTGGGCATTGGGCACTCGTGCAAAGTTGACGCATCAAATGGCAAATACCATTTGCAACCTGATGCAAAACCGGCTCAGACGATAAAACAGAGCACCGCCAGAGTGGCTGTTGCACTTTGCACATGTTCAAAGCAATGGGCCCTGTTCATGCCTACACTTCCTCCCAAACTTCCTGTTTTCCCGACGAACAAAAAAAACAATCACAGCAGCGGCACTGCACTACTAGTAAACCAAGCACAACATGATGACGTGACATACAATGCGACGTGGCTTAGACCCCGCCGACATGACACCAAAACTTGAGAAGTCATGGCTGGCACTGCTCATCCCATTCAACATTTATCAGGGTTGATGTTCATTGAACATCAGTCCAATCAGGTCACAAGGAAACATGACGACTTTGCGATCGATGTCCAGCGTGGTGTTGGCATCTATCATCCTTGAACGAACTATTGAGAGCCATATGAGATTCGCTGAAGATTTTCAGCGGTCTATGGTCCATTGGGAAGGGAGGGTCGCCAAGACTGGCCTTGGGCCACGTTTTGCCCAGCCACAAAAGGGATTAGAACGCTGCGGTGCCGGCCACGCCGAGAAGGGGGGCTCCCAAATGGGCAACATGCACGGCTGAAGTTCTCTGTCGACCCTAGGTTCGATGAGGATGGTTGCGAGAAGGACCGGCACATCTCCCCGCTGCGTTCGGAGTAGGGGCGTGTGTTATTTGGAGGATACCCCTTTTCAGGTCAGTTTAAAGGAAACCAACAAAACCACCACCATTTGGGGAAGCCTATTTTGACACATACCTCCTACCGGATTTTGTGAGTTCGGGTTGTGGTTGCACAGTCTCAGAGAGAAGCAGTGCTAGTGTTTCGCGTCATGCTAATGCAGAGACGATATGCAATGGCTGGGATGATGCTTGTGTTTCTGGGCCTGGTTGAAACCTACTCGTGGGATTATGTGGAAGGCAGTCGTTTAATTTATGACCCATTGCCTGCCGACAGGGAGGAGACCCTGCAGCGGCGCAAGATACTCTACAGTTTCACGAAAGAGCGAGCTGCCTTGCGTTTTGCCTGGGAAAGGGCCAAATTGTTTGCTTGGCCTGCAAGGTTTGATTACGGATGCAGAAAAGCAGGGCCATGTGTTTGAAGGCGAAACCGCCAGCTCTTAGCTGCTTGCGTTTTCAGGCTTTTGCTCTGTACGTTGTGACATACCGCCCAGTGTCCATGGCACAAGGTGCAGTGCGAGGGTGTGTGTGGGAAAATGAAGGGCCCCTCCCAGGTGGCTTGTTGACTTTTTTTTAGAAAAAAACCGTTCATTGCATGCGCAGGAGACTGAACCAAGCCAGGTGCAAGGGCCAATGCTTTGTTGGCATGCTGGCCGGGAGGTTTGTGGTGCATCAACCCTTTGAGCTTAGCAGCCTCGCATGAGAAGCAAACAGAAATCAAGAGAATGGTCATTGTCCCCACGTGAGCGCTCGCAGGATATTCGTTACCGAAACGTTGTGAAGCAACAGTGCAAAGGCGGGGTCTCGTGAACTCGTGAATGCTCGCTGGTCACATGGTGAGGGCCCCGGATCATCTTTCTTGGGAATTTAGCCAGTTTGAACATTGGTCATGCGCGGGGCTCCCTGGTGCCTGGAAGGTTTCATGTGTTTTGGCCCGTGAAGGCCATGGAGGGGGATGTGCTTTGCATGATTTGACTGACCGATCGCCCAAATGGCTCGCACGGCTATGTGCATTGTGGACGTGGCTCACGAGAAACGAGGCAGCAATGTCCCATCCACGGGTCAACTCTGAAGGCTCCCAAGTCATGCGTCCCGACTCCGAAGGCTCCGAATGCTTGGGAAGTGACCATGATTTGGGCTTCCATGTTTGGGCGAGACTTTGGCCTGCTTGACGTCCATTTAAGACCCGGCGTGTGGTTAATCCAGCCTTAATCATTTAACGATGTAGTTATAATATATATATATATATGTATATGTATATATCTCAATATCAATGATGCAGATTTCAGCGAGCGGTTCTCCTGCTGTCAGTTTGTAGATGGCTGGAATCCTCTAAGCGCGATTTGCTTTATTTTTGTGTGAGCTTCCGTCATGTCGACCTACGTATGATTAAAATCCCCTCGATTAAAGTTATGTTGTGGGCCGGCACTGACAAAAAAAAAAACAAATAAAGTTATGCGTTTTTTGGTGGCGGGGAATCCACACTCACAAAAACACACTAAACAACACACACACACACACACACACACTCACACTCACACTCACACTCACACTCACACTCACACTCACACTCACACTCACACTCACACTCACACTCACACTCACACACTCACACACTCACACACTCACACACTCACTCACACTCACACTCTCACACTCACACTCACACTCACACTCACACTCACACTCACACTCACACTCACACTCACACACACTCACACTCACACTCACACTCACACTCACACTCACACTCACACTCACACTCACACTCACACTCACACTCACACTCACACTCACACTCACACTCACACTCACACTCACACTCACACTCACACTCACACTCACACTCACACTCACACACACTCACACGCACGCACACACACACGCACACCCACACACACACACACCCGCTAGCATCAACTCAACCTCTTCCACTAGCTGGTCTGATTGGCCAGTATCTGCCTCGCCTGCCTTAAAATTTCAGATCTACCAAAAATACCAGCTCCCAAACGGCAAATGATTTACCTACTCTTGTTTAAAAAGTGGCCCCGAATCAAGCCTACAAGGAGGGTAGAATTGGGGGTTGAAAAACACATTACTTAGCCCCCCCCCCTAAAGAACGATTTCTGGTCCACCCCCAAAAAACAACAACAACAACAACAACTCGTGTTGGAAAAAGCTTTCTTAGTAAAAGGCTCAATCTTCAAAATATTTCCCTTGAAGCTTGCTCCCTATGATTTCAATCATCTAGCTTTTGCAATCCCAACAAAATCCCAGCTCCCAAACTGCAAATTCTTTACATACTCTTGTTTAAAAAGTATCCCCCAATCAACCCCTACAAGGGGGGTAGTACTTGGGGGTTGAAAAAAACATTATTTAGGGGCCCCCCTAAATAAAGATTCCTGATTGCCCCCCCCCCCCCAAAAAAAAAAAAAAGACAAGTCACCAGCAGTACTAGAGCAATTGGAATCCCAACAAGTCAAATCTCAAAAGGAGGCTCCAGCAATCAATTGAAAACTCAAATCCACCAATACTAAACCAATTGGAAACCCGAATCCAATCTCAGAAGGAGGCTCCAGCAATACTAAACCAATTGAAACACAACAAATCTGTGAGTAATACTTAGCAATTCCTAATCAAGTTTGGAGAACTATTTGGGGAGGGAAGTTGTTTGAGGGGGGGGAGGGGGGGAGGTTATTAATCAGAGGTAGACATTAATAGACTGCCAATTCTAGGGCCCCTGCCCAGTCCGCAGTTTCAATGACACGTTAAGTTGTTGGGCACTCGGTCGTTGGTTGCTTGGCTACACACTTTGACTTCCAATTGACAGGTTTGGAAGGGTTTGGGACGATAATTGTCCTCTTGGCACCGCCCTTGGTCCACTCACATGTGGAGGGCTCAGATGGGCGAATTCCCTGGCTTCGACTCCTCGAAACTCCCTCTTCAGGGCTTGACAACGCGCTGGGCAGCGAGCCAGTGACGCCCGGGACCAAAATGGGTTCTTTCAAATTCAATCGCACCAAAACGAGAAATGGGTTCCGGGGTCCAGCTCATGTTGAGCCTAGAACAACTCAAGAAAATTCAACGCAGCCCGTAGAGGTCAGTTCAGAGTGGGCGCATGTCTGCAAACAAGTTGGCAATTTCTGGCCTCCATTTTGCCTGTCAGCCTTCGCCAAAATGTGAGCCTTTCCGCTTTGGGACTTCATGGGCTCAATCACCCAATAACAACCACCATGTGGTGAGAGATCTGTCCAGCATTCTATTGCCTGAATCCATTGCGTGGTTGGGTAAACGACACGTGATAGGGCCATGTTCATTATACTGGCTGAATTAAGGATTCTGGTCGGAAAGGCAAATCGCAAATTACTCCTTCCAAGAATCCTGCTGCTCCGGTCGTTTGACGGCTGCTGGGCTTGTGCTTGGCTTGTACTCGTTTTGTTTGAGACACCCTCATAAACCCACCCTCATAAACCCTCCGATCTTGGAACCATGCAATGGATGCCGAATGTATCTCATGACTAGAAGCCCCGAGGATGCCCCTTGTGATTTTATGAGATAGTCCTAGGGCGTGGTGGACGAAATCCTGCACCAGTTGGTAGGGGTTCTCCCATTATTCATAGGGTTTCATCCAACCAACTGGTGCAAAGCGGATTTTGTGCGTCCACGTAAGGGGTGCTAAAAGGCTTGGACAAAACGTTTCTGGATGGCGCACAGACACATGTTAACACAACAGAAGCCTGTTCGCCAACGAACGGGCTGCTTAAAGTGGCAAGTTTGGAGGACTGAGGGCTCTCAAAGTCACGTTTTGCGGGCGGTTTCCCTCTAAACCACCATCATCAGGGGGAATTTGACGATTTGAGCCGCGAAGTCTGCCATTCGGATCGCCATGAGAAGGGCTCACCGTGCTGTAGCGACGTCGGCTGCAGGCAAACAAAGTGCGATGTAGATTTGTGACGGTTTTGCCAATGCAGTCAGGCCAGTAGTGGGGGTCTTCTCACTGATGCGATTTAACGGGACTCGGGGACCTGATTTACCCAAACATGTACCACTGCTATCAGTTTGTTTGCTGGATGCCATGCTGTGCATTTACGCGCACTCGCTACACGACCTCGAGCACACCTTGGAGAAGTATATCTCCGTTTCACTGTTCTCAATGGGCCCGACACTTTCTGGTCAACATAAATGGCTCGCTGACGGCTTTCGACATTGTTGAAGCGATGACTTTTGTTGAGCAAATCATAAACTTCATGACTTTTGCCTGTAGGAATACTCCCTTGCCCCCAACCCAGATGTAGGACTCAGAACCCAAACCGAGCCTGCAGGGTGTTGATGGCAGACAGTGACGGGCGACTCCTCGTGCGGGAGAAGAACCTCGAACACGGATGTCAGAATAGGGTTCAAGTGTCATACTCAGACGATATTTCCCTCGAAGATTCAGAGCCATAGCAAGAGAGCCATCAGCGGACTCTTGTTTTGGACATGCCGCGCCCCGTAAGCGTGTCCCCCGTGTCCGTCCGGGTTTCTCGTTTTCTCGAAGGTGCTCCTCTGGCACGCACTACACCCTGGAGTTCTATTGCCTGGCACCTGGGGTTTGGTTTGGTCGCAGTTCGCAGGCGATACCTTTAAAGCCTATGTTTCGTTTTGAGTCTTGAGGCTCGGTACCCATTCTGCTTTTTTTGTTGGGGGGGGAACCCCCAAACACACTTCATTTTTTGTGTTGTTGTTTGTTCTGTTTTTTTTTTGGGGGGGTGTTGCATCGGGTCGCCCATGCCCACAACATTCTGGGCAAGCGATGTGCGGCTTGGCGACCCATGAAGCTGTGTTTTTACAGGGGGGATTCCCTTCTGTCAGGTTTGAGAACTTTACTCAGCCACTTCAATATGGATTTGAGTAAGACTCGTATTTGCCATGGTCAAGCACGCAAGCACACCCAGTGGAATTTAGACCTCCGTTGTATTGATTGCTAAGAGAGCCAAAGGAGCTAGCAGCTTTCCACATGTCCCATATTGGAGTTTCCTATATTGGAGTTTGCAGCTTCAAATAAGGAGTTCCCCATCAAATGAGCAGCGTTTTTTTTTCAAATGCAGGAGCCAAAAGGAGAGGGGAACTGGCGTGGTGGCCGCGTAGACCGCGTAGCCTCGCGTGGCCTCCGCGTAGCCGCTAGCAAAGGGAGCTGTCGAGAATCGTCCGCGTAGCCTCTGCATAGATCCTTTGTCTTTAGCTACCGGCTTAGGTTGAAAGCTTGCATGTCTCAAAGAAAGAGGGTGAGTTTGATTTGCCTTGGCCAGGCCAGAATTGAGTTCGCACATTCCGCGTAGCCTCAGCGTAGCCCGCGCGTAGCCTCGGC
>CAUJNA010002913.1:409594-432094 GCA_963377175.1 Effrenium voratum | reverse complement strand
GCGTAAGAAGAACAAACAACGCCGCTCTGACGTCGGCTGCAGGGTGTCTTGAATTTTGGGTAGGGAAAAAGACTCATTTTTTTTGCCTAGGTCAAGTGGGGCTCTTAGCGTGTGGAAGGAGAACGCAAACAATGCCCCTCTGACGTCGTCTGCAGGGTGCCTCGAATTTGGGGCCGGGAACAAGACGTCCTTTTGCCTAGGTCACATCGGGCTCTTAACGTGTTGTGGGCGAACAAACAACGCCCCTGTGATGTCGGCTGCAGAGTGCCTCGAATTTGGGGTAAGGAAAAAGACGATTACAAGCAGCGCCCTCTAACGTCGGCTGCAGGGTGTCGAATTTGGGGCAGGAAACAAGACGTTTTTTTTTGCCTAGGCCATATGAGCCTCTTAACAAGTGAAAAGAGACCAAACGACGCCCCTTTGAGGTCGGCTGCAGGGTACCTCAAGTTTGGGGTCAGGAAAAAGACGTTTTTTTGCCCAGGTCACATGGGTCTTTTAACGCCTGGAAGCAGAACAAGCAACGCCCGACAACAAACACCGCCCCTCTGAGGTGCCTTGAATTTGGGGCAAGGAAAAATACATTTTTTGCCTAGGTCACATGGGGCTCTTAACACGTGGGGTAAGGAAAAAGACGTTTTTTTTTTTGCCTAGGTCAGAACGACAAAGCACGGCAAGCAGATTCCAATTCCAGAACTGGGGGGACGTTTCCTTGGCAGCTATGTCCTGGGCAGAATTCAGCACAACAACGGCATGATATATAATTGGAGACCCCAGATCAATAAACCCATCCTGGTATTAAGGGTGTTCCCCACCAAAAAGAAGCCACAAGACCAAAACACCCCCCTATTGATCAGCCACGAACTTAGTTCCCATTGGTTACATGGCTTGCTTGGGGTCCTGTGACAGTCAAGCCGGCCGTGCACCAAGATCGTGGCCTCGTTCATGACCACGGTGATCTGTTGCATTCTCCACCGCTGCGGTGAAGCTGCTCGGCGCAATAAGCAAGACAGGGGTGCAAATCTCGCAATGGGCCTGCCCTTGCTGTCGCCCAGACAGGCCATCGGATGTCCATAGCAGTCGGTGGTGATTGATGCTGGCCATGAGAGACCCTTCTTCACGAGTGGTTTCATATCCCCTGCCTTGTGCATTCACCTCCCGATTCCTTTTCAGAAGTCTACACAACTAACTTTGAGCACTGCACATAGCTGGTGAAACATGCTCGTCATCAGGAGTGTCCACTAGATTATGTTGGATGTGTATCGCAATGTGTTTATCAGCCTCAATGTTCACCGACTGCATAGGCATGCCACGTCGGGTTGTGGTAGGATACGGAAACACTGAAGAGATTCGCAATGGTGATTCATGATCTTTGCCACGGCCGTTGCTGAGCACATGTTTCATTTGTTGATGTTGCGATGCTCATGGTATTGTTGCTGTGTTTGCCGCAAACATGTGTATATATATATATATATACACATATGTTTGACTGGCGCTCACATGACAATCTGGGACAACCCTTCACACAAGTCAGGCCAGAATCTGAATTGGAAGCGGGGGAAGAGGCGTGAAAGGACTGAAGAGTCACAGACGACTCGGGAGGCTAAAGGCTTCTTCAGGTACCACAATGTTGGCCAAGCGTACAAGCAGGGAAAAGAGTGCTTTGTCCATCCGAGAACATTCGTAATTTGTGCTGCCACCAATCTTGTGTTCACTGATTTGGGGGATATGGGATCGAGCCAAACTATCCTGGGCACGAGCAACTTTTTCAGGGTTCCCCAGTCCTTTGCCCCTACTCCCAGACCTTGTGGCCTTTTGGTTTCTTGTGGCTTGGCAGTTTTCCTTTTGGAGAGTCGGCTCCCGTCTCCAATTTAGTTCTGTTTGCGCGACCTGGAAATCCTACCTTGAAGACCCCAAGTGAACAAAGTGCAGGATTTCCTTCGCAATATGGTTCAAAGAGTAATAGTGAGTGCCCCTTTGGTGGACTAAACACCTGTGCCTTTCTTCTATGTCCCTTCAAGGTTTGCCCAAGTTTAAGCAAGCCAAGCGGTTTCTCAAACTAGTGGCCCCAATGGTTTCCTTTGGTTTCAACAGGAAACCAAACCGAAGTCGTTTCAGGATCCCATAGACTGATGGAGAGGGTTGCTCCGAGCTGAACAAAGCTCACCGAACAAGTCTCGAACGGTTTCTTTGTCTAAAACACCCTCCAGGTACCTATAGGTGATTTGGGGATTTCAACCCCTGGCGTTTGTACAGGTTAATGGGAAACCACCCCCGAACTTCCAAACCACGAATCGAAGCCACCAGAGAGAGGGAGGATTGAAGGTGTGGTGAGGTTTCGTCGCTTCGGGACCTGAGGTGCGCCACGAGCGGTGCCGGCATGCTTAAGCCCTTTTGGTATTGAAAGAGGGGTCAAATCAGAGAGGACCCCTACTGCGAGAAACACGGCGCGGGCTCGCTCGCCCAATGGGAAATCGGACACTTGGCATTTGCGGTCAACCGGGGGCCAGACTGGTCAGCCTGAAGGCTTGAGCTCCCCATTCCACGGTTCGCCAACTTGAGCGCGACCCAATGGCAAAAGCTGCATCTCCAGTTCGAACACACTGCGCAGGTTGCATGCGGTGGTGCCACACCCCTTGAACCCTCTGCAATCGAGCCAACAAGCCCTCTTGGCCTTGGTACTGTACCATGTGCAGCGATTGCCCTCTCCAGACACCAACTGGTGCCCTTTTTGCCCCTTTTGCTGGAGGGCTTCCCTTTAAAGGCAACTACCAAAAAAAGCCGCTTTTTCTCAGGTCCACTCAGATGGACTTGTTCTTGTTTTGGCAGTCCACTTTAGTTGTAAACAACAAGTTTCGACCTTCTTGGCCGATTCAGCCAGTGAGCTACATGATTTCAAGTTGCCTTTGGATTCTTTCGGGGTCCAACAGTGCACCTTGGATTCTGCGTTGCTGCATCTCCGCCAGGTGGTCACTCAGAAAGGAGCTTGGGCAGCAACGGTCTGCTAGCTTGGACGACATCGTTTGAGAGGTCGAGGTGTCAAAACGACACACGAGGTTTCACAAGGTCGCTGATTTGAAGACTGCGGCGCTCGGCGCTCGGGACTCGCCCATGCTTTAAGCGGCGAGGACCTGCTTTCACCATGCAAAAGAACGAATTCTCGGTGCCTCCATGTGTTCCCAGTGTCCAGAAGGGGTGGTAAAATGGTTGAATACGTGGTTTGAAAGGGATACCAAGTTGCAGCCCATTGCTAGGACACGTCCCTTCCGCCACAGTTTTGGCAAACATTTTTAGGGTCCGCTCAATTTTAGGATTCCCTGGTTTGGGGACACCCAAATTCCTGTGGCAGGGTTGCTCCGGACGAACTTCAAAACCATGAAGGTACAGGCGGTCCAGTCCTTTTCCAAGCCTCGTTTCACCTTGAAACCTACAGGGAGAGGCTGTGAAACCATGGTGTTGAGTCAACCTTGTGCCGTTTCTCCTGGAACCCTGGAAGCTGCCGCGGGCATGTGTGGCACGGCGCCAGGGCTCTGTGCAGCTCATGGCGAACTTGCTGAAGCTCGCCCCCAGGCGTCGGCTTCGTGGCAGACCCGTCAAAGACATGTGAGGAATCTGTAGCCTTTGTGAGTTGCAAGAGTTTGGGTTGCCATGTGTTGCACTGCCAGGGGAATTGCGGGGGTGGAGTTCTATGGTCCAAGGTGGTGTCCTTATGTTCCAGTTCTTTCGGCCTGAACGGGGCTCTCCTCCCTCCATGTTTGGGCGAATGGGCACGAGCTCGCATTGGGGTGAGGCGAGCTCACTAGGATGAAGGTGCTTTCCTTGAGAGTTCCATCGGTCGGGTTTTGCTAATATAAAGCAAACTTCAGCGACACTAAGTCGAGGTAAGATATTGCATATTGTCCACTTGATTCGGTATGAAGTGTTGAAAGCTTTTGCGGAAATCACTTATTTGAAGTTCGTTGCGAGTAGATATTATATTCTATGGTAAGACTCTTTGTGTTTTTTATAGTTTACACAGTTTGTTTGGTTCAATTCAACACACGTAGGAGGGCTGAAGAAAGAGCGCATTCACTTGCTTTTACGTTGTCCTATATTGCCTCGAAATGATCTGCCAGTGCTGCTATAAATATTGAAGGTTGCGACAGTTTCCCAAAACGTCACAAAAAGTAATGTCTAGGATTATTAATGTGACGGGCAACTGGAAGCACCACGGAATCAAACAGAGTAATTTGCCCAGATAGCAAGCACTTGCTTTGTGTATGCTAACAAACTTACGTGTGGCTATTTGTCTATCTATGTTGTTACATATACATGTATATAAAGTTGCTGGTATGTTTTCGATTGGACCTTTGTTTACCTTGCGCCTGTTTTATTCAGTCCGCCAAACACGAACATTGGACATCTCTGTTGCCCGGGTGATAACCACACAGATGTATGCTGCAAGCAAGTAGATGCATGATATCTATATATATATATACACCTGTAGAGCCAGCGAAGCCGGTTGGCGGAAGTTTCAAAAATATAAGAACGTCAGTTCTCTTTATCTTTTTTTGTATCTCTTTCTCTCTCTCTCTCTCACTCTCTTTTTCTCATTATCTTTCTATTTCTATGTATTTTTTCACTTTCTTTTCACTATTTTATCCGGTTATTTGGTCATTGAGCTCTCAAGAATCGTGATCGACCCGTCGTTTTTGATTTGTGGGATACTTTTTTTCAGCAGAATTGTTGGAAGATTGTGACCGGTTTCCGACAGGCTTAAATGTTTGTGGCATTCCTTGCGAGGCACTTTGTGGAATTGCCTGACCAGCCGTGGCGGCGCCCCCACATGATCGGAGAAGGATCATGACTGGAGCGATAGAACTCGGGATCAAGAACGGGAATTCTTGCGACCCGGGTCGTTTGCGACGCCTGCACAACGGGTTCCCTAAAAGGGTCGAGTTTTGTCGACCACACCCACGTGTTCTGTTCTTTAAGCATATCATATATTTGTTGTCTAGTGTCTTCAAGGTTCTTTGAGCTCGTACTATTTTCTGCTGCATGCTTGCCACGATTGTCTTTGCAACATTGGTGACCAACATGATTCAGATGGTTGTCGAAGATCTCCCCCTGAGGCAGGAGCTGTTGTCATGCTACAAAGCTAATCTGCTGGTCAAGATGACTCCAGGTGGTCTAAGCTTTGAAACTATTTCAGCTCCGGGGTTGATACATGCTGCGGCTGGAGCTCCGTTCTTAGCCTGTTTGGCATTCTGCATTTTGCGGACTGAAGCCCCTTCTCCATGTGAGGCAAGCGATTCAGCATTTGTTCCAGCCCGTGCATTATCATAAATTAGTGAATCACCGGATATGTCTCATTGCTGTGATTTTTCCTTTAAGAACACGCACCCACACTCTGCAGTGTTTCATGCCTAGTACTTCTGCAGTTCAACCCGTGGCCTTACCTTCGTCCAAGTCGGAAGAGTTACACGGCCGCAACGGATTGGGGCGAGGGAGCGACATTTTGATGAGCGGGTGAGAGTGGCAGACGTCCAAATCTAAACCTGAGCTGAAACACAGCGCATGGCTGATTGAGGCTGCAGCACGTGTACGACCACTTCGGCACGGGGCGTGACTTCCTGTCAGCAGCCGCCGAGAAGAGTGGGAAGAAGTGGCCTGCCCGGCATGAACTTTGTTTTTCTGGTTCTGAGGAAGGGAATGAACCAGAGCTTGGGGTATGAACCGAGGTCATTCAAAGGAAACAACAAGGAATGGTTCATGAGGGTCATTCCCTCAATCTCTGCTGAGAACCAGCCAATTGTAGGCCAGGGTACGTTGCAAGGCTCTATACAGGTGATCTGGTTGACAACCCTAGCTAAATGTCTCTTTGTGGGCAGACATACGAATATCAGACCCACAGTCTTAGCAAATATACAAGCACAACAAGAAAATACTGTGCATTCCGAAGAGGCGTTTGGAAGTATTTTCGCGAAGCGAAATGGATCGAGAATCTATGGCAGGAGCTTCACGGGCCCACTGGTGATGTCAGACTGGTACGGCAGGCTGGGGCTTGGGCAGGGCATCCTCAAGTTACTGTGCGACCTCGAGAAGTGGCACACGTCTAAATTGGGACGGAAAGGAACCTCCAGTGAGCCCTGGGAAGCTGCAGTGGGTCAGGGTGCTGAAGGCCATGCTATTTGATTTGGAGAACATGAGTGCGCAGTCGAGGTTCAAGTGGCGCTATCTTTTCTCGCTGTAGTTCCAAATATGGTCCATTGCTCAGGAGTCCCAGGTTGCTTGACTTGACAGAAGCCTCATGCTGTCTAGGCGTCTCACCTGAAAATAGAAATGTGTGCCCCTGCGGTTCTTCTGAAAGAACTCTGTGCTGGAAAACCGGATTTGGGAGGGTCCTGCGTGACCTGGAGACTTGAGACCCTTTCGCACCTGTGCGCTACCGATGTCCGAGTGGCTAACCTCAGGCGCGAGCTTTGGCTCATGGAGGAGGTAGCCCAGGCGTGACTCCGTCGACGGTCCTAGGTCGGGTGATTTTTTGGGGGCAATTGCAGCCCTTGCTGATTTTGCATTTATCGCGAGCATATGGTGCATCAAAATATTGTTGGTTGGGGACAAAAGCTGAATTAGTTGCTGCTCGGAAAAGCAACAGTCAGTGTTTTGTCCAACCTTGGCATTTCGGGGAGCCGCCGCGGGTAACTCACATTCTTTCGTTAGGCTTTGATCATTGAAAGGACGGGCTCTTAATGACGTCACCGAAGCCCTGTCTCACCTGTTCGGGACACTACTAGGCCATGAGATGCTTGATTTTGGCGGCTCGTTCTGAAATCTTTGGGGGATTTTGTGTTCACTTTCTAGTTTCAGGTGTATTTACAAGATGAGTTGGTTTTTAAAGATATACCAGCAGTCTTTTCTTTTCAGAGATCATTTCATGGATCATTGGTCACTTTATTGTCCACAGCGTTGTTTCAAGCGTTCCCGTTTGGCGACTGCTCGCTGCCAGGACTGTCAAGTTCTGACCAGGCCTGAACTTCAGGCGCGCTCTTAGCCTGGAGCAACCGTTGTTTAGTCCATCGTTCAGTGGCATCCCTGCCGCCTTTTTTATTGTTCGTGGCGCTGAGTGGCTGAAAAATGTCAACCCTTGAGCAAGGTCACTAGGCTGGGAACCTGTCGAGTTTGAAAGGATGTAACAGCCACGTTCTGGCACGGCGCCCTTTTTCATTGTGCAGAGTGGCTCTTTCATCCGGAACATGTTCCCAACAAAAATAGAGGAGCTCATGCGAAGAGGGCCCTTTGCTCCTTTTGAACTCAACAGCCTGACTCCCGAGGCTCTCTTCCCCACGTTGCTGCCGGAGGCCAGGGACGCCACCTGTTCCCATCGAAGAACTCCAAAGGAGATCCGTGTACACATGTGTACACCATGGTTGATGCATTGCTCATGAAGGCCGAACCCTTGAATGGACACTTTTGGGCCAATTTATCGGGTTCGAATGAGAACCAAGTTCTGGTTGGGACGCTGATTGTTTCCAAAAGCAGGTGTTGTAGTTCAATGCGGGTATGTTCCGTGTTAGCTTTGTTTGGGGGGGCCAGTTCGGGTCATTCCCGGGCTTTTCGGTGCCGTGAAAAGGCGCAATGATCAAGCCAGGCCTGGTGCCGGATCAGATTGGATGGGTCCCTTGGCATGTGGTGCAGCCTTGGCCCAACGGTCTCCTAAGACATGGTGCGTGAAGAAGCTCAGCTGCGTGGTTCTTGAAGGCTGCGTTCCGCAGCCTCAGAAGGCTCTGGCTCAAGAAGTGCACATCATTGTGACCGAGTCAAACGGTTTAACCCAGAATCCCGAACATGTCAGCTGTGAGAGAATAGCCCCACGCTCGGTTGTTCAGCCTTTGATTTCGTTTTCGCTTGAAGATGGCCTTTGCTGTGCAGCCACATCCGACTAGACACTTTGCCACGAAAGGAATCGGGCCGCCGTTTCCATGCCGCACCTTCCCGGCCTGGAGACGGAGTGGGTGAAGGCAGTAAACTCCGAATGGCCATGAAGGGTTTGGGCCATGCGCTTGGCGTTGGCGACGGAAACCTTCTTTTTTGTTGAAAGGGTCAGTCCAGGCTGAGCGGAGTTTTCAATGACCAAAACTTTGGGTAGACAATTGGTGGGTCCTATGGCGGAGCCCACGAAAAGGCTTGGCTCCGCCAAAAACGCCAGAAACGGCGTCCAGTTTTGGGAAACCACCGAGTGTCTTCGTCGAACTGAAGCAGAGGTTTGGGATATCGTGAGCCTTGCGTTTGCCGGTGTTTTCAGCTCCCTTCAGAGACACATGGACACACTTGCACATGTTCCGTGCACGCATGGGGAAGATGATTGCAACCAGACTCGCAAAAAGCTGCCAGGTAAGCGATGAGCCCGGGCACCGAGAGGTCCGGAGTTGTGCCGAGCTCCCTTTGTGCTGTTTGTGTTACCGGAGTTCGGTATGCATGAGGTCACTTTAAGGACACATTTCTTGGCTAGTGATGCACATGCGCAAGGAACCGTAAACTTGCACGCAGATGTGAATGCGCATGATAGATACTGGGAAAGTAGGCTTATGTGTTGACCTTGGGTAGAGGGACATATCAATGTAACGTTACGGCTTGTCATGCTCTCCTAGGTTATTTGTACATGGCTTGCGACCAGTAGTATTGGCGCAAAGACATCAACATGTTTCAAGGTGTCATAAATCTGGGCTCGAAGACTCACGAAGCTAGTGATTCCCAGAAGCTACCCCAACGGCATAGTTTCAGTGGGTTCTAACAAATGTATACGCATGTGTTCTAGGATGCTAGCCGCATGCTTGCCCTTTGGTGGAACCTGTTTAGGGTCCCCTGAATGGTACAGGATAAGTGATGCGACATCAATCTGTGGCAGACCGGACACTGGACACGACTTTGCGGATGGAAGTTGCCCTTTTCTGATGCGGAACACCTTGGAAGGCTTGGAAAGTGTGAATGTCAAGCGGAGCCATAGCTGCATTTAGGTCAGTTTGGTCCCGAAAATAGTTGGTACTGGTCCTGGTTGCAGATTAGTTCTAGTCACGGAGTGCCACCTATTCCAAAGGACACCTGGGCTCGGAATGCCGTGCGAGGATCGGAATGAAGGAAAACAGAGTCCTCAAATCTTATGTGCTCGGGATTCCCAGATTCATCTTCACACACGGGGTCCTTTTGTTGGAGTGAGGCCACTGCTAAGATCCCAAGACAATCCAAGTCTGAAACGAGAGGGAAGGCTTTGTCAAGTCAGACGTGAGCATGGGACTTGAACACGCAGCAATACCTTGATTACTATGACGAGCATTGACCACCACCCAAGCCTCACGGGGCCACTCATTGTATCGTTGGTTAAGGTGGTTTTTCGAAACATAGAAAGCCGAGGCCCCTCATGTTGATACGAGCGGCTGTGAATTTGAGGCCCCCTCTTGGGGAACTTTCGCAATGTTGTCCGTGGCTCAATTTCCGCCATTTTTTCGCAGACGTTTTGAATTCGACCCAGGATCAAAGTAATACGTGGGGGTATGTCCCAATTTGGAGGAAATCCTTCGCTTCGGGGAAACACCCCCCGCATCCTGTACTCCGCCAAAATGAGCCAATGCGCTCGACGAGGCTGAGCTTCTACTGGCATCGGCCCTCTTGGGAGACCGTGCAGCGGCAAAGCGAAGATCCAGAGGTGGCGACTTGTCGCAGCCGATGCCGCCGGACCAATGAGACCCAGGGGGGTGAGTCCTCTTCCTTGACGCGCTTTTGCAGACCTCGAATCCTGGCTGTCAGGACGCCCTATATATTTTCCTTAGGGGATTCAACCATCACCTTCTTTGAGGCGATGTCAAGTGAGTCCCTTTTGGTAGGCTGATGTTTAATGGGTACATACTACAGGGAGCCCTGGTGATTCATTGCCAGACTCAAGTAACCTTGTTGCCGTTGCCCTGTAGGGCTTCCCTCATTTTCCCTTTTAGCCAGCAAAGAGTGAAGTTCTTGCGCACAGGCAAAGTCTGGCCAGGATCAGGATTTTGAATGATTTGGGTGTGCTGTCTGGTGGACACAAATCACAAATGACTTCGACCAAGTTTCCTTGTTGGAAGGGATTCAAGATTGAATGGTGCTGTGTGTTTTGCCAAGCCCTAATGTGAAATCGCTTTGCATGGTCTCTCCATTCCCATTCCCGTTTCAAATCAACTAAGAAATCGGTTGCCCTTTTGCTCTGGCCCCTGCAAAATGGGAAACCGATCAGGAAAGCTTCCTCTTTCAGGGCCACGATCCATTTCAAGGGACGCTCACTGCAATCACTCCAATTGGTCCTAAGTTGGTGTTTTGGCCTTATGGGTTGCAGTGGGGTCCATTGTCATGCAAAGTGCACAACTCTGGTTTCCAAGGGCATTGCCATGGCATTGCCCAAGCACAGGTAGCAAGCCACCAAACATCAACATACTGCGGTGGTTACCCACACAGTTGGTAGTTAAGTTTTAAGCAGCGTTTGTTTGCTTTTTGCAATGTTCCTTTCAGATGAACCTGGTTCCATGTTGGGTGATGCTGTGGATAGACGACCTCTTGGATCAGTTGGTAGGTGGTTGACCCCAGTATTCATAGCTATTGATCCATCCCAACCGGGGCGTTTTGTGGTTTTTGACCATCCACATTGTCGAATTATTGCGATGCTTGACCCTAGCATTGTGATATCCTTCTAGACTATTCTGGTTTCATGTCAGATAGCATCCAATTCATCCAGCGGTTCTTCATTTCAAAGTCAGGACAATTTTTGCTGCCTTTCTGTGGGAGATGAAGCATTGTATAAGATCTTTGTGATTTGCTCGATGTCCGAGCTTCGAGATACCTGGGTCAACACGGGCCTTCGCCAAGGTACGGATCTTTCTCAATGGCTGCTTCGACCTCATGCATGCGGCTCGTCGCGACCCCCGGAATCTCCGCAGCCGGCACCATGACACCACGCGTGCGCGCGCTTTTCACGACATCAGTTTGCCTGGCAAGCACAATATGAGGTACATATTTCGTGGTGTGCGCAGCACTTTCGGAGGGTCACGAGCAGATTTTGTGGCAGGCGCGCTTTGGCAAGGTCATGTGCAGATTTCATGGCAGGCGCAGCACTTTCGCAGGTGCATGACGCAGCAGGAAACAAATGCTTCCTGCCATGAGGTCTGCTTCTTATGCTCGCGTGATTGTTCGGTTGCTCCTCCTGTCCTCGTTCTCTTCCTGCCTTCCTGCCTGCCTTCCCTTTCGTTGCTTTCTTCCAGTTTCCAGGCCACTGAACTGAAGCAGCGCATGTCGTCCGTGCTTCCAAATTCAGGCTGAGAGCGTCAGCTGCTCGGATTCTTGCACGGGAAAGGTTCCGCGGGCACGAATGAGCCTGTCTCAAGATGGAGAACCCACTTTGCAAAAACCTTCATGGATCAGCCACAAGCATGAGTCCCTACTCGCAACATGTCTTGCTCGCTTAAACAACATGTGCTCCGCCTTACACGGATAGAAGACAATTATTTCATGTTGAGGCTGATAGCGAAAACTGCTCGACCTGTTTGTGCACTGATTTCAGCACGTCATCAGTGAGACTGTTTTGATTGTCGAGGCACTCCACAGAACAAGCAGGATGCCCACTTGGGCGCATGTGATTTTGGAGAGTATATGCCCTCTGAAATTGGTCTAAAGGGAAGCCCAAAGGGGACACCACCGTTTTGCGGTCGCCCCTATTTTGACACATACTGGGTTTCACGAGAACTATTCGGTCCTTGTTTGTATTTTGTTTCCTCGTTTCAGGGCCATTTCAACTATATGCCCACTGGTGCATCATCAATTCCTCAAACCTTCAAACAGTGGGTGGACGCAATCCTGCACCACTTGGGATAGATGACCCCTCTGAAGGAGGAACCCCCTACCAACTGGTGCAGCATTTTGTCCATCCAGGGTAGGGGGTGTCCAAAGGCGCATCCGGAAGGTGGGCCACTTCAATGCCCTTCGCCAAGCCAAGCGGCTCTTCTACCAGCAGGGCTTCAAAAAGGCCACTCGTCGCCAAGTTTTTTTGAGCAACGAAAAAGCGATGCCGCGAAAGGCCGTAGCGCAATTTGCTTTCGCCTCAGCCTTAAGGGTTGCAGGTGCAACCTTCATTTGTTGAACTTGCCCTGGAAAATAATAACTTTGCAGTTCAAAGTCCCCTTGCTACTTTTCTATTGTAGTCCCCACGAGCATGTGCATGTCGACCGCGTCCCTTTCCAGCCATTCTGATCCCAGAGTTTTAGCTGGATTCCAGAGGCGCGCCGGACTGTGGCCCTCAAATAAGCAGCGCCCAAAACCCCAGTTGGCCAACTTAGGATGTGTCTGCGTACTACCTAGTTTCATAGAGGTTATAGTAAGGCCTATAGTAACGATCAATGGGTGTTGTGCGCTCAAGTGGCTTTCCATATCCAAACACCCAACCAGAGATTTTCCATGTCCAATGCCCAGCCTCCGTGCAGTGAGCTGCGATTCTTGAGAGCTGCTGATGTCAGTGACTGTTGTCACATGTGCATTTGGTTGTGTCCAGATTTGGCTTAGTTCTATCTTTTTGGCTTAGTGAGAGCGGGGTCGAGCGAGGGCGTTTGATTTCGCAGGCTACATTTGGAAAGACCTTGGCCAATTCGGAGGGTGTCCACTGGAACGGGGGGGGCTTCTTGACCTATCCCTATGCTTTGATTTTGTCGGCCTTGCTTTCAGCTCCCACAATGCCTCTGCGTCCAAGCTTCAAGTTGAACACCCCGCGTGCTTCGTGTGCCCTGCTGCTTACCCAACGTGTCCCGAAGTTCTGTGCCTTGGGCCTTGGGAACGAGCCTGTTCGACGTTCTCTCGGCTTTGAAGCAGGTTGAGGGCTCCCTTGGACCCATGTGAGGCCCGGTTTCCCAGAAGGCTTGGGACGGCAAGCCGCGCTCAGCGAAGGTGGTGATGGTGGCGGGGATCCACTCGGACGCGGCGATTTGCGGCGCCAAGGGCCCCCCCATGATGTCAGACGAGGAGAGCGCCTCGTCTGTGCCAAAGCCTGCGGCGAGGTTTTGGCTAGCGGAACAACTTGGTAGCTGGTAGCTCGGAGCTCAGGGCTTGACAACAATCAGCCGACGTCCACGCTCTCAGGCCGCGCCTGAGGGTTTTCGCCGAGTCTGAGAAAAGAGCGCTTTGAGGACAGCCTTAGTGACTGGGGCAAGGAAGGCACCCACACGATGCCGGGCCCGGACAATTCACTACCTTGATGTAAAGAGGGCCAAGGGCGACCGGTGCTTGGCCCTGTTTGGCCTGGTGACTTCATAGGATCAACTGGATCAAATCGGGACCCCTATCGGTTTGGTTCGCGATGTCAACATATTGCGACCTTTTCGACAGGGTTGCTTTGAGCTACAAACAGTCAACCAAAGTCCAACGGTACAAAAACTGTTTGGCGTTCCTTGATATCCCTTTTCCGTGAACCAATTTTGCACCTTGCCCAGGGCCGGGGTCCTCTGTAAGTGGAGCTCTGGTTGGGTTGACTTGTCCCGCTTGGTTTGCATTTGAGGGATCGCCGTGCTGGAAGCCACCAAGTGGGTGGATGAGCTGCCCGGCTAGATGGAGGAGGATGGGTCACTTCTCAACGAGCTGATTTGGGGCTTAGATGAGCTGCCCCACGAGGAAGCTGCTTTACTAGGAAGTTCCGTGTGCTCATTGAATAAGAACTTGCCCAGACGACCGCCATGTTTGCCGAGTAAGGTCGCGTCTTATCAGGATTCTTAATGGGGATTCTTAATGGATCCAACCAATTACATCGAGTGGCGTGCCACTAGATCTCCAGATGTCCTCCAAGTGGCGAACTGGATTCACTGATCAACCTTCCAAGGGGGCTATGCGGGGAGGGGTCTATCCCCCACTGCATAACCCCTTCTGGGTGCATGAACTGAGGTCGAGCTGAAGCCATGATTCACCATTCAACATCAGCTTTTGCTTGAGCAATTCTTCACGGAGCTCTCTGCCACAGTTGATCCCCGTTGCCATGGAAGCAGAGATAACCAGGGTACCTTTTAGAGTTGAATGATCCAAGCCAGGGACCCCCAGGTTCCATGTGTACATGGCTCATGAAGGTCCTTTGCGTGAGGGATTCCCTATTTTCAACTTGTGAATGATAGTACTTCGCCCATCAATTTCCCCGTGTTCCCCGCCTTTCAGTTTTTGCCCGCCGTCCAAGGCTTGTGACTCACTTGCCCTACGTGTCCATGTCGCTGTCCATGGCGGAGGCGCTGCAGGTGCGTTGGCTGTGCCATGGCGACGACATGCCGGTCTGCCCAGGCGGGTTTGGGTCCACTGCGACCACTCTCAAAACATGAGTCTTCACGGAAGATTTGATTGGGTGGTCAAAGAGGGGTGATTGGGTCGGCTTCCAAGCCGGTCCGGCTCGTCCTCCATTCAGGTTCCAACTGGGACATGTTTCCAATGGCCATCTGGCCACGTCAGACAGGTTCAAGGAGAAGCCCACAGAGAATCCATGAACCCCAAGCAGACAAATGAACTTGACAGCCTTCCTAAAGCCACTGGCCGCGTTGCTCCTTCTGCACATATTTCTCTGGTTAGCCACATGTATACTTGAGGCGTTGGTAGTTCGAGGCCATGCGGTAGGATCTCTGGTTGCGGCAAGCGGTTCAATGCCCAGATAAATGATGACTCGGCATCATTCCCTTTCCATGTGCAACCTTCTATTGAGATGATTCAGCCCGTGCCCCAATGTGCTACTGCTCCAGAAGGGCATCGGTTCTTGTCTCAGGCCAATATCAAGCTGTTGAAGGCACTATACAGTAAACGATGATACTTCAGCGCCTGGCTCATATGTAAAAATAAAAAGGGGGGGTGCAGTTTTCTTTCGGTGCTGTTTGCTCCACCAATGATGGCAACATTCAACCATTTTGAAGTGCAGATGCGTGCAGCCTCCGGGTCCTTACCGCACTTCCCCCCCCCCAGTCCTTCATACCAGGATTCAGGTATGGGGCTGGGAGTACAATGAATATTATATATATGGGAGTCGTTCTAAAGGTCCTTGTAAGGAGTTTAGTATTCGGTGACCATCGGTGTTGGTTGAGGTAGCTCCGCGAAAGATTCGCGATGGAGTTGCGAAAGTAACTTTTTTGTTCGCGAAAGTTTTGCGTAGCTGCATCTTTCAAATCAGTACTATGTGAAAACACTCATCTTTTCTGCTGAATCTTCCTTCTAAGCTGATTAAAACATTTTGTTGTTTGCCCCCTGATAAAGCCTGGTGACGCTACAGTTTGATACCCTGCTTCGCTGGTTAGTGCTCCAGGTGTCCGGGTGTTTGTCGGTGGCTTTAGAAACGTGAGTGATGTTTCGCGAAAGTTCCGCGAAAGATCCGCGAAAGCCCGCGCGAAAGCGCAGGCTTCGATTGCAAGGGGAGGTACTTTCTGAGCGCCGCGCTAGTCAGAGTACTCGCTTGGTACTGAAAATTTGCAACTTCAAGCGCGGCTTTCGTGCTGGAACTGCGGAAGTGCATTTCGTGTACTGGTGCTGAAAAGTTGCGAATTTCCAGCTGGAGTCGCGGAAGTGCATGCGACTTTATTTAGAGTACTAAACCGGTACTTAAAAGCTACGACTTCCCGACTTGAGCAATGAAAAGTGCACGGCGATGAATCCGCGAAAGATTCGCGAAAGTAACTTTTTTATTCGCGAAGAATGGCCGTTTCAAGACAAAGGAATTTAGAACAACCACCATATATATATATACGTTTTATATGTATTACACCCCACCCGCCAGGATCACGAGGAGTTTGTTTGGCTTCAGACAACAGGACTACATGGTCTTTGTTTTCTTTGTGCAACGTCACTTTTCCATACAGCGCCACTGCGCTTGCATCATGGATGTTTTCCGCATACATTGGTTAACAGCCTGGAACCCGCATGTGCATGTTGGTGTGTCCTTCTGTGTTGAGCCCAAAGGTATCCAGGTATCCAACCACGGGTTTAGTTTCCTCTCATCCTATGTTTCCAAAGGTGAACTCCAAACAGCTATTCTTGTTTGCGAACGTGTTCTCTTTCTCGAGCCGCGGGGCGTTTTTGCCCGAGGCGGCGGCGACATGTACGCCGAGGTCATAGAGAGCGGCCGGTTCCAAGTGCTGAAGCGGACGGAAGGGATCTCCACCACGCAGCCGCTGGGACCGCGTGGGTGCCTAAACCTACTAAATTGTTTGCCATGTTTGAGCTTACCCAAAAAGGGGACGGATATTAAAGCGAAGAAGACAGGGTCCATCCCAAGAGGGGCCCAAGATAAGCCTAGGACAAGGCCTTAAGGTCTTGGCAAGATGCTGATAATCCGTGGACCCCCAACAGACGCCCAAGTTCCTGACAAGAGGGTTGCCACTCGCCCCGAACCACTAAGGTGCAGTCACTACTGCAAACTTGAACTTGAAGCGACCGGGTGGGCTTGTTGCAGGCCTTCCAGCTTGTTGCCGACTACTTGAGTCATGTTTAGTCGGCATCCACTGTACCCCCAAAAGAAAATGGTAGATGACTACATATATATATATATATATATGTATGGCACCCGCACCGGAGAAAGCAAACTACAGTTTTCCACATATAAATGTCATTTGGGTATGGGTCAAACTTAAACAACCAGGGGACCGCAGGTTTTAGTGGCTAGTTCCATTTACCAGGGTTCCATTTTGGCTACCCATTTTTGACCCACAGCTATTTTGGCCCTACTTGCTCACAATCAAATACACTCTAACTAGCAGACCCCCATCGGAGAAAGCTACATGTTTGCACATATCAATTTCATTTGGGTATGGGTCAAAATTAAGCAACCAGGGGACCGCAGGTTTTAGTGGTTAGTTCCATTTACCAGGGTTCCATTTTGGCTACCCATTTTTGACCCACAGCTAGTTTGGCCCTACTCAAAGACACTCTAACTAGCAGACCCCCACCGGAGAAAACTACATTTTTCCACATATCAATTTCATTTGGGTATGGGTCAAAAGTAAACAACCAGGGGACCGCAGGTTTTAGTGGTTAGTTCCATTTACCAGGCACAATCAATTACACTCTAACTAGCAGATCTGGCAGTTGACCTCACTCCCCACTCAAGCCCAAATAAGTAGCATTTCTGGCTCCAATTGTGGGTCGCTGGGAATGTTGCGCAGCATTCCCAACCTGGGTACATGTTGCGAAGCATTTGGCTAAAAGAAAACACACAATACAGACAAAACAACAATTGGCAACACATTCCAGCGATGGTGAGGGTAGGATTTTGTTTGTTGTTGTTTACTTTGTGGTCGCAACATTTTGGCAGACATGGCCATGGACCAACAAACACATTCTTGGCGTGGGGCGGGGCAGCTTTTCAGCTCAATCAAGGGACCAAAAGAAGCAACCTGGTTTGCCGAGTTTCTCCCAGTGTTTCTGTGACGTCCCGAAAGCAACCAGAGAAGCCTTGCAAAGCCGAGGATCATCGAGCGCCTCATTCAGCAGCAGGGCTGGAACTCCCATGATGCGCAGGACGGGGGGCCCCCAGCTGGGCTTGTTTTCTCCCGTAGGCTGTAGGCGTTTCTTGCCACTTTCACCGTTCAGCCACAGGGAGAAGGGGGAGGGGATTGCTCTGCAGAGTTGAGCTGTGGGCGGTTGTGTGGTTGGGCATTTGCTGCGGGAAGAGCTGTTGATGACAAATTAGTGGAGTAAAATTAGCCTCGTTTTTTTTTTTGGTGGGGGTGGGGGGGAAGAGGAGGGATGCGACGATTGAGTGCGTGCTGAGCACTTGTGGCGAGCAAGAACGCGAGAATATGGGTATGTGCCAGAATAGGGGGAACCCTCCAAATGGTGGTGGTTGTCCTCAAAACCAACCTGAAATGGGTACCCTCAAACCAACACAAGCCCTATGTGGCTGGGCCCAGCTTTGGAAACCACGTGAGGTGGATGCGCTAGATATTGAAGCAAGTAGGGAAAGGTGGAAACGCTACAAATTCCCATTTGTTCTTGGTTCATTTGCAATGGGGGCTCTGCCGTACGACACCGCATGTGCGCATTGAGCAGGCACCCTTTGGGCGGTCCCGCATGCCTGAAAATACTTCCCATAGCTCTCAACCATGCAAATTCCATGAGCAACATTCCGGACCTCCAGTGAGGCATGCCCTTTTGCCCCTGCAGCTTTGAAATCCACCAAAACGACGGTGCCCTCACGGTGCCCTTTTTCTCCCATGGAAGTCCACTGGCCGTGCGACATATGGTGAATAAAAAACCAGAGGGTTTTCCCTGCATTTTCTGTGGGAAATCTACAGGTCTGTGGTTTCCAGCAGCCCCCTTCTTACCTTCTGGCTCCCCGCATTCGTGCCACGGAGACTTGACCAGCAGGTTGAGGCCTTGAGCTCTGCGCTGTGCACCACGCAGCGGCTCAGCCAGTTTGCGGAGAGGCGCTTTGCGGCGAAGCGACACCGTTTTGTGAGAGGAGACCTTACCACGCTGCCTTGGAACCTGGAATGAAAACTGGCTGGTTCCCGCTGTTTTTGTTTTGCCTTGTTCAATCGCTCGTGGTAAGGTGGACGGCTTGAGGGGAGATTTGCTGGTTAGTCGCAACTTGTTCCTTGCTTGCGATTTGACAAGGAACTGAACGGTGAAAGGCTACCGTGACCCAGAGTATCGGGCTAGTTTGGGTGGGGTTCTATCGGTTTTGCCGGTTTTTGGTGGTTGTTGGCAATGTTGTCATAAGTGGTGAAAAACATGTTCGCCACTGGAGCAGCTGGCAGTGACTCAGTGAGGGGCCGCGGTTGCATGTGTTGCTAAATTCCCTGTACTCATGACCCATAGCTTGTTCACTGCTTGAAAGGGGCATGTGGGTTTGGCCTGTAGTACTTCTGCAAGGAATTCTGGCAAATGTTCAGCACTCACGTATCACGACTGGAGCTCTGCAAGTTCATCACATTGACTCAGAATGTTCAGTCTCCTGTAGATTAAGATGGAACCCCCAAACCTATCATGTTTGGAGTGCCGTCCGAACTATTTTTAGTAGCTTTCCGTATCGTATTTGATCCATTTGCGCTCGCTTTCCACGTTGAAATTGGGAATCGTGCCCAGGGTCCTCAGGTTCCACGGACATGATCCTGCGGAGAAATCTAAAGCTTGCATGGCTTTGTTTCTTGGTTTCTGAGGGCTCTGCGGTTCCCGACAACGCTGGACTTCAACCTTCTGCAATGAAAAACATGAACAGGTAGTGTCAAGCTATACATCAGAACGTCACCACAAAATATTGGTGATATGTTATTTGTCATTTGGCCAGGCAAGATCTGAAGTCTCTGAGCTCCTCCCAGAGGGTCGTCTACGTGTCTTGGCTCGAGGGATTCCAATTGGCAGGTGCGGGCAGTTGCCATGTTCATCCATGCTGAACATTGTGTGTGTGTGTTTCTCAGAGGGCACTATTTCTATATTGGTTTGAAGGAACACCGACAGGGACAACACACCACTATTTTAGCATATACCCAACTGGCTACTTAGACGTTGCTGAGGTAGGGATGGTCATTAACTTGCTGACATTTTTGGGGACAACTATCAACCCCCTGGCGCCTCCTGAAAGCAATGGCAATGCTGAAACGAGCTCAACCTCAGCTATTGCACTACCAAGCAGATTGGGTAACCTTGAATGTAATCTACAAAGCAATCGTTGTGAATCCATGCAGTGTCATGACATCTCCAGCAGCACGAAGCTTTCACAAAGCCAAATGATGGAAAGTGCTGGCCGGAGGGGCTGATTTACAGGTCAATTAGCACCCATGTTTGGGTGCTTCTCGGTAGTATTTTTGTTGTTGTGGCTTGCTTTGAGGCAAACCCGCCCGGTTTATAAAGTGTGTGGGTTGCCAGGGGTGGAAGTTCTCGTGCAGCCGCTGCTGTCTTGCAATTATCTGATGGCTTGCCTGCAGCGTGGCTGAACTTGTTGCCGCAAGCTTTATTAAATTGCAAATGCATGGAGCAGGTAACCGGTCTGTTTCCTATATTCCGCGGCGAAGCTACTCCCCCCGATGAGCCGTAGGCGGTAAGTCGGGCACGCTCTCCCCAAGCTTAGCAAGAACAAGCTGAACATGATGTATTTTGGCTTTTGCAGTTCATTGCCTTGCCATATCAAGAAAACGGCCATAGCCGGGACTCAGCATCCGCCAGAATGAGTGTCCTGAGCACCAGCTGTCAGTTGAAAAGCTCACTGTCTTTACGGTTCACTCAGTCGGGTTTCCAGTTTTTTGCGATGGTCCGGTCTGGCATTCTTTGGTCGACCAGTTTGGCAAACGGGCAGAGTCCACGCCTTGAGGAGCTCCAAAATGATGACCGTGCCACCGTTTCTCTTTGAACGCAAGCAAACGGAGGGGTCCGGTGAACGCATAGGACCTTCTTGGGTTTCTGGAAATCAAAGTCTCAGCCACAGCTGGTTGAGATTCCAGCCATAGAAGCTAGAGATCGATGCCTCAACTGAGCACAGAACCTGAATCGCATTGCTCCTTCGTTTGTTCTTGTTACTGTCAGAACCCAGACACTCTTTGATCGCACAATGTCGTTATTTCAGACGGGTGTGGCTGAAAGGTCAGATCAGACATGCAAAACATGCTCCGAGGCAACACACGAAGGCCCCGCGAGCCCGAAGGGCGATGAAACAACTAGTGTATATGGTATACGCGTTCCTATTCAGGGAGCCCTGGCCATGCTGACAAGCGCTTTGGCCATAGCGCTGACTCTGAGATTCACTCAAAGCATCCATTTGGGAGGGATATGACTGGGGTAGTTTCCCACATCATCTTAGGCGACTCGCACATTTGTCATGTCCCATGTCCTTTTTTGTCCCCATGGTAACAGCATCCATTTGCATGGCACCCCAAGAAAGGCAGCATGTGTAGTTGAATCTTTTTGGACCCCCTGGGTTCCATGTAGATCTTTTCTGCGTGCCATCCCCTTGCGGGCGAGGTGCCGGGGATCTTCGATCTGCTGCACCCGGGGCACGTGAGCATCCTGCGGCAAGCTGCCGAGCTGGGAGACTTCCTGCGCGAAAGCCCAGGTTTGATCGGACGAGGGGGGGGGGGCAAATTGCAACGAGAAACCTAGATGGGCCCGAACTTTGCCCCTCTCCCTTTGTGAGCAACAAGCCATTTTGGCCTTGAAATGGTGGTTTGCCTTCCGCTTGTTGTTTTAAATAAGCCCACCTGAAAAGGGTGCTCTGAAAACACACACCCATATGGACCCTTACAGCCGAGGTGAAAGGACAATATGTGCCGTGGTCACAATACACTTTCCTTGCGGTTGCTTGGTTTTGACCTGTTGAAAATTCAAGAGCTAGGGCTTCCCCTCTCAATACGGGGGGAAGCCAACCGTTGCGCTGCTGTTGGATTTGGTTCTTCCATTCTCAGGGACGTTTCCATCACACGATTTCCTCCAATGACTCTTGCGAGGGATTCCTTGATGTCATGCCATGTGCTTTTGCCATGAAGTCCAGGCGTTTTTGCGATGAATGTCCCTGCCCCCACCCAGAATAGGGGCCACTTCTGCTTGCGTTTTCAGCAAGCCGGTTTAGACCGCCACAAGTTTGACCATCTCGGATGCGATTTCCCGAGCGCCATGGCCCCATGGCCCCATGGCCGAGCGGCCCGAGGCTGGTGGGCCTTTTCTCCGACGAGGTGGTGCGCCAACAGCGGGGCGCCGCGCCGGTGCTGACGCTGCTGGAGCGGGCCATGGCGGCGCCACGGCCTGAAGCCTCGAGCAACTTGTGGTGTGGATGGGACAGGGCTGCTGGGTCTGGTTGTGGTTTGGGCGGGATTACCGGTGTTTGTGGTTTGGGAGGTTGGTTTGGGTCGAGGGTTGGGATGGTTAGGGTGGTGGGTCGAGAAGGTGGCAACACGACACCAGCGCCCCAAGAAGGTCTATCAGAAATGGGGGCCCTGCTGTCGGGCGGTGACTTGTGCTCCAAACTGTGCCCCGAAAGGGTTTCTAGTTTTTACGCAGCCCAGAGAAAATCTGCCAACCAGAAAAGGTGCCGAGGAGCAGTAAATATGTTTGTCATGTTTAGTTGTTGCAATTGGGTGGACGTGGTGGGGAAATCCACTCACCCAATTGCCACTAGCAAACGGGATTGCTCGCCAATATGCCATGTGAAAAAAAGGCATGGTGGGTAATGATGGCTGCTCACACGGACACTGAGCAGAGGAGGTTGGGGTAAAATTGGTGACACACCAAGACCTGTATCTTTTGTAGAAAGAAAGCGAAAGTTCGAACTTGTCCAACTCTCATTTTTTGAAACACCTTCCTGGTGGCAGAAAGACCTGCAGCATCTCAGTTTGTTTGGCCTGGTTTCACTTTGGTTTCAGGAGCCTGAGAGCATGCATCAGAACGCCAAATAGGCATTAGAATGACCAAAGGGATGAAACGTGGAAATGCCAGGTGTGGGATCATTGGTCAACAGCTCTGACTTTGCCATTCTGGCAGGATCCATTGCCTGCTCTTGTTGCGACTAATCTGCGTTCC
>CAUJNA010002913.1:389594-397094 GCA_963377175.1 Effrenium voratum | reverse complement strand
AGGCCGAAAGAGACGAACCGCAGTTGGGATCCACTGGGACTCGGGCAGCCATGGGACGTGTGGACATTCCCTTGCAGCCTGCGCAAGAGACAAAGGCGGGGAGAGCCTTTGAAGCTCTGCAATCAACTGACCAATTCGCCCGCAAATCCGAACAGAATCAGCATGGGTTGTTTGTGACATTGTGATGACCACGCTTCCAAGTGTCCTTATGTAAGGACCGGGGGCGGGGGAAGGACCAAAGGAACAACCCATTGAGGAAGTCAACAGCTGCATTTTACACCGTTAGAGTCGCTGCCAAGCCCAGGTTGCAAGGGGCTCCAGACTGCAGTGCTCGCATTTCGGTTTTTCGGGATGCGGCTGCACAGAAAGCGACCCGGCACATAAAACGCATTGGTTCTTCAAGCGCTGGAAGTCCACGCGTGAGCGGACGTACCAACCGCTGTGCATGGGCCGGGCAAGAAGCAATTGCCTTGAGGGCTGTGGGTTAGCCGCCTAGAACAAACGCAGACGTGCGCATGCACGTTTGTGATTGTGCCGTGGGTTTGAGGTGGGCTTGGGCAAGGTTGTGGTTGGTTATGGGTTTGTAGTGGATTGAATCAGGGTGGTGAATCCGGGTGGTCAATATTTTTTTCTGTGGCAGTCATAAGGTTTGCGTGAATGTAGGTGGCACAGATCGCCAGTTCTCCAACTGTTGATGATATAGTTCGCTCGCATCAAGGGACTTGTGGTGGTTTCTCTTTCCAACAGCCGTTGGCCCTTCGGCGGGTTTGCCCAAGCTGGGCAAGCTGCCAAGCTGGGTCCATCACCGCAAAGCCTTCCGCGCGCACGTCTTCAACCTGGGATCATGTTGGATGCTGTGCGGGAGATCGTGAGGAGGTTCACAAGTGAGGGCCTGATCCTCGCTAAAGGATCTCATGTTTATAAGCATCGACTGTGGCAAATCGTGCCCAGCTTCATATTGGGCTGTGTGTTCTTGGTTCATTTAAAGGCAAACCACAAGGACAACTACCATTCGGAGGGGTCCCCCATTTTGACACTGTAGTCAAGGGAAGATGTTGACCCAGCTGTCAGCAGAGCGCCAGGAGCTTCCTCGCTGCGCCTGGTGTGGAGATGCATCCAGGCGGCGACCGTACTTGGGGATCGCTGATTTCTGGTCTTGGAGTTATTGAAATTGCAGAGGTATTACGCAAAAGAAGAGTCACTCAGAGTGAAACAACGCTATATGGGTGCCGAGCATGAAACTCACTGACCATCCGGCGATTTTGAGGGTGAGAGAGGGAGCCGACATGAAGCCATGTGAATGCATGTGACTGAGTCTCGGTAGACAACATTCCAATGGATTGGCAGCAACCTGACGTGAAAGAGTGATGTGTTTCTTGCCAGATCCCATGCTGTGCTACTCAAGTTGGCAACTTCGATTGAGAAACTCCCGAAGAGAATGTGAAGAATCTGGGTTGTCGGACAAAGGGGTAGTTTGCATGTGGTTAGTCTTATGATACAAATGCAGAGATCGCACAGTTCACTCGCCAACCTCATGACTGACCACAGTTGGGTGTAAAAAGATGCCAGTCGTTGCAGAGGAACTGCTGGCTGAAGGAGCGAATACTCTCCTTTGACCAACCACCAGCTTGCATCGACAGGACCGTGTGCAGCCGCTGCAAGGCGAATGTGGATGCGAGGGCAGGAAGTTGGCCCGGATTGGCCTCGCGAAAACCAGTTTGGATTCCAGGCGAATTGTTTCAGATACGAAGCAAATGTTGGCAGAGATTGTTTGTCACGTATGGTCTTGGGGGTTGCCTAGGTGTGGGGCAGTGGAGGCAAGAAGTGTTGGGCCACAACGCAGTGGGCCAACTTATGAAATCAAGGTCCCACTGGCCGCTTTCACACCACTAGACACAGGGACCATGTAGGTATTGTAGACGCAATAGACAGGGGATCCGGAGGAAGCAAGGCTAGCCTATAGTTTCAGGGCCCCGGGTCGCTGCGGGAAGATTGGCCACACAGGGTGGCTTTCGCCAACATCCATGTGGAACAACGACCTAGCCTGCATGAGGGAGCTTCGCTGAACTCTGGCAGGTTCGCACAACGTTTGGGTGTGAATACGTTGCCTGGTTTTGTTTGGCAAAGCGAACGCGGTATTTTGCCAAGCATGCACAACATTGGTCGGGTTTGCAAGTCTGTACAGGCTGTTTAAGGTCCGCTCACACACGTAGGCCTAAGCCATTCTAGCATACCCAATGCCTGCCGACCACATGGATTTTGCTCTTAGCAACTCATGATCCAACCAGTACATTTTAGTGTATCCAGTTTTCTAGTGGCACCCATGTTAGTCTTTTTCTACCGGGGTCACTGGTTGCAAGTGCGTCATGCAGACGCGGGCCTACTGCAGCAGCGAGTGCCAGCAGTTGGACTGGAAGTCCGGGCTGGGTGGCACAGTTGGCCTTGGGCATGTGGATGTCTTCTTTTGAGGGTACCGCAGGGTACCCTTTTCAAGCAGTCAAAGGGGCTTCAAGAGCAAACCACTTTAAAATTATGTTGCGCCTTCAGGTTGAGTAAATACGGAGCAGAATCAAAGATACTATGTTTGGTGGCGGGCAAAGGCTGATGTAGATGCGCCACACAGTCCTTTTGTTTTCAACCTGCAAATGTGGCAGCTTGCTTCAACTTAGCAGACATCCTTTTGAAGGGAAAATGCAGTGACCCTGCCAAAATCAAGCACCCAGCCGGAGCAGAGTACTCACGCACACACACACACACACCCGCCAACACCAACACCAACACCAACACCAACACCAACACCAACACCAACACCAACACCACACAAACACAAACACACACACACACACACACACAGACACAGACACAGACACAGACACAGACACAGACACAGACACAGACACAGACACAGACACAGACACAGACACAGACACAGACACAGACACAGACACAGACACAGACACACAGACACAGACACAGACACAGACACAGACACAGACACAGACACAGACACAGACACAGACACAGACACAGACACAGACACAGACAGACACAGACACAGACACAGACACAGACACAGACACAGACACAGACACAGACACAGACACAGACACAGACACAGACACAGACACAGACACAGACACAGACACAGACACAGACACAGACACAGACACAGACACAGACACAGACACAGACAGACAGACACAGACACAGACACAGACACAGACACAGACACAGACACAGACACAGACACAGACACAGACACAGACACAGACACAGACACACAGACACAGACACAGACACAGACACAGACACAGACACAGACACAGACACAGACACAGACACAGACACAGACACAGACACAGACACCCACCCACCCACCCACCCACCCACGCACGCACGCACGCACGCACGCACGCACGCACGCACGCACGCACCCACACACGCGCGTGCGCGCTGACACACGCACGCGCTGGCACACACGCACGAACACACACACACACACACACACACACACACACACACACACACACACACACACACACACACACACACACACACACACACACACACACGGCAACACGCAAACACACTACCAGACAAACACAGACACACACACACACACACATGCGGTTTTAGCAAAAATGTAGTTTTGGTGTACCTTGTCTTGGGTAACATGATGCTCAACGTCAATCATTATAAACGATTTTTGTTTGCATGTCGGTTTCTGCTCATGCTGATCGGCTGGGTCCGGCTGGCTGAAGACTTCTTCAACTGCTATTTTTGAGTTGCCCCCTTGCGCCGGCCATGTGCCATGGTCAAGATGCTCTTCCGGTTTGGGGCTGCTCTTGAACCCCTCAGCAGTGCATAGATTTGCCGAGAATAAAAGCATTCGCCAGGGCCCTGGCGAGGACTGTTGACTTCGGGCGTCGCTGAGGCACCAGACTGCCTGCAACCCGTCTGCGGCACGAGTACCTCGGGAAGTCGTGAAGGCGCACGAAATTCGGATGGCCGCCGAATGGTTATAAACCTTCCTCACTTCCGCAGTGCTTGTTTTTGCTGTCAACACAAAGTCTGGGCTTTTTCTAACCAATCCACTTCACTCAGGAAGTGAGCTAGTAAATGGGGTTTACCCTGTTTACATAGCTGCAACCAAACATAGGCGGTCAAGCGCTAGGCCATTTGGCTCAAAAATGCGGTCGCTTGAGGCGAAGGTCTGGCAACTTACAAGGCCCTTGTGTCTTGTGAAAGGCTACGAAAGGTGGCACTTTTGGGGGTAACCCTTCAAGTGTTGCCGCTGGCAATGGCTCCTGAAATTCATGATGCCAGGAATTCCGTACCCAACAGTATTTCGTGAGGCGTGAAATTGCACACCGGATTTGTTTTCCGTGAATGCCGCTGAAATCCAACTTGCACACATTCGAGAGCATACCCAGTTGCTGCACTGGACTCATCGTTGGATGTTAGCCCGGATCTTTTTCCATGTTTCCTCATGCATTCCCTTCCTTGGAAGTCTTCTTGGGTTCCTTTCTCGCATAACATGCCGCTGGATTGACGCAGGATCGCTTCCTATTCTACCAGGTCAGGGGCTCAATGTCTTGCGCGCAGTCCATGAGTTTACGTCCTGCATCTTGGATTCGAGGAAAAGAGCCGTGGCTTTGGCTCCAGCCGGGTTTCTTGGATGGCTTGTTCTGTTGGTTTCCCTGAAGTCCTCCATGGAGAAGCGCCAACGAAACTCAGCGCGGCATTGGCCCGCGGCAATCCATTCAGGTACCTTACGTGGCGTCATGGCCTCGGAGCTGGAAGATGAAGAGGAATGGTCCAACGGTGGACCTGGAACCAGTTTTTCAGATAGTGCTCGAAGTGGCAACTACCATGGCCCATGGAGAAAACACGCATCGACGGTTGCTTCCCTTGGCAGAGTGGGGTGGCCGCAAAGATGTTCCGCGGCTTGTTTTATGACGAGCTCGCGGGGGGGGGGGTGAAGCGAGCTTACCGATGTAGCTCCTTTGCAATTGTAGAATTTGCAAATGACATGACCTCGGGACAGTCGCAGCGGCACTGCAGGACAGTTGAAACTGATTTGGACTTTGGTTGACGGATGCACATTCGAACTTTTGGCATTGAGGCTTGCAGCTTAAAACGCCTGTGCCTTTGCGTTTTGAGTGTTTGTTTGGGCTGCTGCTGGTTTACGTTTGGCTACAAATCCTTTCTGGGCAGACGGTCAGTACAATGGAGAGGTCCTGTGTTACGGCTTGTGCCAATGGGGCTTAAATGGGGCCCCTCCCAATGGTTATGAATTGACGGGAAACACCCACACGGGTCCCTTATTCAACTCATGACTCAACCACGTCGCTTGCTGAGGCACTGGGCAATTCCCCTGCGGAGTTGGCGGATGCGGGTCGACAGCAAGGAATATGCGTGCGCCATGGGGGGTGCTTGGATACGGACCTTTGCTTTGTCGAACAAGTCATTCGCGCCATAGTCCTCATTGGGAAAACCGTTTTAGTGGCAAGCGAACAGTTTGGATGTATGTTGGCCAATCTGCTCAGGGAGTGAAGTATGGAACGTTGGCACCCTCAAATCCAACTGAATTCCTCCCCTCTTTGGGCAGGGAGGATGTTTGGAGATCAGAGGTGAAACAATCAGGGCATGTCAGGTTCTGCAAGGCAGATGGAAATGCAGCGGTGTCTTGGGAGGATGAATATTTCGGCCATGAGAGCTCGATCATCATGGCAAGGGTTTCGATTGCAACAAATCATGATGAAATACATGATGCTCCAGGGTTTGCCTTGTTCCCTGCAACATGCGGGATTGTCCCATAGGGAAGCCCGAAGCCTCCAAATGGGTTTCCCTTGCACTCCGCTTGGAAGCCACAACCCAAACGCGAAAGTCCTTAAAAGCGCACAAGACACAATTGAGAGAATGTCCGCCATGTGGAATTCCTCGAAGTTGCACAGCTAGCGCCAGATCGGCCTTCACCCCCTCTATCTGAGAACAAACGGCTACAAGTTTGGTGGGGAAGCACCTCAAAAGTGGCTGGATATGAATCCCCAAATGACGCCCACCAATTGGACCCCTGATTAAATTTCATGCCCATTTAGGGAATCCGCGTGACCGCCGCGACAGGTTCCTGCTGAGCCGCCTTCCAGAGGATACCCGCCGTCGCGTGGCCGAGCAACACTCCTGGAGACTTGGCGGGCTGGCAGCTTTCGAGCCGGGGGGTTGGTGCGACCACTTGTGAACCATTCGGGTTGGGTCAAAATAGGGACCCCAAAATGGGGTCCCTTTGATTTCCCTGCAGACCAACCTAAAAGTGTTGTGTCCTCGAGAAGCACACCCAAATGGCGAGTGTTGCTTATTGTGTGAATAGGAACTCCTAGATAATGGCTGGACGCAAATCCCCACGTGTCCACGAAAGGGAATTACAAAACAATCTCATATGTGACTTCTGTGTGGTTTCACTTTAGTTCCGCTTTGGCAGTTTCAATGCATGCTAGCACGTTGTGGCAACGTGTCCGACACGATCTGCGATCTGCCTCAGCTTCCCCAGCTTCGCCAACGATCTGCAAGCTTGGAGATAGGCAACGTTAGGACCTTTGTGTGTTTTTTTTTAACATCGCTATGTTAGGGGTGTGTTTGTAACAGGATCGCTATGTCAGGCCTTTTGACCCTACCAGTGTACTCCACGAAGTTTAGTCAGCTTCGACCAGCTGTTTGCGGACTGCGCGGTGATTTGGAACTGGGGGCTCATGGGTGCTCATTCATGTTCGGGTTGAGTTTGTTGAGCTGGACAGGCCATGATCAAATGGATCCCCCTGCTTTCCCCGGTTCGCTTCCTGGAATCAAAGCTCTTTGCGTAGGTTCGCTCTTCAAGTGTTGGCTTCAACATGGCGCTGTCTTTTCTTCCTTAGAATTAGTTCCCCTTTTTGCTTTTCTGCTTTTTTGGGGTTCGCTTTGTTTTCCACTAACCCGGCAAAACATATCTTTTTGCTGGGGTCCTAATTCCAGCCCAGAAGTTGGGCCCGCCTTCCCACGTTCGCACGTATCTCCCACTTGGGCCCTTGAAGCTGGCCACGTGCGCCCGAGGAGCCAAGTGAAGGTGGCACTGGCGAAGGAGCTGGCAGTGCCGGGTGCCCTAAGACGACATCCCAAGCCAAACCCCGGTGTTATGTGTGTGCGTGTCCGTGTGTGTGTGGGTGTGCGTGTGCGCGTGTGGGCGTGTGGGCGTGTGGGCGTGTGTGTGTGTGTGGGTGTGCGTGTGCGCGTGTGGGCGTGTGGGCGTGTGGGCGTGTGTGTGTGTGTGGGTGTGCGTGTGCGCGTGTGGGCGTGTGGGCGTGTGGGCGTGTCCGTGTGTGTGTGGGTGTGCGTGTGCGCGTGTGGGCGTGTGGGCGTGTTGGCGTGTACCGTGAGTGGTGTGGGTGTGCGTGTCGCGTGTGGGCGGGTGGGCGTGTGGGCGTGTGTGTGTGTGTGTGGGTGTGCGTGTGCGCGTGTGGGCGTGTG
>CAUJNA010002913.1:337122-387122 GCA_963377175.1 Effrenium voratum | reverse complement strand
TTGCGAGAAATGGTGATGTGTCGACGCCAGGTGCCCTGTTGTAGGCCAAAGCCAAAGTCCTGAGGATTGCTTCGCCATGTCATGAGCCGCGAGGTGTGGACGGGGCAGAAGTACCAGAACTCCAACCGAAGGCCGGTTGACACGTGCTTGCCAGCCTGTCCAAGCCGTGTACGCAGACAATGGCTGGAATGGGAATCCTTTGCGGTGTGCGCGGAAGGTCCGAAGGAAAGTTGCTGAAACATCTGGTTCATGTTCTTTGCTTGAAGGCAAGGAGCACGTCGCGCGTCTCACGTCGGGCTTTGCAAACTCCATAGCATTTCATAGGGGGATTCCCAGAATATTCCATCAAGCGCAGAGGTTTGCAAGTTTGGGTGGATTCCCCGAAGACAACCCCCAGTTCTTCTGCCCAACCGTCAGCCTTTTGATCCCATCGTTAGCTTCGGCTTCGCAGGTTCCCCAACTTCAACTTCTCCATGTTCGACGTCGCTCGGCTTTCGGCTTTCGGCCTCCGAAACTACGCTTGGTACGCCGCGCGTTGAAAGACATCTTAATTCATGGTCCTTGGTTTGGTTCAGTGGTATTGGTTCAGCTTAGTTGCTTTTTGTTTCTTTGTTTTTGTTTCGGCTTGTTTGTTAGTGTTGTTCTTGGTTTGTTCCGGTTTTAGAGTTTCCGGTTGTTGTTGTTGTTGTTGTTGTTGTTGTTGTTGTTGTTGTTGTTGTTGTTGTTGTTGTTGTTGTTGTTGTTGTTGTTGTTGTTGTTGTTGTTGTTGTTGTTGTTGTTGTTGTTGTTGTTGTTGTTGTTGTTGTTGTTGTTGTTGTTGTTTGCCTTGTATGCGTGTGCGCTTCTTTGGGTTATGTGCGCGTTGGTTTGGTGGTTTGTTGTCTTTGGTTTGTCGGTTTGTGTGTTCGCTCTGCTTGCTAATGCGGTGTGTTGCTTGCTTGGCTTGGCTTGGCTTGGCTTGGCTTTGCTTGTTTGGTTGGCTTGGCTTGGCTTGGCTTGGCTTGGCTTGGCTTTGCTTGTTTGCTTGGCTTGGCTTGGCTTGGCTTGGCTTTGCTTGTTTGGTTGGCTTGGCTTGGCTTGGCTTGGCTTGGCTTGGCTTTGCTTGTTTGCTTGGCTTGGCTTGGCTTGGCTTGGCTTGGCTTGGCTTGCTTGGTTGGTTGGTTGGGTGTGTGGTTTGGCTTTGTGTTATTTATCTGTTGTTTGTTTGCTTTCTTTGCTTCTTTGGTTATGTGTTTCTTTGTCTTCTTTGTTTGGTTGTTTGCTTGCCCGTGCTTGTTTGTTTTGGTTGGCTGCTGTAATGGTTTGTTTGTTTGTTGATTCTCGTTTTTGATCGCGCTGGTTGTTTTATTCATTTCTTGTTCCTTGTTTCACTGGCATGGCCACGCGGAGAATGGGCCACTGGGAAGTTAACTGGTGAAGTCAATTTCTGGACCCTGAGGTCATTTTGACCTGTAAAAGTGCTCCTCAGAGCCCGGAGGCTGCACTCGACACAGCTGAACTGATGTGTGTTTGGCCCTTGGGGTCCACTTTGAATTTGCGCTCTCAAGCGACACGACTTGTTGCCTGTGTCCTTTAATGCCTACAACATCATCATTCATCGCTCTCGGGACTTGCACGGTGTAATTTTGTGTAGTGATGCTTGTTGTGCGTTGTTTTGTGTTTGGGTGGAAGGTTGAGTCGGGTTGCCCTTCTACAAATGAAAAGCTTTTGTTCCCGCACGTCGATGATGTATTGTCGGGGGTACCCCCTTGTCAATTGGGACGGGGGAATTAGACGCACATTTGCCGCTGCCACAAACATGGGTTGTCCGGCCGCCCATGCTCAAAAAGAGGGTGCGATGCTGGACTCGTTTCATTTCACACGTGTTGGCATTTTGGCGTGTGGGGGGACATTAAGGCACCCTTCCTAGAATTGTCATGTCAGACAACTAACTTTGGGGGTTCTCCCGACCAAGACAGACGAGTATCTCTTTCTGGTGACGCACCCGCTGGCCATCACTGGTGTGTATGCAAGCAACTTGGTGGCATCACAAAGCTCTGCCGCAGTCGTTTGGGAAATCTTCAGGAGAGGGCCGAACCTGGTGAGACCTGTCTGGGAGGCAACATGCGGAGTCTGGGCGGTTTTGATAGTCCTTTGTAAAGCCTTCTTTGTGAGGTTCTCGCTGCTGGCAGCACGCCATGCCCGCAAGCGTGCGAACGGATTTCCGTGCCAAACAGATGGGCCCCAGAACCTTTGCCCGACCTTTGGGGACCCCCAAAGGGATGATGTCAAGAAGGACAGAAACAGGGTCCCCCATTTTGGGAAGCAGCTGCTTGAGCGGTTTGGAGGAGGGATGGCATTGTTGGGTGTCTCACGCACACCAACCAGCACCAAATGAACAGAGCGGTGTATGGCCCACGACATCCAAAGTGACGACCTTCTCAGACTTTTTGCAGTTTGTTTCTCACTGGATTAAGGCCATGATCTTTGTGTTCGTGAACCGTCGCTAGACGTTCTTCTCCCCTCTGCAGCATTGGCCCCGATAAACAGGTACTCCCAGCTTAATCAAAAAGAGGCTCGGCTGCTCAACATCAACTCTTCGAAGAGGCCCTGAATCGAGGTCCTGTGATTGTGCAGATTGATTTATGCTTTGGCCTTGTACATCAAGAGAACAGGCAATATCTTTCCCCCATGTTGATTCGTTTCACGCAAGGGATCCTTCGGCTTTGACGAATCGCACCCGTGACGTCGTAGGTGGGCCGCTCACAGAGGCCATGCCAGACCCCCGAGAGGCACGAGCTCGGTTGAGAGCCAGGCCTCGAGTTGATCGCATAGATGGGGGACCTTGGAGCCCCTAAATAGGAATGATGGGCAAAGGGTGTCATCTTGCCGTCTTGAACTTAGCTACTTGAACTTGCTCTTTTTACGTAGTAGTAAGCAGCATACACCCTTCCCATGCGCCTCCCCTTCTCAGCAGAGGGAGGCGGATAAGGGCCAAACTCTGCACACTGCAGGGATATTCAACGGCCGAGGTCGGAGTGGGTGGATTTTGTGTTGCCAGGGGCAGGGTTGGGCAAAAAGATTGCAATGCTTGACAGCAGCGCTTATAGCATTCTTGGCAGCCATATTGGACCTGCTCACCCGCTTTATTTTACGAACACTCCGCCACGCGAGGTGTTCAGTTTTCTAAAGGCATATATATGTCTGTCCATTGTGACGCTCGCATTCCTGAATTGTTGTGAATGGACTGCAAGCAAGAGGTCAACTGATCAGCGTGAGCTGCTTGACCCCTTTGGGAACGGACGGCTTGTAATTATTCACGCCGCAGGTATATGGGTGCTTGCCCGGCAGAAGTGTGTTGTTGGGTGGTGTTGATCGACTTGAGAAATTGAACAGCAGACCTGTTGTACTCAAACGGCTGCAGGCAGATTTGGGTCTGTATCCTGGTGCTGCGCACACGAGCCGCATAATTATTTGCAACGATTCCTTTTGTGCCAAAGTTAGCAATGTGCCAAATTTGATCATGATTTGTCGCAGCTGCAAAGCCGGCGGAAGCCCTAGTTCAAAGTCTCACTTGATAGGTTCTCCTAAGGGAGTTGGTCCACGGTGAGTCAGTCGGCGCAATGCGATATGTTCAAATGCTGCAGGCTTTTGCTGAGGACCTGACGTCTGAGACAGAGGCCAACAGCTGGCAGTTTTTGGCCGCTGTTCCGCTTGCCGTGTGCTTCGCATGTTGCTGTGGTGATTGGATTGAGCCCTTTCTGGATGTTGCAAGTGCAGAAGCCATTGAATGCGGTAAAGGGTAGGATCCCATCTCCCCCACCCCCCCACACCCCCACCCAACAACCGAACACCGCGCGCACACACACACACACACACACCGCAGATATACCTCAGATACTCCACAGACACACCGCAGACAGCGCGCGCACACGCAGGCGCACGCGCAGGCGCACGCGCAGGCACAGACGCAGGCACAGACGCACTATCCACCCGATAGACCGACCGACCCCGCCTGCCGCCGGGGCGAGGTGGGAGTTGGAAACTGGGAGTTGGAAACCACGAGCGAGAGTTGGAAACTGCCTCTGGCGCGAGTTGGAAGCTGGAAGCCGCTCTGACGAGAGTTGGAACCCGATCACACGCGAGTTGTAAGCTATCACTCTGGAGAGCGCTAGCGCCACGTGGGGGCACTACGGAAGCAGTATGAGGAGTACTGTGGAGAGCACTGTGGGAAACACTACAACGGGTAAGCGCGGCACTACGGAGAGCGGAGCAGTATGGTGGCAGCGCGAGCGCTACAGGGAGCAATAGAACAGCATGGGCACCACGGCACGGCAGGACACGGGCACCAGCCACCATGGGCACTACAAGGGCACAACGGGCACCATGCCACGGCACCACGGCACCGTACGCCCGCACCACGGGCACAACGGGCACCTCGGGACCCCACCACGGGCACCACGACCACGGGCACCACGGCCACTACGCGCACCATGGGCACACGACGGCCACCACGGGTACCACGGCCACCGGCTACCGCTCTCCCACGCACACAAACATACACACTCTCACTCACACGAAGTGAGTTGGCTCGTCGCCAAGGCTCACGTGCCATGGCATCCAATTCACGGGCATAATGCTCTCCAGTGGCCCACTCGGCTTTGTTGCACTGATTTGGAAGGGATGAGAGGCCCCTCACCTCACCTTGCCAAATTGTTCTGTTGGCCTGAGAAATGTTCAGCCCGAAGCTCGAAACTCATCACTCGCTTTATGTCCTCGGCAGAAGAAAAGGAATTCCTTTTGTGAGAAATCATACGGCCAGGCCGAAACAGAAATCTAAGCGTGAACCCTCAACCCAACCCGGAACCGTAAACCTACAGCCGGAAGCTAACTCCTAAACCTTGCCCCAAAACCGAGACTAAATCCCTAAACCCATTCCAAGCCCTAAACACTAAGCCTAAGCCCTAAACTTGAACCCCAGACCAGACTGCAAACAAGTTGCTAAGCCTAAACCCTACTCCAAGACTTAAGCCCTTAACCTAAACCTTACTCAACCTCAAACCGAGGCCCTGAACAACAACCTGTCCCAGAAGTCTATAGCTAAACCAAACCTTGCCTGCTCCCAATGTGCGGGTGGTCCCACAGCCCCAGGCTCTGAATAGAACGCAGCTTTGCACCAGGCAAGTATGGCCGCACAATCTAGCTTCGGCCAGGTGATAATATGACCTGCCGTGGGAGATTTATAGTATTAGTTTGAACCGAGGTGGCTGGATATGACCTCCGGCATCGCGTTTGTGGCTCCAACCCTATTCAACCCTTACCCCAAAACAGCAACACCCATCCTCAACCCGACTAACAGTACGCCGTTCTCATCGGCGTGATTCCTGTTGCCTGGGCTGGGTCGCAGATCAAACAGTGCTCGCAGCATGCCAGGCGCCTTCTGATCCATCGGAGGACAATGCGCGGTGTGTTTGTGTTTTTGACATTTTTTGACTGTGTTTGTGGTTGTGTGTTTGTTCTCCGTGTTTGTTCTTTGTTTTGCAGGTTGTTTGTTTGTGTGTGTGGGTAGGAAGTTTGTGTTTGTGTGTGTGTGTGTTGGCGTGTGTGTTGCTATGTGTGTTTTGTTTTCGTGTATTGTGTGTGTGTGTGTGTCTGTGAGTCAGTGTGTTTGCGCCCCTGACTGCCTGCCTGCCTGTCTGCCTGCCTGCTTGTTTGGTTGGTTGGTTGGTATTGGTTGTTTGGTTGTGTGATTTATTTCTTTCTTTCTTTCGTTCTTTCTTTCTTTCTTTCTTTCTTTCTTTCTTTCTTTCTTATTTCTTCTTTCTTGTTTCTCTCTTTCACAAGAAACAACAACAAAAACCTCATGCAATTCAATGCAGAATGCCTCGCATGTTTGTCCTAGTCACGGCTGTGTGCCTGGGACATGGAAGGCTCCTGACTGAACCGATCAAAGCAACGGGTCAATTTGTCTGTGCCAATTTTGATGTTACTTCCTTTTTGGGCCGCTTCAAACTGAGGTCTCGCGTAAAACTACTCTACATTTCGGGTAGGCTACATATTCAAAAAGGAGCGCCTACAATTTTGCTCCAGTACGGATGTGGGCCGAGAGGAACCAAACAGAAGGCCCTCTGGGTACCAGCCACAGATGCAAGGAGGACTCCAAGATGCTGGGGCATCAGGAGCTTCAGGAGGCCGAGTGAAGGGACGGTTCTGAAAGGGGCAGCCTCTCAAGTTCGGATCTCAGTCCTTTGGTGTGAAATTTGGTTTCTCCTTTTTCGGTGTCCCCGAAAAAGGACAACCCCAAAGGGTAACGACTCTCAAAGGAGGAGGGCATTTTTTTCTGGTGGTTTGGGAGGAATTGCTAACTTTGCAACACTCAGTCAGCCCTCGGTCTGTGCTTGGGGTTGCCCTCGTCACTGGTGGGGAAGGTGGTTTTGGCTGGAATTGGGTTACTGAGTTTGGTCGGGTTTGGGGCTGGTTTGGCGATTGCGCCTTTGAGGGTTGATTGTCCCAACCCATCAAACCGCCAATCCCAAAGGAACACAATACTTGGATATGTATCACGGTCTCAGAATTCCACAAGGACCTTCAGCACTCAAGCTTTGATTAAAGCGCTTCAAGATTCAGTATTTAGGATTCCCAGGAGTCATCTTGAATTTGGAACTCAAGTTTCAAAATGAGGGTCCAGATAATATTGAGTCCAGAAATGATTTGAAGCGCGAAAAAGCGATCTTGAGAATCTGAGGAGTATTAAAGTGTTTTGAAGTGTTTGATTTCTTTAAGCAATGGCTCAACATTTCACATTTGGACCACGATGACTGGCACAGAATGCCCTGCACCAGGAAACAACGTACCCCCGTAGAAGGAACCAAAGTAGGCGGCAGATACCTGATACATGGCACCCTCGAGAGGGTACTTCCCTAGCGGTCACACTGAATGGTGTCCTACACCCCACACCCCCAAAAAGCGTCCAAAAAAGCATGGCAAAATGGACTCCTTAAAGGATACAGTTTGCCCATTTGAAGCATGCTTTTGTCCACCAAAATAAAGGGACACCACCATTTACAAGGCAATGTTCAGGTGTAAAATGTAAGGATCCCTGCGGTGGTTTGGTGCGCTGCCGTGTTCAGATTTGATTCAGGTCTGCGAGCCGGAAGACGTGTTGGAGCGCCGCTCGCGGCTGCGCCACGCGGGGATCCCAGCGAATGGCTTGGACCGCCTGTGGTAAGAATGAATGTGTCTTCCTATTTATGGGATCCTCTATCAAAGTTTTTGGAACTATTACTATAGTGTTCCCTCTTTCACGAAAAAGATTGGGGACCTTTGATTCTGAGACACAAGAGATAAGTGCAGGTATATTTGGCAGGGCGGCTTTTACCATGACTTGTGCTGGGGTATGTTCAACGGGTTTCGAAACTCGGACCATGGACGTCGTTGGCTAGACGATTGAACTTGGAGCTGTCCTCCTGAACTTCCATGAGGAATGCCATCCCAAAAGTGGTTGGTGGATATCAATCTCCTCCTGAACGAAGTCCAGCAGAGGGTCCCATATTGAAAATCATACCCATGTTGTTCCTGCTTTCCATGGGACAGGGTATTGGGATGCACAAGCTGAAGGGATCTCTTGTTCATTGACGGTCAAACATGCTAGGTCCTGAGTTGACTCGGAGCATTTTTTGCCTGCAGCCTATCGGATGCGTGGTGAGAATGGCAGCTTAACCGCCGGAGTTGCAGGCACAAAGATGCCAAAGTCAGCATATATTCCAGTGACATGTTTCTATCTATTCGAACAACAGAGAGCAAAGAGGACGATATCTTTTGCCGCCAGCAACATGAGACTCTGACGAGGCCGGTACAAGCTGTCTCCGGAACATGAAACCTGCCGGGCTTCCCTCGACTCATGCAACAACACCATCAGAGCAAATGAATATCTGATACTCAGTGGCACAAAAGTCGAAGTGAGTGGTTCCTTGTCCACTACCGCGGCTCCTGTGTTTGTTCATCGAGAGCTTCCACAGCACAGGGCTTGTGCGTGCCATGGGTGGCTTCAATGCCTGGGCGAAGGATGGCAAGGGCAAGCCACCCCGCCATTTTGACCAGGCCAGGTGGGAGAGGGAATTCGTGTGTCATGGATTTATTTATCCCGCGGGCCAGCCCACAGCTTCCCAGTTAGTGGTATGGGTTGGAAGCAAAATCGAGGTCAGCCCACGTGCGACATGTCGATCTTCACAATGCGCCCAAAATCAACCCACACTCCTTTTCCCAGATGGCTGGTGGTTTCCCTTGCAGTGGTGTTTCCCCCCTTCCATTCAGACGGCAATGCAGCTCTCAGCGTTGGAAGACGATATCTTAGCTCTCGTGGATCTTGCTACAGCTTTAGCTTACTTGTTTGGTTTTAAAGAGCGAGCATCTCGAACATGATATTACAGTTGCTCCCCAGACAATTAGCATGGAACCTCAACAAGGGGTTGCTTAGAAGGAGATTCCGTTCCTGTAGAGGGGTGCTGAAGAGAAGTTCAAGGCACCAGGGACTAGGGCCATGTGGTGCTTCCCTTTTCCTGCCGAGTGACTCGTCGGGCTGACTCCAAGTCAAAGCTCTGGCCTACACGTTGGCCTTGCGTGGCTCGACTCGCAAGCTGACTCAGGAAACCTTCATGGTGGACAACTCGGAGCTACGGTCCGATGCCCGGGGCATTTTCTACCGGAAGAGCATGAGCCTGGTGGACAAGGACAGGCGTTCCTTATCCCAAAACATCTCCGCACCAAAAGGATGTTCATGGCAAAATGGGGCTCCTTATTTGTCCCCTTCTGGGGTCCTTATTTGCCGCCACCAAAAAGGCCACACATCCAACAAGCACTTGGTGGAGTGTCCTACTTGTTGTTCCTGTCATCATCCCACCAAATGAAACTTATTGAAGCATCATTGGATGTTGAAGACAGCCGTAAAGGGAAAATAATGACTTCACAAGAGCGGGACAATGGGACATTTTCCAGGTCCGTCCAAGCGCCGTCAGATGGGCTTGCTAGACTGTTTGAAAACTGCATGGAGCAGCTTCAGGTCTGAGATACACTGAGTCTGACACGGTCACTTCCGGTCAACGCGATGCGCGCAGGTTCTGGTCGGAGTGTTTGTGGGCCACGCCAGGTTGAGATCCGGTCAGATATGCGCAGGTTGGGGTCTCAGGGTTTGGGACCACGCCAGTTCGTGAAAGAGCGGCACAAGCGTATTTGCTTGACGGAGGTGTTGCACAGATTGGACATGTTGCCAGTTTGCTTTGGCTGTTGAACATCGCAGGTCGTGGCCTTGCTTTATCAGGGCTTATTTTGAATTCCGCGTTAATCTGCTGGGGAAGCAGATGGTTTGATTTGTTTCCTCGCAGGACCGGAAGATTGCAGAGTTCAAGTCGGTCGTGCGAGGCATGGTCTGTGGTCAATGGCTGCAAGTGGGGGACCTCTACCTGCCGATGGAGGCACCCTGGCACCCTTGGTCGGGGTCCCGAAACGGCACCAATTGCTCTCAGGCATGCGGCATGCCCAATTTCTCAACCCCCAAAAGTTGGGGAGCCCTTCGCAAGAGGTGGTGAGAACGATCCCGGCTCCAGAGATGTCGTGGCACATCAAGTGGCGCAAGCTCAGCGTAGGTTTTTGTCTCCCTGGCGGTTGATGTCCGTTGGGTTCTCCTGAGGCGCCAGCAAACCTTCTGCTTTGCTTGACACAGACCCGTATGTTGTACAGATGTTGCATGACATTTCGCCATAGTCCTCGCAGGTGAACGGCAAGCGAGTTCTGCTGCAAGCGTGGTGGTCACAGGACTCGAGGTGTTTCTTGGCGTCGGACTCGCAGCGTTTGCTCACAAAGGCATCGATCTGCTTGGGCTGGTGTTGCCCCCGTTGTTGCTCCATGTTTCACTGCACTTTTTGTTCAGCCCCACAGATGAGGTCTTGGGCCTGCATATTCATGTTGGTTCAGAGCATAGAACACAGAATCGGGTTGATTACAGCTGTTCCCAACCTTCCCTCTTACGTGGATGCTCCCCCAACACGTTTGAAATCCCAAGTTCCACCCAATTTTGGCAGTTTGCCACCAAAGGAAGTGGGAGTTGTATAGATTGGTGCATGTGCTAGCTACTTAGTTTGCTAATCACTCCCGCTGTTGGTCAGTCGTCAGCCAGCCAGCCAGCCAGCCGGTCAGTCAGTCAATCTGTCAGTCAGTCAGTCAGTCAGTCAGTCAGTCAGTCAGTCAGTCAGTCAGTCAGTCAGTCAGTCAGTCAGTCAGTCAGTCAGTCAGTCAGTCAGTCATCGGTTCGCGAAAGCGGGCCAAAAAGGGCCAAAAAGAGCAGGACCGCGACGACTCACCGGTGGAGAAGCACTTGGAACGCCGGGAGCTGCAGCTTTCCGCGGCCGAGAGCCAGAAAGCGGAGCGGCCGCAGCCGTTGCCGGAGCCGAACTTCGAGAGCCCGCCAGAGGTTCGGCCCCTGACCCGTGGGAGCGGCACGCTCTACGAGGTGGCGCCTTGGCTTCCGGAGAAAAGCGTCGGCTGAAGCAGAAAGGCTCGCCAAAGTCGCGACAATGTTCGCCTCTAATGGTTATAAAGGAAAACCTCCCGCAAAAGAATGTTCGAGAACACCCCGAATGTTCGACATGTTTTTTGAACAAGACATATTTGTAATTGGTCCAACACGGCCTCCAAAAGGAAGGGCCAGACGGTCTGTTTGGGCGCTGTCGTGAGGCTGCCCGGAGGTTGAAGACACTGTCATAGCAGCCCGGACAGATCTGATGAGAAAAGTCTACGACAATAGCAGGTGCTTTAGCCTTTAGCGAGGATAAAAAGAAAGAGCCGCAAAAACTGGAGCCAGAAAGAATCCTTGCCTAAGGTGGCAATCGGAAGCACGTAGCTTTGCAAATCTTGGGACGCTGGCATCGGTCATCACTTGCGCCCGAAGGCATTAGCCTGCCAAAAGGACCGGGAAAAGGGTCTTTCAGGCCTGCGGCCCTGCCCCTAAATGTTCTAGCTTAAGCCAGGGGCTTTCTGTATGTCCCCTGTTTACGTCTGTAAGCATCATTGTTTTGTTTTCATTTTCATTTTTAACAAAATCTATCTTTTGGGGTGTTTGAAAAGCCTGGCCAAGGCCCAAGGCCTTGGCCCACGGCTTGGGACTGCTCAGGTGTGTGATCGCCTGATCATCCGCACGGCCCCGCACCCCAAAGCCCCCATGCAGGGCACCAGGAGGCAAGGGCCGCGAGACTCTCAATTGGGTTCCCCTAGGCGTCCGCTTCTACAGTGGTCCCTATACTTATTTATTATTATTATCATTATTATTATTTAATTATGTTTATTTATATATTATTATTATTAGTATTATTATTATTATTATTATTATTATTATTATTATTATTATTATTATTATTATTATTATTATTATTATTATTATTATTATTCATTACTATTGTTATTATTATTTTGATTTTGTGGTGTTAAAGATCACCTGTTGGGTACAGCAAGGTTTTGATAGTAAGGGTCATGTGTTAAGGGGAAGTGCAGACAACCTCTTGTAATACATCCCCATGTCACCATTGTCACTTTGGATTGCTGTTTGGCTGTTTGGCTTATGCCGACTTATGCACTACGCATGCTGGACTTCCAAAGCATTTCTGGGTTTGGCAGGGAGTATAGATGAGGCCTATAGCACCAGGACAAGACCACTCTTGTTTCCTGTGCTTCAGTCTCACAGATTCAACGTCAAGTTCGGTTGGAGGAGCGCACTTCGCCCACAGAAAGCCCCACAGGCGCGGACAAGTGTTGGAGCTCTTTGACTGGGACAAACTACGCGAGATGCGGCGCCTGATGACGCTGCTGGGCCCCGCGTGGGTGGCCCTGGATAGCGCAAATGGACCGCAGCTGAGGCCGAGGGCGGGGGGGCAGGGGTAGGGTTGTGCGCGCAATACGCTCAAACCACCAGACCATGGGCCCCTAAAACTGGGAAGCCAAGAGGAGGTTGTTCAAACAACAGGTGTCAAAGCATGTTTAAAGAGGAAGTTAGCCCAACCTTTGGCCCGACTGGGGTGGGAATCGACCATCATGAGGAGGGTGTTTCCCCCAAACTAGAAGGATTTCCTCGTACATTGCGTGTGAATCAACCAGGCGTTTAATTCTCTTGGGTTTCGACTGGTAATCATATCAATAATTTCTTTGGCAATATTTGCACTGTGCGTGAAACACGTGAACAAGTTAAGAAGTTGGGGAATAGAAGCGGGTAGAACATGTGGCCCTGTGCACGAATTCGGCTCTCCCGCATTTGTGCAAACCGTGAGCCCGTCGCGGTCTTGTGTGTGGTGAACCATCAAGAAGGAGGTGTGCTCGCGGCGGACAATTTGTATTTTGCGATTTCAGTTTGCGCCGTTTCAAGCGTTGAGCCCTCTGCGAACTTTCCTGGGATCGATCCTCCAAGACTCGGTGTTTTTGCGCGCTTGCGTCCGCAAACTAGCATTGCCTAGCCATCAACACGGTAGAAAGAGCAGCCTGTCTATATATTTGTCGAAGTAGCTTACTATCTACTTAGCGGACTAGGTTGCGAGCTAGCTAACCAACCACCTGGCAAACTATTTGACTGCTAGCCAGCGAACTCTCCGAAATAAACATGCTCACGAACTTAGTCTTGAACTGCAAATGACCAAACCAGCTCACTTGCTCATCATTTGGCGAGTCAACCACGTAACTGTAAATATTCTGCCAGAAACATGGAGACCTGCAAGCCAAAGCGGCCGGCTCACAGCTTCCGCTCGAGCAAGGCCCAAAGGTTTGGCCCACGGGCATGTGGATCCCCTGTGCCAAGCTGCGCGAGAAGGCTGCGTGCAGGACCTGCACCGCGCCTCGGCCCTGGACTCGTTTTGGGTATGCAACTGACGGAGCAACTTGTTCTCTTTTCCCCTTGGGGCGGCTATGGGAAACAAACTCATCTGAGGACAGGCTCGAGTGTGTCCCAAAGAAACAAGTGGTCGTCGGGCTCCCTGCAAGACAGTCACGATTTTCAAAAACTCACAAACCAACCCCCGCCCCCCCCGCCCAGGCGAGAACAACATTATTAGTGCTCAACGTGCTTGAAGGTTTCCCCGGTTCTTTTGTTGGACACACACACACACACACTTTCTGCCATCATAAATCTAGACGTGCAAGAACTTGTTTGGCAGGCGCAGAAAGATCAGACATCCCATGTCCGAGACAGAACACATGCGGCAACAACAAACTGAAAAGCGCATGCAGGAGGAAGACTTAACACATTTGTATATTAACACATTTGTATAAGTGCTGGGAGAAGAACTGTGAGTTGCAAGATGCCAAGGTCTGAGCAAAAAAAAAGTGGCTGAGCAAAACGCGGCACACCAACCTACAGACGCAACAAGTTCTCGGACAGAATACGGAGGCAACATACAAAGCTTGACCACATACTAGGGACAGATGACGCAGACATCGCAGATGAAACTTACAAATATTGAAATTGCAAGAGCTTAGATAAAGGCACATGTAGCACTGCCTCGTCTTCACGTGCAAGAAGCAAGGATGGTCACATTGGTGTTGCTCTTGCTTCCCTTCACCTTGCATTTCAACCAGCTTGAGAAGGGTTCGAACAACCAGCGCGTTCCGAGCGAGTGCTCAGCGCCTTTCTCTCGACTCTCCGAGGCTTCATTTCCGAGGGCCTGGACGTGAACTCGGGGGACGTGTCGCCGCTGATGCTGGCGGCGCAGCGGGAGGGCTGGCAGGGCTTGGTGTGCTGCGTGCTGCTGCTGGAAGCCGGCGCCGACCCGAAGCGTCGCTGGTGCCGCACAAGAGAGGGAGGTGTGGAACTTTGGAGGCCATCCGCTTTGGCCGTTTTGGGCTTCCAGGATTTCTGAAGGGGAAAGCTGCGCGTGTTTGAACGCCATTAGGGGGATTTGGCGCAAGATGTTTCGGCCCGATCAAAGTGACTTGCTGCATGACCATCAGCAACTAAGTGGAGGTCGGACACCATGTGTGGCACCGGGCTGGTGCAAAGCACTCTGCTGAGCGGCAATGCCCAAATTCCAAAACAGCACATTGAGCAAGCAATCCTGAGATATTCTAGTTCACCTTTCTGCGAACAGCTTTCCAGTCAGAGTCGAGTCAAGTGTCACTTGAACTTTTACAGCGGCGCTATGATTTATCGGGACTCATTCACTCATCAAAGCACCAAAGGCACTTGAATCAGATAAACTATTTTGCCGCAACGGGCATGAAAGAGGCAATGAAGTTTCGCCTATGACAATCCTGGTTCACCCATGGGACGTGGGTCACTAAGATGGGCGGAGGAGTGAGCGGGTTTTCAACGGGAGCGTGGATGAAGGGTTGACGGTGAGCCAACTGCCTGTGTGTCAGAACTAGACGTAGGGCGAATTCGCCGTTGGGGCAAAGTGAAATATGTAATCTCCCACCAAAAGAATGAAAGTAGTCTTCCAAAAAGGGGCCCGTGCACCAAGCCATGTTTGCTGGGGTACTGGGTTCCAACCCATCTTGAGCCCTGTGGCGCATCGCTTCGAGGCTCAACGGGTGACCCGGAGAAACTGGCGGACCTGGAGCGCCGGAAGAGAGCGGCGGTGGAGGCGGAGGATTTTCAGCAGGCAGCCCACCTCAAGGAGCCGGGCGATTCCGCCGAGCAAACCAGCGATTTGGTGGGAAAAAACACGCGATTCCACCATTCCACCCAAAAAGGCGAGGGTAAAACAGGGGATTTCAGCTGTGATGTGGGTCCTTGTCTTGGAAACAGTTGCTATTTCATGCTTGGACATGTTTTGGAATCAGGTCCATTTGGAGTTTGGGTGGGGGACGAGCCCGAAGTTTCTCTGACACACAAAGACACAAAACTTCTGCCAGGAGGAGATACAGCGCCTCAAGGACGCGGAAACAACGCAGCGGCTTGGAGGCGGCGTTCTGCTGTGTTTTGTTGCCTGCCCCCCTGCAAATGAACATGAGCATCGCGCAAAAAACAACTGCAGGGCCATTTTAGTAGGTGAGTTCTACTGCCTGACTGGTTTCAAAAGGTTATAGTGCATCTTATTTAAGTTGTTGTAGCCATATTAGCAGAACCAACAGTCAATGGGTTTCTTCGCTGCTCACAACGAACCCCAAACAGGGGGCTTAAAGTTAAAGAATGCATTGGGTTAGCTTCCATGTACCTCTACAGGGAGTTAGATTTGAGTGAGGAGCACGGGATGCTGTTGACCAAGATGAGCTTGGTGGGTTCCCGCATTGCCACTCTCCGCAGCATTAGGTTCAAACGTTTGAACCTGAACATGAGATGTCAGCCAGTTTCTGTTGCGAGCCAGCTCAAACATTTGTTTTTTTCCGCATGACAAGCAGAGGACAACTTACGTGAAAAGCACTGTGCCAAACCAATGGAATTCAGGATCGCCTTCACGCAACAGCCCTGAAACTTGATCAAACGACTGCAAACCGCAATCCTTTGGAAGCCCACAGGGTTGCGCCAGTTTCCCCTGAAGTCCAGAGTGAAACGGCCAGGGATTGGATAGACTCGTCTATCCCATCCTAAGACACCCAGAGCTTCACTTCGTTGGTTGTTTGGGGGGGGTTAGCCCAACGACACTCTCCCAAACTCTGTCCCTAGCAAAACAAGTTGGGAGCGGGTCGCATGCCTACGTTCGGGGGGTTTCTGAGGTTGAAACACAGCTTGAAGGTTCCCACTGGGAAGGACCGTTTCCGAGAAGCCGTGATCAATGGCTAACCACAGGGGATTCACTCGAAATCTTGGGTCAGAGCAAATCTCAACTACCGTAGGTAACCCAAAGGGTGGCTCCCTTGGTTGTTTAATGTGGAGGCAACAGGAACTAATCAATCAAGCACATTATTATCTTAGGACGTAATTTTGCTTTCAAGCATCTCTTAGGCCACATTTCCTTGAGCTTTCGAATTGGTTTTGCAATGGATTTGCCTATCCTATTTTGTTTCGAGCTCACCTGGCATACAGAGCTCACCCCAAAAAGAAAAACATCCCCCACAAAATCCAAAACACCCCAAAACACCCCAATTCTAATCCCCACAAAAGAAAAACATCCCCCCCCACCCCTCCCCCCAAAGGAAAAGCAAAGACAGAACAAGCATCTCCCAACCCCCCCCCCCTCAAAGAAAAAAGCAAGAGAACAAAACTTGAAGACTCCAAGCTGGATCTGTCAGGCACCGCGGGGGCGCAGCTCCTGGCGGCACTCGAGCGGGACGCGGACGTCTCCTTCCACGAGATCTTCGAGGAGGTTCGCGGCATGGACGCGCCCTGCCGCTCGTTGCGCAAGCGTCACGTTGGGCGCCCCAAACCCCAAGGGCCGTTGCCAGAAGGGGTTCGGTGCCGTGGATGAACAAGATCCTGCAGAGGTAGGTGGTTTATCACAGTATTTGCAGGTTTCAGCCTTCCCAACTGGTGCATGATTCTGCTCATGCACAGTATGTTTCGGTTCCTACCTGGTCTGACAGGGACACAAGGCCCAAACCAACCTTAGGCATCACAGAGCCAAGAGCCCATAGGTTTTGGGCGCTCACATCAGAGCTGCTACTGTGTTACCAGGGAACCTCCCTCAAGTGATTGAGGCTTTCCATCGGTCAGAAGTGGTTGCAATTCCCACAACGAATCAGAGGCGTGAGTTTCAGCGGGTCTTCGGCCGGGAATTTCCCGTGTGACTCGACCCGGGTTGTCAGGTCGAACAAAGGCGTTTTGTTGGAGGCAAACCGTGGTTGAAATCAAGTTCCGTCAGGGCTCAATTGGACGAAAGCAGAAGCGTGTTCTTTGGGCTTGGAGCTTTGAAATCTGCAAACTGGGCCTTTGCTTCTGCACTTTGCTCACCTGGGCTGAATCGAGCTCGCCCATGCACTTCCTTCACTTGATATCCGCCGAGTTCAAATTTGTGAACGATAGCAGTGAGTGGTGATTGCTTTGACAATACTTGGTTGTAGACTGTGGCCATGCTCTCTTGCCTTATGTGCATGCAAGAGCACCAAGAAGTTTCAGATGCAGCTTAAAGCACAATGTGCTTTAAGCTGACATGAAGATACATGGTGCCCCTAGTTGTTTCGCAACCTCCCGAGAAAACGACCATGCGCAGAGAGATGGGTCTTTTGGTTGAAACACTGGCTTGGGAGCAATAACGATGTTGAAAGAGTTGAAACATGTCAAGACCATGCCCCATTGGAGCCAACATCGTGGGATCATTTCCTATGACTGGAACATCAATACTTTTGCCGGTGACAAAGCTTCCTTCAGAATTTATGCTCATCTACGTAGAATTTGTCTCTTGTCACTTGGGAGAACTTGCCAAATAGAGAATTGTCTGTCGTGTTCTGGGACGTCCCTGGCAGCCTCACCTCCCCAGGGCCATTTACTTGTAAGAACTGAATCCAGCCAACCATAGCAAGCAAGGCCACCAAGACAAGTGGGTAGCCAGAAGCAAACTGTGGCCAGAGGGCCTCATCAAGCCCTCTAACGCAAATCGTCACGAAGCATCCCCAAAAGCGGGTTCCTCTCACCTGAATGTACAATGCGCTGGACAATTCCCCTGCCTGAACCTGTGGATCCTTGCAGACCAGGGCTCGCTTGATGGTTTCAGGGAAAGGCATTTCGCCGTGGAGGCGAAATCACCAAGGCAAACCACTCCCCACAAACATAAGCTAGTTCTATTTTAGGAAACAACCCCCACAATGATAACAAAAAACACAGATACACAGTGAGTCCCCCTCAAATTTACATTAACCTAAACAAGCTGTCTCCTAACAGGCTTCGGGATTCCAGGTTTAAGCTCAATACGGCGTAGGCCAACAGCTCCTTATTCATAAATCGGCCAGCTGCGGACCACTAGTGTCCTCTTGCTGCATGCGAGGTCAAAACCTGCCGCAGCGCGTGCATCGCTTGCTGGAGGCCCTGCTCTTTCCATGAGGTCGCATGGTTCTATGGCGGTGTCTTCATATGTTTCCTTACTAAGCAGGGAACCACCTCCGATTAGTATCCCCCGGATTTTCCTGAGGTCCACATGACTTACAATAGGGCACCCCCAGCCCAGATCTGTGGAAAGGGCTGGCACACCCGTGTAGCTGGGAAAGACAAAGGGAAAAGCGCCTGCGTGGAACTTACTCAAGTGGTCATTGCTCGACGCGTTGGTTTGATTTTGCCTCGAACCCCAACTCATTTTAGGGGTTCGCGAGCCCACAGGACAATTTTTGGGGCTTACACAGTTTGAATAGGCCATGTACTTTAAAACCATTTCTAGTCATGACAGAAACGTTGCCAGGTGCACCAGCCAGAGCGGGAGCCGCTTTCGCCGCCGACACCGGCGCCGCCGAAACCGGGGCCGGCGTCTCCGCCGCCGGGCGCTTCGGCAGTGTGTGAGAACGAGGAGTCGTGGCTGGCCACGCCACTGGCGGCGCCTTGGATCGAGTGCCAGGGCGGTGGGTTTGACCGACGTCTGCTCTCAATGCTGCCCTGTGGTGTGGGTGGTTCGCATTGGTTGCATTAGGGGATGTTGTATGCTAGTGTAGCCTTGGTGTAGGTTGGCTGAAGGGCGCACTTGGAATTCCTGGGTCACCACGCCCTAGCAACCCTCTCGGGTCTCTGGCGTCATGTTTCCATATTTTCCAAATAAGATGAACCCGAGAAAGCTGCCAAGCTGCCTGTGCTGACAACACATACCGCGAACAGACTGCAACACCTCAGTCTTGTGGTGAAAAGTAGCATTCTCGCCATTCTTGCCAATCTTGCCTCCCTCCCGTGATGAGAACACGACATCACAGGGCAAAGCTGAACAGATTTGTGCCAAATCTTGCCGGGTCACCAAACTCACACACCACCTGAATCCCCTGGCAAAATGTTGTTTTTGTTGTTTCGATGGGCGGCCGGTTTAGGGCTTTGCAGGAAAAGCAAAGGGAAAGCGAAGCGCATTTAGTTGTCGTTTTTGGGGGCCCCTCCAAAGGGTGATTTCCCGTTAGTTTCCCCCTTTAAATCAACCCCCTATGAAAGGATGAGGTGGGAGCGTATCAATATACAGATATATACATTATATCATATATAAATCATAGAGGCAGACCCCCCCAAAAAGAAAAAGCGCCTGCTGCTTATGTAAGGGGGGTTAAGTCATGTTAGACAGATATTGCCAACAGTGGGCTCATTTCACGGTTTGGCAGACTTTTGCACACGATTCATTAAGACTTTGCCGCATTTGCTCTTCTACGTTCTGAACAAACTGTTTGTGGTATTCCTCCTCTTGATCTTTTTTGTTCCAATCATTTCATACATATTCATATGTTGGTCACAAACTCAATCAAATTCAACATAAGTTAATTGGACAATTAGCATGAACAGCAAATTGTGGTACAGTGTAAAAGCAAAGTTAGGTAGCGTGTCAGAATACCAGGGTCTAGACCATTATGTGATACATACATCTCCGAAGTTTTCAAAATGTCTGCCAAGAAAACCACATCTGCTGTCAAATGGAAATCGTGATGTTCTCTCGATGTGTACAGCTGTGTTTTGGTATGCGTAGTCTTCATCGCTAATGTTATCCTCGCTCAACTGACTGTAAAACATGCCTCTGTGAGGGTCCCGGCGCAAGTGTATCAAACAAACGAAGGCCAGCCATACCTCTTCTGCTTCGCCTACACGTGTTCAATTTCTCATCTCAACGGATGTGCAAATCCTCGTCGTTTGTCAACTTACAAGCCTGTGGCAATACCAAAAGATCTGCTACCTCCATCTCTCATCCCAACTCATCTGCAAATCCCCTTTCATTTGTCAGCTCACAAACCTTGGCCAATACCAAAACATCTGCTCACACCTCACATGCCCTCCCCAATGCCACGCTGTTTGCCAAAAGAACAAGTTTCCCTCGACAAAGTATGTTCTGCACAAAACCTGCTAAAAAGCGTGCAACACTCTGGTATGTGCAGTGTTGTTTTAATATCCAAGGGTTGGTGTGGAGTTGCTTTAAGTCATTTAAGAACATGTCCAATGTCCATATGCTGAACTATCAACTGCATTTACCGCGCACAAGTCGAAAAGGATAATAAGGTGAACACCCAAACAGGAATGACTGAAAGCAGCCACTTTAAGGCACTTTGGATCTAAAGATTCAAGAAACCCAGGACTCTAGATCTTGAATCTTGAATCCAGTATGGGACCCCCCAAAACGCTTTATAGCGCTTTAAACCTCTTTTATCATGGATTCAAGATTCAAGAACTAGAGTCTTGGGAATCTTGAATCGTAGATCCAAAAGTGCTTTACAGCGCTTTAAAGTATTTTGGGGGGTCCCACACTGGATTCAAGATTCAGGATGTAGAGTCCTGGGTTTCTTCAATCTTGAATCTTAGATCCAACAGTACTTCAAAGCGCTTTGAAGCGCTTTAGGTGGATACAGTCACAGTCAAATGTCAGCAGATGCGGGCAAATTGAAGTGCCTACAACAGGGGTGGAAGTCGCCTGAAAGTACTACAAATACTGTCAAATTCTCTTGACGTGGGTTTGGGGGGGGTACCATATATATATATATATGTACGTATACATGCATACTGCAATGACGACCTTGCCTATCAACCCCGCAGTGAGGGGTCCGACTGTGCTTTTACATGCCTGTAGTCTTGAAGCACTATGTTGAACCATAATTACTTGTCTTGAGCACCACTCCAAGAAGAACTGGCTTGGACAGATCAAAGGCGGACGCATATCGGCTGATTCGTCCCAGCTGACTGTCCATGTCCTCTCCAAAATGAGTATCGACCACCGAACGAACGGTTAGTTGCTCACTTTATTTGAGTGAAAAGCAAAGGAACAACTCATGGCAGACAGCCATGTGATGAACACTTCAACATGCAATGCTTCGACAAGAGAGGACGAGTTCTTGTCACCTACCTGCAGACTTGAAATGGGCTAGAAGGCCTTGTGCTGGGCCAATGTCGCAAAAGAGAAATCTTCACTTCTATCCGACTGGTGGTGTTTGCCTACATCTAGTCAGGCAACAAAGGCTGAGACGATGCATTGTGCCAAAGCCTAGTGTTGAGGGTACCATTTTGGGTTGGTTCAAAGGTGTTCAAAGGGAAACCAAAAGGACACCCGCCATTGGGGGCACCCATCTGCCATCCCTCCGATTCGTTGTCATGTCTTTGCCAACGTCCGGCCTAGGCGCGCCGGCAGGGTGCGGTGTACCGGGTGGCGGCAGAGAAGGCACATGTGTGGCGTCCACATGTCAAACCAGAGATGCCCAAGTTTTAGTGGGCGTGGCATTTGGTTGAGCTGAAGAGGATTTCTTGAAACATAAACATCCCAGGGGTCTTTTGTGGCTCTTCCCCTGTGACCCCTGGCTGAATGGCAGGAATGACCGCAGATTTGTGTACCCCGAGAGCCCGGGCAACTGTGCGAAAACGAGGGTGTGTTGGAATGTGTTCCTCCAGGCCCGGGCAACGGCCTTTCCAGACCCGTTTTCCAATGGCAGGGATGGGATGGTAAAGGACGGTCTTAACGGAGCTCAGCGCCTTGGCTGCCTCGGCCATGCAAATATAGTTGAATGGCATGCTTAGAAGTGCTGTACGATCTCAGAAGACATGCCTTTGTCAAGTTGTGAGGCTGAGTACAATGCAGCCGTGAGTGGTGGAGCAGAACTTCTTTTCTAAAGCAACTTCTCTTTCTGAAGCATTGGCTGGAAGGGATAACCGTAAGCTCAATGTCTGTGTTTGTTCCTGGAATCTGGTAGATGTCCCTTTGCGTCAATGATAGAACATATTGAATTCCTAGGTTTAGAGTTGAATAAAGACCAAGTCTTCAAGTAAGTCTGCCGCAAACTCTGCAAAAACTCTACAACTGTTTTTCAAATCTGAGACAAACTCTACAGAGCCCCAAGTACAGGACCTGCAATATGAGTCATGTGAGTGGCATGCTTTGGTTGAGGCCTGGGTCTACGAAAAGCCCTCCACCAGTGCGGAGCTGCTTGGGCTTCTGCGGCAGCATCAGCTGCTGGAGATCTTGGACTACGACCTACCCAGGCGGATTCATGGATTCCTTCGGGGTCCTCATGCACTTTTTCCTGGGATCCTGTTTCACAAGTTGGTGTCTTAAGCACGAGATATTTGTTGGCCCCATTTAAGGTGAGTTTCCCTTGATGTGGAAATGTAGGGAACTCTGAAAGTGAGCCCGTACTAAAACAATGGCTTTGGGGCATGGCTTGCCTTGCCAGCATGTTCACGGGTTGTGAACGTTACTTTGCGGTCCCGGATTCCCTGAAGCCGCCATTACGAGGCTGATGTTGAGGATGCCACTCTAAGGGACCCAGCGACTTCACCCCTACACTAAGAAAGGAAGGTTGTGGCCCGAACAACGGAACCCCTGATCATACTCTGAGCAAATTGTAGCGTGCTCACCGGAGCTCAAGAAGAGATCACAGTGCCATCGTTTGTTCCATTCGCACGACTAGGGATCGAGGCATTCCCCTAATTCAATGTGAGAACTCAGAATGTGGGGCTCACAAGCAAAGCACAAGCAACCAGCAACAGGGGGCTGTTGACATGGGCATTTGTGCTCAGAAGCGAAAATCAGACAAGTGGCAGCATCAATTTGAAGAGCCGGATAGTTGGCACGTCAGATTGGGTGGTGCAGTTCCGCCATTGGTTCCTGTGAGAAGGCCAGTCCCATTTTTGTTTTTGCTCTTGTTTGCGTTGACTTGGTACATGTTCCCAATGCCTTCCAGCACACGGTACCACGTGTGGGAACAAACTGGATTATCACATTCCGACAATACGAAAATCACAAACAAGTCTCTACTCGAGGAGTCCCTTCCAAGATACCTGTCCTTGGGCCTGGCTCCGCCTTAGATCCTTCGGGCGCGTGGTGGTGGAGCAGAACGGCGGCCGAGAAAGCGGCTGGGTATTGCTGGAGGAGCGACCGGAAACAGAAGGAAGAGCCCCGAGTGCTTCAAAAAGTCCATGGAGGACTCCCTCTTCGCATGAGTGGAACCCGTTGGTTTGTTTTCGAACGTCTGGGGCCATACTTTCGGCTCATTCCCGAGTGTATGATGATGCTTGATGCTTGCCTCGCAGTGTTCAAAGCACAGTTGACTGCTCACGATTTCCAGATGCGAAGTGATTATACCAGAAGGCAATGACGAGAGTTGCTGACACGAACGTGATATATATATATATATATTATACACACACACACACTGTATCTGCATGCTCGAGTCGCATCGGAGTCTTGAGCGAAGGAAGCTGCGCGATTAGGCGGAACTCCAGAGTCGTTTTGAACAAATTCCGACCCGAAACAAATTGTTTGCCTGGTCGGAACCCCATGTTGAAGCGAGGGGCCTCTTGTGTTGAACCCAAAATCACAAGCCTCATGCGTGGATATGGGAAACACTGTTTTGCTAGGGGTTGGGGTGGTTTGGGGCCATGTTCTGTGGGAATGCGCTTTGAAGTGATAGCCTTTCTCAAAATCATGGCTAGTTCCACTTGAGTCATAAACAGGAAGTATTAATGCAGTATTGATTCCAAAATATTCAATTGTTTGGCAGACTTCGGATAAATGATATCTCAAGAGCTGTTTACACTACCATCGTTATTATGCCACAGCCAGCAAGAGAACAGCAACAAAATCAGACTCGAGTTCTTCGCAGTTCAACAAGTATTTTATTTGCCGAAAGCCGTACTGTATCACAGATGTTGATAGAGCACTATGCTAGTTTCTATCAGGACCATTGAACTACTGGAGCCTTTTTGTTTGATGAACCGCATGACCTTGGGCGAGCAGTAAGCTGGCTGGAATAGAAGTCGGTGATCATTCTTCATGAACACATTCCTACCATAGATGCAGGATGCGCTTGTGGAGCCACTGTTATGTCATGGTTGTCCACTTTGGACATCAAACAGTCTTTGGCATCAAATCGTTTCACGAAAGGGGACAACCAATATTCTATGCAACATGCGTATGTGTAATATAATTTTATCATCGGAAGTGTGGGTTTCAATATCATAACCAGTCGATCCAAACCATCGCCCAAATTGTGACCCTCAAAAAAGAAGATAGCATCCACAACTCAGCTACAACCAAATACAGACATTCTATGAGGCAGTAACCATAACGATATTTCAGATATGCGTGACTCATAAAGCATATCCCCAAGCTTTTTCGGGAGAATGCCACTTTGGGACAGGCAGTCCATTCTTCCGTACCATGGCCTCATGGAACCTCTCTCCCTTTTTGGAGGTTGGTGCCCTTGCTTGGATCCGGGACCTAAGATGGTTCCCAAAAGCGGTTCCTGTATTGGAAGCATCATGTGAACCCTGCTTTCACACTGACTCCCAGCTTGAGCCTCGCAGGATGAGTTCCTGGGCCCGTTGCTGAAGCCCTTTCGCGGCTAGCGGCGGTCAAAAATCATGGCTCTGGGAGTTGCCGGGGTTGGCTTTCCAAATTGGAATAACATGCCTCAGGCGCAGCCAAGATGTTGTTTTCCAAACAGGTTGACCAGACATGGTCGGTCACCTTTGAAGTTGTCAGACAACCGAAAGGCTTTCCTGCTTATGTTTCTGGCTACATACACCGTTGAAGAGCAGATTGATGTGAATGAAGGATGGCAAAAAGCAATTAGGACCTGGCCATCAGAAGTTTGATCATCCGGCAAAACGACGGCCAGGCTGACAGCGTCCTCAGAGTTTGAAGCTGTCATGCCGCCTTTGCAATGTTGTAGTTGCCATATGTAAAATGATAAAATCTTAATATGGTGGGCCCAAGCTAAAAGAATGCCAACTTGATGTGCGTGCGGGCGTGGGTGGGGGAGTGTGTCTCTCTGTGTGTGAGCATGTGTTGGTGTGTCTGTCTGTCTGTCTGTCTCTGTGTGTGTGTGCGTGGGTGTGTGGGTGCGTGGGTGCGTGGGTGCGTGGGTGCGTTGGTGCGTGTGTTTCTCTCTTTTTGTGTGTGTGTGTGTGTTTGTGCTTGTGTTTGTGTTTGCGTTCATGCGTGCGGGTAGGCGGGTGTGTGCGTGTGTGTGTGTGTGTGTGCGTGGGTGTGTGGGTGCGTGGGTGCGTGGGTGCGTTGGTGCGTGTTTTTCTCTCTCATGTGTGTGTGTGTGTGTGTGTGTGTGTGTGTGTGTGTGTGTGTGTGTGTGTGTGTGTGTGTGTGTGTGTGTGTGTGTGTGTGTGTGTGTGTGTGTGTGTGTGTGTGTGTGTGTGTGTGTGTGTGTGTGTGTGTGTGTGTGTGTGTGTGTGTGTGTGTGTGTGTGTGTGTGTGTGTGTGTGTGTGTGTGTGTGTGTGTGTGTGTGTGTGTGTGTGTTTGTGTGTGTTTGTGTGTGTTGTGTGTGTGTGTGTGTGTGTGTGTGTGTGTGTGTGTGTGTGTGTGTGTGTGTGTGTGTGTGTGTGTGTGTGTGTGTGTGTGTGTGTGTGTGTGTGTGTGTGTGTGTGTGTGTGTGTGTGTGTGTGTGTGTGTGTGTGTGTGTGTGTGTGTGTGTGTGTGTGTGTGTGTGTGTGTGTGTGTGTGTGTGTGTGTGTGTGTGTGTGTGTGTGTGTGTGTGTGTGTGTGTGTGTGTGTGTGTGTGTGTGTGTGTGTGTGTGTGTGTGTGTGTGTGTGTGTGTGTGTGTGTGTGTGTGTGTGTGTGTGTGTGTGTTTGTGTGTGTGTGACTGTGTATGTGTGGGCGCGTCGGTGTGTCATTGTGTCTGGGAATCTATGCGTGTTTGCGATGATGCCGAGGCTTTGGTCGGGAAGTTTGCGTACTACAGGACTGTGTGGACCTGTGTTCGATCATATCAAGATTGCCTTCTTACGACTGACATGCTGGAGTCATCACCTGAGAACTTAGCAATTGGATTTTATTGGTTGCGCCATGTTCAGTCAATGCCTGCACTGCTCGAAGCTCTTTTGTGATTGCAAGCATACACCACTTATGGGCTGTATGGGCCAAACTCGGCCGTGCTCAAAGAACTCGATAGTCAAGCCGGCAGAGCGCGATTCAATTGATCACAATGGACGGTTTCAATGTGTCTGCTTTCAGGTCAAGGCAGCTTGAGTGCGCAAGTCTACAATCTGAAATGACGGGCCCAAGCGTTCCTGTGACGCCGTCAAGCCGTCAATGTTTGATCCTTCTCTAACGCCGGCCCGAGTTGTTTTCCAACCTTCCATGCATAGCCTGCCATTGCGAGACTCGGATTTCCAGCCGTTTTCCAAGATCGGCTCGCGATTCGGCAGGACAACTGGTCAGACTGCATGTCGACAGTGTGGGCCTCAGCGGGCTGGGCGTGGCCGACAGACTCCATCTGGTTATTTGCATTGCGGGCAGCTCAGGTGGAGTCAGGTCGTGCTCGGTCAGGACGAGGCCAGGTGTGCGTTGGCATGAAAGGGATCCTCACTTGTTCCTGCACCAATGCCTTTTGTGGGCTTCAGATCATTCAAGGTTGGCTTGCAGGTGCATGTCTCTTGGCTGATGATTGATGCTACACACAACCCTTCAGAAGAGACGCTGCAGATTGACCTCATGGGTTCACTCCAAAAACAAGAGCAACTGAATTAGCATGGTTGAGTCATGGAAGATTGCGGATCCTTACAATGGTGGAGGTGACTGCTGTTACCCTGCCCGCTCAATGGCGTTTGTCCTCTATCCTACTTTTGAACATGTTGTTTGCGAACAATAGGGGAAGCCTGCCTACAAAAGTGGGTGCCCTTGGATTCTTGGATTCTTGGATTCCCGTTGAGCCCCACAAATTGGTACCTTCAAGAAACACACATTCAATTGGTGTTGTGTTGCAACAATCCGTAGGCAATCTTTTGCTGAGTTAATGGGTACCATGGCCCCAATGCTCGGTTTGCCACTTCAGTTCAAAGACCTTCAAGTCCATCCTGGTCCGCAGGTGCTGGTTTGGTGGTTTGCGAAGTTACGAGTGGATTTAGGGACAGGCCCAGAGGAGGTTAAGATTGGACCTTTGCTTGGTTTGGGGTTTTGGCCCAGTGCCTTTCGAACTCGAATGAAAATGGCTCTTCCAGGAAACATTGAGCAAGGCCTTCGACTTGTTTCGTGTGAGAGGGTGGCACAAGTTGCTGCTGGATTCGTGCTTTTGCTTGCATCCGTGCGAGAGCACGCCTCGGTGCAATCAAAATTGAGCCACTTGGGTGGGCTTAGAGATAAGGATTGGTCAGGCGCGATGAACTTGGGGAGCTCAGATGGAGATAGAGTGCAGTTTCGGGTTGTTTGACGATCATTTTAGTTTGTAGGGCTGTGAGGTAGAAGGGTTGGCGTGGGCTTGGTTAGCGTGGGATTGCTTTTGGGTGGGTTCAGTGTTGGGCAAGGGTTGATTGGGGCTACCGGCTTAGGCTGAGGATTGAGTTGTGGGTTTAGGGCTAGTTTGACGTCTGTTTGCATAGGAAACACAAAGCCAACCCTCCAGCCGCAGGTGTCCGCAGCAGTGGCTGGCAGCGTGGCGCCTAGTCTATTCGACAGGCCCCCAGCTCCAAACCTCCCATGGCATCGGCAATTTTCTTTGATGGGTGTTTCCCGTGTATTCAGCCTGTCGCTATTTTTGCAGACGATACATGCGCCTGCTATATCTCAGCATACATCCAACCGAATATGTCGTGATGTTGCTAGCATAGTCCCACGCGCCTAGCATTGTTTTAGTAAGTGTCCAGCGTACGTCTCGCGTGTGTCTATCAAAAAACCAAGCAGTTTTTGTTGACCGTCTTTCTAGCCAACACCTTCCTTATGTCTTCTATCACACGTTTATGTATTCCTAGCCCATGAATTTGATTGCAGACTTCTGAGATTCTGGCGGAATTTGAATATAACTCAGCCACAGGCCTCTTACTGTTCAGGCAAAGTCATAGAATATATCCAGAGCGTGCCTAGCATAGTTCTGCCGTATGTAGAGTATAGTCAAGCGAGGCTGTGTTTTGAAACAACAGCCGGTATGGTGCCGAGTTATTTCAATCCCAAACCTCCAGCCCTAAGAGCTGACAGTTGCAGAGTTTAGCTGTCAGCTTGAGGTTGCGAAAAGAACATCTCCACAGAGTTGATTCTGCGCTTTGAATATTTTGATTAGGCTGTTCGCTTTTGGTTGTGACACAGAGAACAATGGGTTTATTCAAGCAGGTTCAGCCGGAATTGATTTGCATGGATTGGGCTGCGTGATCATGTGACCTGGCCAACCCATGGCCGGAAGTCTGACCTGTGAGTGGTTCGGTGAGAAAAGATAAGTTTTCTTGGGAGACCCCCGGCGCTCTTGGGTTTTGGCCGGAACTCAGGCCTGGAGCCTGGCGAAGAAGACAGGCGCAAATCCCAGTGCTTCCAGTTTCCGAATGGATTCCCAAGATAGGAAACCACCCTTTGGGGTCAAAAGGGAAGTCAAAAGTAGACCCAAAGTCGCCAATGGGGAAGCCACGAGTCACCACAAATGGAGAAGAGCTGCACAAAATTCGATGTTCACCTTGTTTTGAAGCACGCGCGGATTTCGGGTCGTATAAGGTCTCATTCAGTGTCAGGGCGTGAGTTGGGTTTGGGTTGGTACAGGGTGGGTTTTAGGAGCTTTCAAGATGTAAGCGAGCGGGAAATCCAAGCCCTAGCACCTAGCAACGTTTCGGCTTGCCTCTCTATTCCTTGACGGCCCTTTAAGCACCTCCAGCTTCTCGTCTAGGCGTCGCTTCTATTTTCTTCAATACAATCATTCAGAAGTACTTTCATGTTTCGAGTTATGCTTAATTATCCTTGATTATATTCATACCTCCATGATCTGCGCTTTACGCTCACCTTTGGTTACAAGTTGGGCCTGGAGGGGATGAGGTGTTGGAAGCCGGGAGAGCAACGAGGGCGACGCCGTCCGAGGCCTTCACGGCCGCGGCGGCACCCGCTGCATGTGTCGGGGCAGGCGATGGTCCGGTGGCGCTGTGAGGTCCACGCCTGGCGGGGCCACCACCTGGTGGTGTGCCCGAGCGCCCAAGCCTGGAGTGACTGATTCGGATGGAGTCAAAGATTTGTGATGTGTTCGACGAGCGGACCTGTTCTCCTGGAGAACATCGGTTTTTCAGCAGTGAGTTGGTTGTATCATGCCCCTTCCCGACGGACAGGGAGTTGCTTTCACCCTGGTGCAAATTATTTCCCTGGTGCAATTGTGAAGTGTGAGGCGTTTGCCATGTTGGGGCGCAACCCGTAGTACCCAACTTGTTAAGGCATTGTTGGCTTGCACCGTGAACGTTTCAAGTGGGCACAAATGCATGTGTGGCATTGCGCTGGTTGTGTTGTGTCTGCGTTTCGAATAGACCTGACGGGGAACCGTGAGTGATGAAATGTGCAATCAGAAGTCTTGGATCTTAATAAACGTGTTGGCTTGGCGAGGCGTCGCAGGTATTCTGCTGGGTTTGCCTGAGTCCGTATGAGTGTCTCGCTGAGGTCGTGGCCCTCCAGATGAGGCGTGGGATCCTGAAGGCGCGGGGATGAAATGCGTTGTTCCCTCTAGAAGTCAAGATCCCCAAGATCACTCTTCTGAAGCCTGACATGGAGCCTGAAAGAAGCATCGGCTTTAGAGGCGTTCACAATTCGCCACCATCAGTTTGGGCGTGTTCAAGGCATCTGCCCGAGGCCTTTGATTTCAAAAGAGTCGAGTGGCTTACGCACGGGAGCACATCCGCAGGTGAGTTCCAGCGAACGCAGGCTGCTCGCCATTTGGAGATAGCAACTTGGCATGTTGAGAGACAGGGCTGTCCCAAGAAGTGTAAGCCTAGTCATGTGTGTGTGTGTGTGTGTGTGTGTGTGTGTGTGTGTGTGTGTGTGTGTGTGTGTGTGTGTGTGTGTGTGTGTGTGTGTGTGTGTGTGTGTGTGTGTGTGTGTGTGTGTGTGTGTGTGTGTGTGTGTGTGTGTGTGTGTGTGTGTGTGTGTGTGTGTGTGTGTGTGTGTGTGTGTGTGTGTGTGTGTGTGTGTGTGTGTGTGTGTGTGTGTGTGTGTGTGTGTGTGTGTGTGTGTGTGTGTGTGTGTGTGTGTGTGTGTGTGTGTGTGTGTGTGTGTGTGTGTGTGTGTGTGTGTGTGTGTGTGTGTGTGTGTGTGTGTGTGTGTGTGTGTGTGTGTGTGTGTGTGTGTGTGTGTGTGTGTGTGTGTGTGTGTGTGTGTGTGTGTGTGTGTGTGTGTGTGTGTGTGTGTGTGTGTGTGTGTGTGTGTGTGTGTGTGTGTGTGTGTGTGTGTGTGTGTGTGTGTGTGTGTGTGTGTGTGTGTGTGTGTGTGTGTGTGTGTGTGTGTGTGTGTGTGTGTGTGTGTGTGTGTTTTTAGCATTTTACCTCAACATGGACAACAGGAGTATGGGATGTCGCTGAGGCAGAACGCGAATAAGCAGACCGGCGGAAGTCATGCACGCGCTCAGGATAGCTACGACAAAGCTTTGGATCACACAGAGCCAGAGTTCATCGAGGCGCGCTGGGGTCAGATTCCCATAAGTTGCCGCAAAGGAAGCTAAGCGCCGTTTCCATAAGACGAACCCCCATCCCATGCCAAAGAGTCAAATGTCCGTGCGCGCAATGGTAGCTCTTGAGCAAGAAATCATGGCAAATGGAAGAAAATTTGGAAGACCGTAGTTTCTCGTCAACATCGATGAATGGTGTCACGGAAAAGCACCGGGCGACTCGGAAAAGATGCAAATACCCGAAGAGATAAAGGGGTGGGGGCGGGGGAGAGGGCGGGCAGGTGCCCATTGGTGCGCTGCTGCCTGAGAAGTGGCACTCCGACTACGTCCGCGCCTGTGGAGGCGTCAGTTTGCATTGACTGGGGGCAAGGTGGTGGGGGCAAGGTGGTCAGCAAAAAACAAAAGGTATGCATAGGTATGCCAATTCTGCTGCGCAAAGGCATCAATCCGCAAGCATACAAGCACCCGGTTTCCATACTTGACCAGTCAATCAAGATTATGGTTGGAGCTGTCTCAATCAAGTTGGACTGATACACATGGCACCAAGAGTGATACTGTATGGTAGCTTGCCCATCTAGAAGTCTCAGCATGTTTTTGTTTGTTGTCTGTGGCGCACCTGGACCCCACAATTCTCTGAATTCCCGTGAGTTTGTCAGGTTGCCAGAGCACCCGGAGATTGGGGGATGGGTCTCGAGGTAAAGTTGTGCGACCGGGTCACTTGATCTCTGAATTCAACATCTTTCACTTGCGCTCTTTCAGCAAGGTTGCTCTCCGAAGCACAAACTGTGTAGTGGAACCTGTTGGCCTGTCGCTTTGCCTTTCTGAAATACTGATGTGCGACAGAGGGCGCGTCCCAGTACAGTAGGGGCTTTGTACATGAGGGGGTGCTTTGCATGGCTGCATTCTGCAAGGCGGCGAGCGAGGGGAACAGACCCGGATGAACTTCTCAGGTGGCTACCAGTTCTGGGCTCAGGTGACCAGGTGGGTGCGGTCGTTTTCGTCACATCTCTCAACTGCATGCTCGAGCGGCATTTTGTGGGATATCAATGCTGAATGGCAAATGCCGCTTCCAGATAATTGCTTGCAGGCGGCCAAAGTGGATGAATTCAAAGATTCAAAGCCTGTATGTCAGAAAGAAAGCTGGCTTGATTTGGCGGCCTTGTCGGTCTTGATTCGGCTCAAGGGTGCAAGAAAAAAGGGGGCGTTGAGACTCGGCCGCTATTCGACTGGTGTCTTTAACTTCTGCGAAGCATGTGTGTGTGTGTGTGTGTGTGTTTTCCCCCTCAGCAAAACAATGAAACTTCTTGCACAGGGGGCCATAGCCAAGGAGATGAAGGTGACAATCAACGCGTCCAAGGCTTTTTGCTCCAATGGTCCAAGGCCAGACATCCCCAAGGTCTGAGATTGCGCCAATGGCGCCCACGCTGGCAGGCACCGGTTGATTTGAGAGCCTTGGGTTCCGAATGACGCAAGATCCCCCCCCCAACGGTTCCGCAAGGGGAGAAAATGATAGATGCATTTGATTCAGAGTGTCGACCTCAAGTTGCCGCAATGTCACTGTGGACGGATCGACACCTTGACTTGACGATTACATGTGACTGTTTGACTCATGTTGAATCAACCGTTCGATCAACCCCCAGTTCGGGCCAAAGAGCACCGCCGCAGCGCAACGTGCGCGTTCTGCGCGCAAAGAAAGACTTGAAGTCCGAGTCACAAGCAGAGTGATGGGGGATGCTTCAGTGGTTTGCTACCACGGCAGGGACTTACTTTCTGTACCGCAAAAACTGGGGGGACTAACTCATTTTGCCGTGTCCTCTTGGGGAAAAAAGAAGTTTTCATCGTGGCTCATATGACTTGCAGGGTTGGATCTCCCCAATGGCTTTGCACATTGCACCGCCCTCGTGCGGTCAAGCATGGTGGACGTGTCGACAAGCGATTAATCACCACGCCTTCTGTGGGAGCATGGTGCATGTAAGCTGGCATGTCGAGCATTCATCATTCCTCGGGCTGCCCAGCAGCGGAAAGCAACTGAAAGCAAGGGCGGCTCACACAAGCATCATGCCAAGTCACCAATAGTGACTGCTGACGGTGGGTGATGTATTTTGGGGTTGGCTGAAAGGTAAACGAAGGGGAAGCTACCGTCTTGGGGCTTCCCGTGTTTGGAGACCGCCTAATTAAAATAGATGACGTTGTTGTTTCGAGCGCGACACGTGCGGCTCGCGCTTTGACGGCGTGCGTTGCATTGGTGTACTATGTTGCCCGGCTCAAGCAGGAACAGGTTACAGATGCGGCGCATCGCAAACAACGGCGCCATTAGGCGTAGAGGACATCACCTTAACCTTGCAAAAGCTTCAAACGTATATTATAGCTCCCCCTGGAGTCTTGAACTTGCAAAACACATAGCAAGACTGGGGGTGCTTGCGGTGTTGATGGCGCGTGGTTATTTTCACTTAGGCAAAACGTACCACACAAACAACAAACAACAAGCATTAAACAACAGATACGACGAACAAAATAACGAACACACGCGTCTTTTGTTTTGCCATCGTCCTCAACCAAAACCAGGCGCTCTGTCGCCATGGCGCCCGCGGCAAATGCGCGGAGGCCCCGCAGCAGTGGCTTGGCGCATGGATGCGACAGGACGTGTCTCGAGGGGAATCCCAAAAATGGCAACGGTTTCCTTTGGGTCCTCCTTCCAAGCCCCAAAACGCAGGCACCCTCGAAAAGAGATGGACCCTGGGAGAATTGCAGCGACGTCGCTAGCGGGGTTGGCGACGTCACACAGAATGAAGGTCCCTTCAGCCAGCCATCTGGGCCCAACGCCTATTTGGCTGCGGGCTGCCCGGCCCAGGAGGCCATTTTGCAGGCCCTCGTCCACAAACCAGGTCGCTCCCAACTGCAAGCACGGTCATCTTCGTGCTCGAGCACCTCCCAGTCCTTTGTGGTTGATTGCGTGTTCTTTAGTGCCTTGTGCTGGGGCTTTTGGACGGCGGACCCGCTGAGGTTTCGCACGGCTCTTGCAAGCCTCTCGATCGCTGGAGACCCTGAGTGCGTGAGCGGAGTTCCTCATCGATCCGCTCCTTCTGAGTGGTTGTTAGAGAGCCCTTAATGTGGGTTTCAGGCAGGAGCCAAACAGCCCAAAACAACCCGATAAACCGGATGTGCTGAGAGGTGTGCGCAAATCAAGAACCAAAACTGCTCGAAACTGCCCGGGAACGCGCCCGTTTGCATGTAAGGATTGCCAGCCCAGTGTCGCCAATGAGGTGGTACGGCCCGACGATTTCGCTCATCTGGTGCATTCAGACTCTTTCTTTTGGTTGCGGCTCTGCATTCTCGCGGGGTGTTTCTTCATTTTTTAGTCTGCGCGCCCTCATTCCCCCTGACGTGCGCTTCTCCACTTGTGAGACGTGCCGCTGGGTCTTTTCTTTGCGCTTTCATTCGTGTGCCTCTTCCAGCTTATCAATGATAATTGGATGTGCGCGGCCAACTCCTGAAACTCACATGTTGGGAGTCCTGCCTAGCGGTGGGCCAGCATTCTGATTTTCGGCTTTGTGGGCGTTAGGTCCTTTGGCGTGACGCGGAGGCTGTCTCTGCTTGTCTTTTTGTGGGCGCGCTTGCCATTTTTGGACTGCCAGGGTGCTGCCTGTGGCCGGCGTACGCCGTGTTTTTGGCTTTGCCCCTGTGTCTCTTACTTGTGGACTAGGCTGTTCTCGGCAGGTGTCACCCCGCGACAACGACTTGTCCGCCAGAGAGAGGCAATGAAGAGGTTCCCTCATTTTCGGTCTGTGAATTATGCCAAAAGGGGGGCCCCTTTCATGGGTGGACCCCTTGGTGTGTTTCAAAGGGGGGCCCACAAAACACCCTCCATTTCAGGATGTGCCCAGAGGATTGCCCACAATGAAGCTAATCAGCAAAACTCCTGGATGACACACAGCTGTGCTGAGGCAGCAGGCGCCGGAAGATCAAAGAAGAGCTGGAAGCAAGGCAGCTGCATCTCAACCGCATACCAATCAGCCAATCAGAAGCACCATATTGGTGTCACGTTGATATCCTGATGTCCAACATGAAAGGAAAACGAATGGTGTTCCAGCACCCCCAAATCAGGCTCGATCCCTGTTCGTGAGGATGTCCCGTTTGGTGTCCGTGCCTGCCAAGGTCCAGCTGAGCGAGTGTTGTCCAAGCCCTAAACCCCAGGCCGTGTTGACACTAGGATTCCAGGCAAACAGTATGTTTTTGGTTTTTTTTGCTGCAATGGTTCGCAAAAGTAAGCCGAGTCATGGTGCGTTTCTTCTTCATACTTGGAGGATAGTCTTTACCAGAGGGTTTGTGGCTTGGTTGTTTGACAGTAGTGTAGGTAACCCTTCGCCATGTTCGTTTTTAGCCTTCGCAGGCTTCCCTTGGTTGCCTGCTCCCATTGGACAAGTCCCAAGGTCCTCACAATTGGGATGCTTTCTGGGCGACCTGAAACTCAGGAACTTCAAAGAGGTATGGCAGCTCCAGCAGGAGTTGGTCCGGGAGGCAGCAAAGCCGGCCCTCATGGAGGCGCTCGCATGGGCCATGCTCTCATGCGAAAAGGGGTGGCTGCAATAAGATCAGATTGACGACCCAACATCTGAAGACCTTTCCTATTTGTTTGGCATTTTGGAAACAATCGTGGAAGTAGGCAGGATTTGGGAAGACTACCATCATTCTCTTGAAAAGGCCCCTTATCCATTTCCATGATTAGTAGTGAAAGAGGCTAATTGCAGGACCATACAAATAGGCAGATGTGTGTGGGTGTGTGTGTGTGTGTTTTCCCTTTAAATTGGTTTCCAGTGCGGTCCGCCATTGTTGCACACCCCTAGTTGGGGACCATGGGCCGCAGCTCCCCATTTCTCTCTCGGACTTGTCCCAAGTGAATTTACTGGCTGACCTTCTGATTTTCCCGTTCTCTTCTCTTCGAGCCATGGTGCTAGAAGGTTAGCCTGGTCATTCCGCGTCCTTTGGGCAAGTGAGAATTGCAAAATGCCAAACAAGCGCAATACAACGGGTGTGTGTTTTTGGTAGTCTTTTTGTTTCAAGGGGGCGGCGTTAAATGGAAACCGAAAGCACGGTCACCATTCTTAGGGGTCCCCTATTTTGAAGTTATATACCCCACCACACAAGATGAGCCTTTGACAATCTTGTCAGAACGTCCAGCTTCCGAAGCGCCTTGTTGCGGTCGTTTGTGCATCTGCGTACTTGTCGCAGAATGGCTGCTGCAGAAGAAGAAGGGAATGGGGGCAGGGTCAACAACTGGTTTGTTCTGGAAAAGGTTTTAGGCATCGGTCTTGATGGATAATCAACTATGGGAGGAGACCTATCACATCAAGCGTTGCGCTGCGTGTGTCTGGGTGTCTCAAAGTGCTGGATTCCTTTTGGCGTGGCTTTGAAGGGCACCCAAAAGGAACCTCTACCCATTTAAGGGGGTTCCAAAATCCGACAGGCACCCATGCGACGTCAGGTTGACGAAGCATTGTTTGATACTCTCCCATCCACGCCAGGCAGCCCAACAACTGCTGCAGGCCAGGGGTGTTTGGTTGAGTGCTCACTGGGAGGGCTGGTGTGGAGGAGATCGAATGTTACCCTTCCACGCTTGCGATCTGCCATGCTACTGAGCCGAGCCACACAACTGGGCACCCACAAGTTTTGTTGCATAGGAGGGCCTTTATGAAGCCACACCACCATCTTGGAAGAGCCACGAAGTCAAAATGATGCTGGCGTTTCTCAACCAGAGTCCCGGCATGTCAGAACAGGATGGGGTCCTGCAGGGTGTCATTTTTCGAAGCGAAACCGTGGAGTCAATTGGATGGACTCAGTTTTGACACGTGCGGGTCGTCAAAGGCATTGCCCTGTTTGGGAAAGTTGTTTGGAAACGAACTTCAAGCCGCCATTTAAAAAGGACACCTCGTTTTGTCAAGCAGCACTTTGCGGATGGCTTCGAAATCAAAACCAAAAGGAAACTGGCCGCCCGCAAGGGTCCTGCAAGCATTGCCCCTGTCAGCATCCCAAACAAGACCAGTGTGGGCACGTTTTAATTAGTCTTGAAATTGGGGGGACCCTTTGAGTAATTCTCAAAATGAATGGACCCCTTTGATACTGGACCGAAATCAGCAGGAAACAGGCAACTTGCAGTGACTTGCACGCGGTTTCACAGAACTAAATGGAAGCACGCCATTTTGAATATCCACTTCCTGTCTCAAGCACGTGCTTCAGGGAACCATAAGAACACCAACCCCTCAGAGGGGGATCGGACCATCCCACAACGCGAAACCCCTGGCGTTGGTTCTGCGGAAAGCTGATTTTGAACATCCTTCCGGGGATTCCGCAGCATGCTCCACACCGTTTTTTTCTATGTGAACCTCGCTTCAATTGCACATGTGGGTTCGTCCCTGGCACGTCCTTGCCGCGCAAAACTATGATCCCAACGCAAAGATGGACCTGATGGACGTTCCCCGCCAAGAAAGCACGGAGATCCCTCTGGATATGTCGCCAGGTCGTTGTTGCTGGACGCCGGACTTTCTCAGGGTCTGAAGGATAGTGGCCAATCAAACAAAATCACCAGAGGATCCGAACGGCAAATCCTTGGTGGTTTTTGGGATAGATCAGGCGGCCCACTACGACGCGGTGGTGGAGGAGCGGTCCCTGGAGCAGCTTTGCGGGTTCCCGGCCTGCACGCGCAACATCCAAGTGCCGGAGAGGAAGCGATGGGCGGTGAACTACGCCACCAAAGAGGCACAGATGGCTGTAGTTCCTCCTGTTGAGGGCGCCCTTTGTTGGTGGTTTTGGAGGGAAATCACAGGAAGAAGCGCTACTTTCAGGGTGTTTGATTTGAGGGTAGGCTTTTCGGGGTTGGTTGCCTTGGATTTATTCACAGGCCCTGAATCCCACCATCCACCCAACGAACCGCGACACGGAACCCAGAAGGTCCCTTTAGGAAATACACTCACAAGGGGATGTCCAAACCGCCAATCCAACTTTTTTCTGGGCTGCGGGAAAAATCCAATCAGTTTCCATGTTGTTTTGTGTCAGAATAGGGGTACCCAAAAAATGCTTGGTTTCCTTTTGCAGACCCTCCAAAGCAGCCGTGCCACCGGCTTCACTTGGTGTTTCCGGGGCCCAACTCCCCCCAGCCATTTTTATAACCCCTACCGCCAGAACCCGAAGTCAAGGGGTCCCACTGGGTCCCAATGCTTGACTGCTATTGGGTTGGATCTTTAGACTTTAACTTTTTGGGAAGTCAATGGGGGTTTTCCAGTTTTCCACTCAACCCCCAAAGAGTTAGAAAGCAAAACAACTTTTGCAGGGGGGTCAACAGCAACCAAGAATGGGTCTGGGGCAGCGAGTGGTTGATGGCAGCGCCAGGTGCTGGACGCTGCGGAGCTCCGGAGCTTCTGCAGCCCCGGCTGCCGCCAGCGGTCCCACCGCTTCCGGGCACAGCTGCAGCCGGAACCCCCGCGCCTCGTTTTGCCCGGAAGCCGTGTGTGTGTGTGTGTGTGTGTGTGTGTGTGTGTGTGTGTGTGTGTGTGTGTGTGTGTGTGTGTGTGTGTGTGTGTGTGTGTGTGTGTGTGTGTGTGTGTGTGTGTGTGTGTGTGTGTGTGTGTGTGTGTGTGTGTGTGTGTGTGTGTGTGTGTGTGTGTGTGTGTGTGTGTGTGTGTGTGTGTGTGTGTGTGTGTGTGTGTGTGTGTGTGTGTGTGTGTGTGTGTGTGTGTGTGTGTGTGTGTGTGTGTGTGTGTGTGTGTGTGTGTGTGTGTGTGTGTGTGTGTGTGTGTGTGTGTGTGTGTGTGTGTGTGTGTGTGTGTGTGTTTTTTGGAGGGTTCCCGTTTCAAGGTCCGTCTCAAGGGGAATCAGGCAAAACACGCAAGTGGTAAAGCCATTTAGCTGGGCTCAAGAGCGCTGGACCAGGGTAATCCCTTCCCCCAAATAATAAATGCGGACCCCCCCCCAACAATGAACACTCTGTGGGGGACAAACATATTCATTTATAGGGTCCTGCGGGGTCGACCGGATTTCCTCTTCGGTCCTCGTCCAAATGGGCTCCCCCCTTTTCCGCTTCCCGGACACGGAAAACCTCAAAACCTGTTCAAGGTTGTTTCGTTTTCGTGCTTGCGGTTCAAAAGTAAAGAGCGCAGCTGAAGCTTAGAATTGCAATTCAAGAAATGATTGTAGATTAGAAAAAGGAAGTATGCGTTTTGAATTTGGTGTCGGGTTGGTGCAAGGAGCCCCCTAATAAGGCTTGGGCTGGTCTGGGCAGAGACATCGGACAGTTTAGTATTGGTTTTGCATTGGGCTATTTTAAAAGTAGTATTGGGGACCCGGCTGTTTCAGCCAGTCTGGAAAAAAATACGGTAGTTATGAAATAGGATCCATGTCTTCAAAGCGGGAAGGGATTACTGTGAGGTGTGAGCAGGGCTGAGGTGAGGTGGAGGCTTGAGAGTGGGTAAAGCAAAGATCTGGTAATTCGAGGGAGGGCCGGAATGTCAACGGCTTGTTTTGTGCGATCCATGTCAGGGAGCTGTTGATTCTTTCATTTTATAAGTTCAGCGTGAAGATTGGATGGGCATGCGTGAAGATTTCAGAGTAAGGTTGGACGCTGATCTCCTGGCGACACTGCCTCGCCATGTCATGTTCTAGGCAATGTTTGCGTTGTTCCGTTCATGAGGAATGGTATGACAGGAGCAGCGTCATAGCTAGGCGAGCCCATAGCATTCGATAACCGCACCCAATTCTCCGGTGAACATTTGCTCCTTCCAACCTGGTTTGACCACGGTGGCAGGCAGCAACAACTCGGAACACGTTGATGGCAAGCGTCGGGTAGTGCTTCTTTTCTTAAAGTTAGAAGCATGCACCAACTTGTTGCTGTAACTCAATGATGCACCGCAGCGATGGACGCACATCATTTGTTTGATTGTTTTGACCAACACATCGTGTGTTGCCAATGCTAAGACCACAGACAGCCAGGAATTTGATCTTGTCACGTTGCCCTCCAACCATACATGTCAAGGATTTGTTGCAACTTGCACCAATTTTGGTACCCCCGTCCTTCTCACGATTGGTTCTGCTCCCTTTTTTTTCTCGCTTTGGAGTGTGCTGTGTCGTTTATTCAGCAGGTCATGCTCAGCGCTTGCCGTCCAACGTGTCATGAAGCATCGCATGTAAACTGTGAAGCAGTTTTGGAAGTGTGGGTCCAATGTGTGCATTTGGGTATATGGGAGTGTCTCAGGATGGTGGACCCCGTTTTACCGGCCAACCCCAAAACGGGTAGTTGTTCAACTCTAGTTTCTGTTTTGCCAAGTCGAAAAGGTAGCCTCGACAAGCACAACAGCGTTCCACAAGTTTAGCAGCCCCCCGACTAAACACGTCACTCTCCCAGGGGAGGGTTTCGAGGTACCTTCGGCCTGCCGCGGCGGTGGCTTCCACTCGGGCGGCTTTGAGCGAGACGAAGGCCAAGGAAGCCGTGCGACGCCGGGTTCGCGGAATGGATCTGATGGGCCCCGAGAAATGCGAGCCACACCCAAAGAAGGACGTCCTCAAAAGAGAGACACCCACATCCAGGGTACAAAATCCGGTTTGGTTTGCGGCAGCCTTCCCAAGCTTCACTTCCGCAATGGGCTTCCAGAAAGTCTGTCCATTGAGTCCGCGGGAGTGAGGGACTGGTAGCGAGTCCGGGGTTGACATGGGGCACTCATTAGTCAAAGGAACGCCCCCTCTACTGAAGCAGTGCTTTCTTATTCCTGGGTTTCCATTCGATCAACACTCTCGGAGTCTATCAAGGCATAGTAGACAGTTCAGGAGACCATGCAGGGGTTCCCCCTATGGGGGTCCCCGGAAAGAAGGCGATGTTGAGCTTTGAAAAGAATTGGTAGAGCTCAGTATGCCATAGTAAGGCCATACTCGTGCCGTACTTAAGGGCGGACTTTCTAGGGGGCCTCCCTGCAATGTCTCATAAATCACAACTTTGGGCTGTGGTTATGATGACCACTTTGGGCCCTGGGGAGCGCCCTATGAGGCTTTCGGTGCTCGTCTGCTGTGGTTCTGATCACGTCTTGGGAATCGGGAATTCCACTTTGGTATGAAGGAACCACAATGGGGGGTTGTTTGTATAGGGTATGATGTTGCGGGGTCGTTCTAAAGGGAGGACAATAGGGACCCACTCATATTCTTTTGTGTTGTTCTTTTCTTAGAAGAACATACACTTGGTGGCTCCCAGCCATCCCCACAGCTTTTTAGCCTTTTAGTGCTTAGTGGTAGTTTCCATTTAACCCACGAAAAGTTAAACCTTTCGCCGGGGATCTGAGGGCAGACCAGAAAACAATGACCAAAAGGGGGATCCCGCCCCCACTTTGCACCTCGCGTAGGAGGTGCCGAAGGTGCGCCCCCGTGCGGTGGTCCGCTTCTCCCGCGAGCGGCAGAGCTACTCGGTGCAGTACAAGGACTACGACGGCGGCGGCGCTCTGCCGGATATGCCCGCTGTGAAGGAGTGGAAGAGCTATTTGTTTGCGTGTAGCATTGGGGAGAAGAACTTTTAGTGGGAACAAAGTCCAGTTTGTGCTCGCTCGGGGTATCAGTTGTTTATTCTTATATTGGATTAAGGTTTGGCACCAGGTTTCATCTTTGATCAAATTGATGAACAACAGAAAACATGAGAACCCTTCGAATCACAGGGCACACCCCTTGTCATGTCCCGTTTAAAGTGCCCTTTGTTTCGTGATCAGGGCTGCAAAACATGCAACCTGGAAAGCCACTTGCATGTTTTGTGTTTCCAACTATGTCCAGTAGTTGTATCAACGTTGGGATTGGGGCGCCTGTTCTGCCAGAGGCACTTGCAAGGCCAAACGGGTGTTTCTCAGAATTGAGGAACCCTTAAAAGCTATTCAAAAAAGCTATCCAACAACGGGTCCCATATTTTGAGCAGCACCCACACGCTGACGTTAGAAGCGCCGATGATTTGTGAGGAGGCGCCTCGGGAATCCGTGCTCAACGGCTCTGTGAGGGAGCGGATGGAGCCAACGAAGCCAGCTCTCCAGGTGAAGAGAGAAGCGGGGCAAGACACAAAGCCGGCCGCTTGCCGGCGGTGCGGTAGCGTCTTTAATTATTTCATGCGCCTTTTCGTGTGTTTCGTTGGCTGGTTAGATGGTTGGCTTCTGGGCTCCTGGGCTCCTGGGCTCTTTGGCTCTCTGGCTCTCTGGCTCTTTGGCTCTTTGGCTGGTCGGTTGGTTGGCTGGTTGGCTGTGTGGCTGGCTGACTGGTAGGTGGGTAGCTGCCTTGGCTGCCGATGGTTGGCTGGCTAGTTGCATTCTGCGCGAGTCACTTTTCCTGACTCTGATCCAGATAAAGCAATCTGACACACCAAGGGTATCTACGCATACATAAGTTGTTACATAAGCTTATCTTTCAAAGATATGAATATGTTGATACCTATATATACATACATGCACACATGAATACATGCATACACAAACACATACAGACATACTTACTTTTATGCATGCATGGATACATGGATATATCATACATGCATGCATATGTGCATACATGACACGCACACGCAGGCATGCATAAGCACACACACACACACGCACAAACACACACACACAGACACACAGACACACAGACACAGACACACACACACACACACAGACACACACACACACAGACACACACACACACACACACACACACACACACACACACACACACACACACACACACACACACACACACACATGCCCACATTCATGCGCACACACATGCCCACATTCATGCGCACAGGTACATAGAACATGCATACATAGATACATGAAGTGCATGCATAAATACATGCATTGTATGCATGCATACAACATATGCACATATACATATGAACATGTACATATACGTACACATATAATATACGTATACACATACTATACATCTAGCATCTACATATACATACACATACACATACGCATACATATCCCTACCTTTCCTACCTACCTACCTAACTACGTATGTATGTCATCGCATGACATGACATGACATGACATGATATATATATATATATACATATTACATATACATGTGCGTGTATATATATATATAGGGGTCAGATGTGTACATACATATATATATATATACACATACGCACAGATGTGGCCGAGTTTCAATCCCCAGCCGAGGACACACCTCAAGATGAAGACACAGATGAGGATGAGCATGTGAACTTCAGTGACAGTGCAGGGGTCTCGGATAGCTGGCCATGGTGAATCATTACAGCGGTCGATTTGAGATTTGGCGTGCTTCTGGTCGGCGGCTTGGCTTGTGTTGGCTTGAGCTGGCAAGCTGCTTTCCTTGTTTGACAAGGCTTTTTAGCCTGCAACGTGTGCGTACGAGCCACGGACAATATTAGCAGGGCATCAGTTTCGGGTTCGCGGTTCTCAGTTTTGCAGGCTCAGGTGAAACATCATCAGTTTGTGATGAGCACAGACTGCGAGCTCAATCAAGGATGGAGACAGTGACCTGTACGACGCTGATGCCATGCTCTGAGCAGGCTTGCCTTTGTGTGATTGGTGCCCTTCGCACTTTGGATCCCCGATTGATGAAATCAAAGCATCCCAAACGATGGGCTTTTCTGCCCACTTCAGATCAAAGCAGTAGATGGCTGATTAAGGCCGTGCCCGACGGCAAGCATGGGCCCCAGTGTTGGGAGTGCTGGTCTTTTCTCAACTTTGGGGTCTCTACCCGCATAGGCTCTAGAGTGGTTCGGAGCGGCTCCGGGGTTCCGGAAGGGATCCGCGGCTTGCTGTTGGGACATCACCTGGGCCTTTTCTTGGTGGTTGAACTACACACACACACACACATTTGAGGCTGGGCGACATTTGCAAGTGTTTTTGGGATCAACCAAGCCTACTTTGTCCAAGCCCCGAGCGGGGGTTTCACTTGCAAGGTTGCAGCTTGACTTTTCCATTCAGCCAATCATGTTGAGCTGTCAGCCTGTAGCCCAGAACGGCTAGATCATTTGAGCAACTTGAACGTAGCTTGTGAGCAAGTATCCTTTCCAAATTGCTAGTTTGCCTAGGCCGCGAAAGGGTTCCCAAATGTGTCATGTGCCCACTTGCAAAAGGTTTCCAATATGTCTACAAACTTGAGATTTCTGTCTGCATGGATGACTGTAAGCAGGTCTCAGGAGTGCCAATAGTACACGAAATCACCAAATTGCACCAACGGTGGGAGAATGTGCAGCGGAACGTCGGCAAGTTTTACATGCGCGTCAAAGTAATACAGTTGCGGCAGGTTTCCCTCCCGTGACTCTTCTGTTTTCAGCAGGCATTTGTGTCTGTGTGTGTGTGTGTTGTTTCTTTGTTTTGCTTTGTTTTGTTTGTTTGTTTTGTTTGTTTTGTTTGTTTGTTCGTTCGTTCGTTCGTTCGTTTGGTTGTTGAGGGTACCCATGTCAGGTTGGTTTTGATGGGAGACCAAAAGGGAAAACGACATTCGGCACAATGTCTCAGGACTTCGGTCCCTTGGATCCGGGCCTGGGCTGTGTGGCTGGCAAGCGTTGCGAAGCTCTGAAAACTCTCGGGTTCCTTGGGCCAAAGCCATGCGGGTTCCTTGGGGATGGGATATCTGACTGGGTTTCCCAGATCTCTTACTGACCTCTCTACGAGTGTGGGAGAGTGGTGATAATTCAGCCACTGACCTGCTATTGCAAGTGCCACGTATCTCCTCGAGTAGCGCTGTTGCTAGACGGGCAAACTAAAGCCTCTTCTTGGAGAAATCATTAATCGAGGGAAGTTTTACTCGGAGTTGAGCATACGTTTCAACGGGCGCTCACAGCCGCTAAACATAGAGCATTTAGAGTCGCTGAACGCTCATTTTAGGTCGAACTTCACTCACAACTCTTGGTTGAACCTTAGCCTTGACGCCAAGATCCAGAATGAGTCGAAGAAACCAGCCACCGGATTGTTCGCAGGAAATCAGCCAAGCCCCGTTTTGGTTGGCGGGTCTTTGGCTAGTTTCCTATATTTCCTCCAGCTGGTCTCTGTGTTGGGCTCCCGCTTCAGCCTGGCCAGGTGCTCAGCGGCTGGATGACCGAGACAGCCAAGGCAGTACTCAGAGGTGCCAGGGGGAGGTGCCGAACAAACGACGCTGGGCTGCACGCCTTAAGTAGCTCCGTGGAAATCAAGAGGTTTTTGCAACATTTGCAAGTGTATATATGGGATTGCTTGTTCCAGACACCGAGTTCACTTGAGAGGTTGCAGACAGTTGCAGCTTGACATTTCCGTTTAGCCACTCATGTTGAGCTGTCAGACTGTCGTCCACAGCAGCTAAATTGATTGAGCAACTTTCTAAACACCCTGCACTTGTCACACGCCCACTTGCAAAAGGTTTCCAACACGTTTACATATTTGAAGTTTCTGTCTACATGGACGACTGTCTAAGCAGGTCTCAGATTGCCAGTAGATAGGAAATACTCAATTGTGCAAATGGTGGGAAGGACGACCGCCAGTAGGGTCCGTGCAGTTTGACACATACCCACGGGTTGGAGGGGTCGCATCCATTAGGAGAAACACCCCACTGGTTACGAGAAAACAGCCAGGAAGCCAACGCTTGCGAGCGGAAACTGCTCTGCAATGGATCCAGGTGCTAGCCTTGACCGAAGTGAGGAGCGTCGGCCTTGCCACAAGGCCGGAAGCGCCTCTTGGGGCACATTTGTGCCGACCTCCGTCAGAAGACAAATCAGGGCAAGAAGGCAGCCAGGTTTCTGGCTTGTACTCGCTTGCCCCACTCCGACTTCCGCTAGCAGGTTGACCCAAGATGTTCAACGTTGACTCACCTCCACGTTCCATGACATGGCGGGTGGGTGCCAAATTTTGAACTAAAATAGAACTGAATGTCTGAATGGCGGGTGGATGGAGTATGGGAGGATGGATGGATGGATGGATGGATGGATGGATAGATGGATGGATGGATGGATGGATGGATGGATGGATGGATGGATGGATGGATGGATGGATGGCATAGACGGATGGACGGATGGACGGATGGACGGATGGACGGATGGACGGATGGACGGATGGACGGATGGACGGATGGACGGATGGATGGATGGAGTGGTGGGTGGGTGGGTGGGTGGGTGGGTGGGTGGGTGGGTGGGTGGGTGGGTGGGTGGGTGGGTGGGTGGGTGGGTGGGTGGGTGGGTGGGTGGGTGGGTGGGTGGGTGGGTGGGTGGGTGGGTGGGTGGGTGGGTGGGTGGGTGGGTGGGTGGGTGGGTGGGTGGGTGGGTGGGTGGGTGGGTGGGTGGGTGGGTGGGGTGGGTGGGTGGGTGGGTGGGTGGGTGGGTGGGTGGGGTGGGTGGGTGGGTGGGGTGGGTGTGGGTGGGTGGGTGGGTGGGTGGGTGGGGTGGGTGGGTGGGGGTGGGTGGGTGGGTGGGTGGGTGGGTGGGTGGGTGGGTGGGTGGGTGGGTGGGTGGGTGGGTGGGTGGGTGGGTAGGTGGGTGGGTGGGTGGGTGGGTGGGTGGGTGGGTGGGTGGACACCTGGGTCCCTTCTGTCCCTTCGCAAACGTCATAGGGATGACTCCGCTTGGCAGGAGTTCAACATGCCGGCACCCCTCTTTTTTGTGCAAAGATGCCCCAAAGGCAATTCCCGCTGCAATCACACAGCAGTGTAAGCACCAGAGCGCCCATTGGTATTGGGCAACCAGCTTTTGCGGGCTGTCAGTATGCCAACTCCGCAGCTTTTGGATGGAGTCACACGCACGGGCAAAGCAGAATGCTAGAAATGTTTTCTCAACTTGAATCTGCAATAGCCAAATGCTCCCTCATGCCAAAATGAAGTCTTTGGGGCATTTTTTGTGAGTATGTGCATGGAAGCACTCCGCGCAGCCTGTTTAATGGTTACACGGTTTCACACGCGGACATCTGCGAAGTTTTAGACATGTGTTGGCGGGAGGCTGTGCGCCCGGCTCGTAGAACCAGGTGATGTTGCCGCAATCGATCACCATTGTCTTCTGAAGGCACCCTCTAGTGGGGTTCCAGTCTGGTTGTTCCACTTTCCACCAATCACCACCTTAGCATCGATCTTTTTGGCCGCAGGGCCGCCGGGACCTGCTCACAGAGCTGCTGACCTCCCGACTGCCTGGGGACCGGAAGGGGTTCATGGAGCCGGGGCCTAGCTGAATCAGTGGCTGCACGAAAGAAGGTCCGGTCCTAGTTGCATCAGTGATGGGGCGTGGCTTTTCGAGGGAGACTTCATTGTCGATTGGCGAAAACGTGGCTAGGAGCTTTCCTTCATGGCCTGTCGCTACTACGAGCTGGCAGCAGCCTCAACTTCTGGCAAGCAACCGCCCCAACGTGTCTCGGGCAGAAGATTAGCTGAGACACGAGAGTCCTTTCGCTCGCATAGCCAGCCACCAAAAACATGAACGTGCACCTGCACAGACCCCTGAGCCTTGGGAAGAGGCTTAGTCTTGGCAGCAGCTACAGTGAGCTGGGTGTGAGTCGGGCAGTTTTTCGGAACCCATCTGACCTAACTGCTTGTGTGTTGCATGAGTCCTTCAACAGCGGCGCACCGCCCCTGGCTGCATTGAATTCGTCAGCTTGCTTCGGAAAACATGACATGGACCAATGGAGATGGTTTTGACGGCAACCCTTCTTGAGCATAGTTCAAAGGAAAACCAAGGGGGAACTGCCCTTTTTGGTGTCCCCTATTTTGACACACACACACACACACACATGATCCCTCAATGCATGAAGAGGGCCAATTCTAGCGTCAAGCAAGGGGATGGATGACTTTCGCAACAAATCCTCACAGAGGCCTACTACCGTGGCTGTCTAGGGGCGCTGCCATTCCTGGTTTCATTTTGACTCATCTCCTTGCAAAATGAACCAGTTTTTATTCATGGCCTAAAGAGGTCCAACACGTTTCGACACTTGCATCGAGTTTTTACACAAACCCACTGGTTTATTTCAACTAAACCCAACTTGTTTGTGCTCAATAGACACAATGATTCACATTCGAATTGGCTTATTGCAGACACATCTCGAGGTTTCGTGTTTGGGTGTCCACGAGACGCTGCCATCGGTGACGGAGCATCGGCTCTACGACCTGCTGGCGGCGGCTTGGCGTGAAGCGAGGTTTGGTCAAACCTTGCAGTAATATGACCGGGCTACAAAATTAGAATCTGGTTGTAGGGTGCTGTAATGCCAAAATATGTCCCAGGAAAACACTGTGTAGTTATTTAGCCCTCCGTATTAGTCAGTGGTCTGTTTGCAGGGGCATCAGAGAACTCAGTATATGGTTAATGACATTCGGAGGACTCGCTAAATTCCATGAGGAGAACACGTAGTTTTGACCGTGGCTCGAAACAGGCAGGATGTCAAGAGAATGAGGGTTGCTCCAGACCTAAAAAACAGAAGGGTAGAAACCCACCATTGTGGGGGCTCCGCCCAAATCAATGACAAAACCACAACGGCTGGTAACAACAAACTGGCATTTCCCTGCGCAAGGGGCCCAGCCATTTACCGTTGTGACAGAGTCTTTGCAACCCTAATCATATCAACTCCCGATTCGTCGGGGGGGAACACACCAATCGAGGGATTCTCCAGAATTGCCCTTGCCACAGTTCTCCGGATTCCGAAGTTGGCATTCAGAGGGCGAAGCCAGCCGGGTTTCGGGCCCGGGCAGGCCGCCCGTGTGTGGTGTTTGGCTTCAGGCGATTCTTATCCGCGGACTCTACCTGTCTGATCAGCAGCGAGGCGCGCCGTTTGGCGCCAAGAGGATGGTAGGGGGCAACAAGTAAAGAAATACAAGGCGTACGTTTGTCTGTGTGAGAACTATGTTTGGTCTCAAGGGTGTGACTGGATTGCGCAGAACTTTTGGAAACAATTGTTGCTTTCCATTAACATCCACAAAAGTGTATATTGACCTTTTGCAAACCGGGGAAGACCACACCGAGCAACTTACCATGCACGCAAATTGCTTCAAAGATGTACGTACTTGAAGTGTTGGCCAGCATAGCCTTGGCACATTGTTAGAAAACAAACAGCACATTTTTGTGTAAACACTCTTTGACAAGCAGGCTGGGCTGACTCGCCAGTTTGCTGCCATTGGGAGAGGGTTGTTCATGCGATTTTCATGCTCGTGCTGCTTGGAGGGTTGACAAGGCAGTGGTCCAAAAAGCCCCTCCTATGTTTGGCAACACCCCGCTTGACAATGGCGGTCGTAGATGTCCGTGACGGGATAAACCCATTCTGGCTTCGAGTCGCAGGTCGGCATGGAAGTGTTCCCTTTGGTGCATTTGAATCACAATCAGAACTTTCAACTACAGTGTCTACCCCAAGCCATGTAGAGAATTGAGAGGGCGGATATCCGCACTGAGACTGTGTCCCTACCCTTCATCTACCCGGGTTTCGATTGTGGTTCACTGCCAAGGCTTTGGACTGTGGGACTTCGAACGGAGCTTCGCTCGACAATTTCTCGGCTGACGCACGCCAGGTCTTTTTGATCTCAACCATACCCAAGTCGCGCTGCTGGACAGAAGCATGCAGGACGGATGGAAGGAAGCCAACAGGGCGTCAGTGTCTATCTTGGCACAGAAGCTCGGTGTGGCTACTGCACGTGCAGGTGCATTTTGTTTTGCGTGTCACACCAACTGGCTGCGTTGCTTGCATTTTGAGTCATGGCATTGCGCACCTTAGCCCACAGCAACTCCAACTCCAACTCCACCACCACCACCACCTCCACCTCCACCTCCACCTCCACAACCAAAACCAAAACCACATCCGCACCACAACCACAACCACAACAAACCCAACAAACGAAGAAGCAAACAAACAACCGAACAACCAACCAACCAATCAACCGGCCAGCCAGCCGGCCGGCTGGCCGGCCAGCCGGCCGCCAACAACACACAAGCTACAAGTTACACGCCACAAGCTACATGCAACAAAAGCAACAGAAACAACACCACCACCACCACCAGCAGCAGCAGCAGCAGCAGCAACGACAACAACCACAACTACAACCACAACGACAACCACAACCACTACAACAACAACGACACCGCCAACGACAACGCAACAACAAGAACAACAACAACAACAACAACAACAACAACAACAACAACAACAACAACAACAACAACAACAACAACAACAACAACAACAACAACCACAACCACAACCACAACCACAACCACAACAACGACAACGACAACGACAACGACAACGACAACGACTACGACTACGACTACGACTACGACAACGACAACGACAACGACAACGACAACGACAACGACAACGACAACGACAACGACAACGACAACGACAACGACAACCACAACAACGACAACGACAACGACAAGACAACGACGACAACGACAACGACGACCACGACGACAACGACGACAACGACAACGACAACGACAACAACAACCACAACCACAACCACAACCACAACCACAACCACAACCACCACAACCACAACCACAACCACAACCACAACCACAACCACAACCACAACCACAACCACAACCACAACCACAACAACAACAACAACAACAACAACAACAACAACAACAACGGTGACGACGACAAGAACAACGACAGCAGCAACAACAGCAA